>JAJKFI010000027.1:2789104-2806957 GCA_029204185.1 Lerista edwardsae | reverse complement strand
CATCATGTTATATACCATTCAGTGGGGAATTTAATGCAGAATGCAATGAAATTGACCAGAGTGTAATATCTTCATTCTATCAAAAGTTATGGCCACCAACCCCCACAAGAAAATGAAAATACAACTGTGATGTCACTTCCTGTTGTGATGTCATTTCTGGGGCATTGTTTTGCCCCCTGCACTGGGCAACACTTTCATTAGCTATGCCAGTGCCCTCCCCTGATCATGGAGCTTGTGCTGCTGCTGATTTCTGGGCCATTCCCCTTAAAGGGGTATCACCGTTTTCTAGTTTTCCTAGTTCCTAGGCTTTAGCCTACTCAGCCTAATGGATAATACTGCCCTGCCTCTGAAACTTCAGAACCTTTGGCAGTGATAAGGAGAATCAGAACATTCCTAGCATCTGAATCCCTCTGGTCCTTGCAGATGAAAGCCAAAGGAAGAGCAGTTGTCAATACATCAGACACTAACTAGGTAGCAATTTGGGGGGAATATATGCTCTTTACTGCTTAAGGGAGAATTAGAACTCTGGGCTTCCCATTTATATTTTAGAATGGGGGGAGGCATGGTCGTGTTTGATAGTTCTTCAATAGCAATACATCATATACAATTATTTGCTCTCCTTGTAGTTTAGTTTCCTGCATCTTGATTTATCACTGAGCTGTAGTTTTTAATATGCTCCGAGAATCAGCAAATGTTCTAGTGTGTCACAATGCATCAGTGCTATATGAAAGCTATTTGTAGACGGCAAGATTCAGTTCCACATGAGCTTTTAAAAATCATCCTACTTAAACACACTTTGTTTTCTTTAGCATTATCAGGAACAACAATAATTCATCAGAGGCAGATGACTATCCAGAAACATAATTAATCATGATTATTTATGCCATGCCTAATTATGGCGAGCTTTCCCCAGGGATACACTTCAGTTACATTCCAAAACCTTCAGACTGTAATTACTTCCTATTGTATTGTAAATAGTCTTGCTCTACACTTGCTGAAATGTAGACTGTATTTATAATGCTGGGGTCAAAAGAGTACAAATAAGTGACATACAATTAAGTATGAATACTTAAATGTATTTTTAAAAAAATCCAGTGCACAGCTTTCGGAAATAGTTCAACTTACAGTATATACTTGACATACAGAAGGATGGAGAATATTCTTCCATTATAGTTTTTCATGTGGCATTGACAAAACAGAAAGAGGTACTTTTATTCTGTGAATTTAGTGCAAAGTAGATTAAAAGTTAGCAGGGGGAAAAATTAAATCTTACCTGCAGGGTATCAGTTCTGAAAGACATTTTCATTTAAAGATGTGAAAGATATTCTTTTCAGTAGGAATCTAAGAAACACATGGCTTTTGGTATAACTTAAAGAAAAAAAACAGCTTAGATAAGTTTATGACTTATATAATCCAACACATGCAATTAAAATGTAATAGAAGTTTTATAATTAAGGAGCAAATGTATATGCCTGGTGTGCATGCAATTCCATCAACGTTAACAAATGTTATGTGTGCTGTATGCTGTAAAGTATGCTGAATATTAAAAAAAATCAAGAAACACACACACTAAAATAATGCTTTGAAACGTAATTCAAAAACAGAAGCTATACTGTACTTTTATTGAAGGACATACCACACCACAAAGTCATTCCTGCATAAATGAAAAATGAAGAACTGTTTATTTGTGCAAGTCAAGGTGGGTTTCTCCAGGGAGGGGTGGGAGAGAACATTGTTTCTTCTATAACCAGCGGCAGTGTTCTAAGGAGAAGAGATTTACATAATAGATTTGTAGAACTAGGTCGGAATGCATGCTGCTGTGCTCAAATGGTAGATTTGTTTGTTTTCGAAGTTCAGGACCATCACAGTATAGAGATGTAAGCTAGTTCATTGTTTCTTATTTACTTTTTTAACCCTTCACTCCCTCATTCAGGCCCATGAGCTTTCAAGAGGCCTTATCTTCTCCATGCCAGTGGAAATAAAATTACACTGGTCGATACCTAACATCAAGGAAGAAATTCCAGCCATTCCAACATCAATCAACTGTGGTTTACAAGAACGCTGGGCAAATGATTGCAACGCAATGGACAGATTCAGCAGGTTGACAAGGCAACCTGCTACATCCAAAGTCTAGCCTGCTCATACTTTTGTGCGCCACGTATGCATGTTGTATGCACAATCGTGGAACACTAACAGCCCAATCCTGAACTGCCCGGCTTCCATAGGAACAGCAGTAGCAGAATGGCTACCACTGTGTCCAGCTGCAGCCAGGCAGTTGCTGGAGGCTCCTTGGGAAAAGGGGATGTTAGTTTCATTCCCCCGGGAAAAGCCCGGCCACCCACAAAGGGGCTCCCCAACTCACTGCCAGCTATTTTGCAAGTGGTAAATCGAGCAGCCCCGTGTTGGGCTGCCCAGGCCTGGGCCAGGGATAAAATTCAGCTGTGGAAGCCACTGCCGAGGTCAACCCACTCGCAGGCCGGCTCCTCGCCTCCCTCCGTTCGGTTCCTCCTCCCCCGTCCCAAACAGGCTTACCTGTGGCTGGCGCTGCTGGATGCCAGCCATCCCATCTGCCCACATTGGGACATGGCACTAACTGAGCGCCAGCCCAGCTTGGACAGTGTGGTGTCGCAGGTTTGTTTTATGATACGTTCACGGCACTTTTAGCTAGCAGTACACACATACCACTGGTGATATCAGGCTCAGGACTGAGCCCCAAGGCTGCGATTCTATCCATACTTTCCTGGGAGTAAGCCCCATTGAGCACAATGGGACTTACTTCTGAGGGCAGGCATAGGATTGGGGGGCAAGACTGGTGTTTTTCACAAGACTTCTCCAAGAGGCCCGGAATGATTCCAAAACAAGTCAAGCAGTGTTTGCCCACTGCTACCTTACAGTTTTTAATGGACTGGATGTATAAAGTGTCTTAACCCTTATGTACTTTTTCACTTACTGAGATGCTGTAAAGAGGCCTTGCTCTATGTTTCCTCATTTACACTGCTGAGCTGGGAGAGGCTGAGACATGCCCTGAAAGTGAGAAGGGTCCTGTACGTTCCACTGTATGTTGGCAGACTGAAAGGAGTTGACCAGAAGATGCTCCTTCACACTCAACACAGAATATCAGACCTGGTCAGAATATGATCCCTTACACTTGCTTTTGACTCATGAGTCTGGCGCCTTTGCATGTTACTCTGAACGTTCATTCCCATTGGTTCATTCCCCCAGTGCTGCTATACCATTTACCAACTGGGCTGAGAGGGGGGGACGCAGGGTCAGCTGCACAGATCCTTTGTATAAGACTGGCACCTGATTGAACATGGTAAGGACCGATGTGATTGGTCCAAACCACATTTGGGGCCTTTGAACATGACAGCAGTGCCATGGGGTAAATTCTTGAGAAAGTACAGTTGCTCCCATGCCGCACTGCTAAAATGTGTCAAGGGTGAGGACAAAAGACTGTTAATTTTACCTCAGTATTTGGGAAATTCCGGAGGATCTAACTGATTTTTTCAGTGGCATTTCTACCAGGGAGGGGGAAATGCCAAGTGTTGCAAGAGTCTGGGCTCCTGTGTAATGTGGCCCCGCCCCCTCACCTCCTGAGCCATTCGCTGCCTTGAAAGCCCTTAAAGCCTCTGAAGGGGAGGGACCGCATTACACAGGAGCTCCGGCTCCTGCAACACTTAGCATTTTGCCCCCCTCCATAGGAATGCCACTGGATCTTTTTGTATGGATGGGAGTTAGATTTTATAGCCAAAAAAAGTACAGTACCAAACCCTTACAGATTAGAGCCGTAAAAACAAGATGTGGGAGGGAGGACCAGTGAAAGCATAAGGAGAAAGACAGCATGAAGCTAAACTGGAGATCCACAGAAAAAGTAGACCAAACAGGGAAGGTGACAATAAAACTCCTGTTTGTAATTTAGGATAAAAACTCTAACCTGAAACGTAGTTCGTAGTTTATCTTCAAAATCCTCATTAGGAATGGCTGACAACCTTTTGGTTTTTTTTTTTCCAAAACTCTTTTTTGATTGTTTCATTCCCCCCGCCTCCTCCTTTGCCTTTGAGGTAAAGAAGATGTAACTTGTCAATTTTTGTCTGTTAGACTCTATGGTCTTGAGGCCAGACTACCTGTGAGTGAGGAAATCAATGGGCATTTTGTCATTGATTTAAAGAGACCCTGGACTGAATCCATTATATTTCAAATTGGCTCTCTTTTCTTATTGAGGGAGATTGTGGCAAATGTTTTCTGAGTAAACCTCATTCCCCCAGGTTGTTCTTCCCACTGCCTGTAGTGATGGAATTAATCCAATGAATCAACTGTGCAGGGCTATCCCAGTTCAAAGGACTTCACAGGCATCTTCTACCAGGGCCAGCAGAATTCCAGGATCTCCAGACTAGTATGAACAGTCTTGCCCAATCGGAGACCACTGAGACACTATGAGCGGACCTGTAAAAGAGTGTGTGTGTGTGTGTGTGTGTGTGTGTGTGTGTGTGTGAATGTTTGCTTGCCCTGGAGCTGTGAGGAAGAGATGTGCCAGAACTAAAGGCTTGCAGGTTAGCCTAGCAAACAGGATTAGGGATGCACAGTCATATTCAATGAAATTGGCACCCTGATGTGAAGAATGGCCCAGGTTTGTATTTAAAATGCCATTATGTTGTATTTGCATTGTTTTAGGTGGCCACCTGGAAGCAGGGTATGAAACAGACTTGCCAGGTGTCTCTTCTTATAAGGGACTTCCCATATTTAAGATTTAAAAATCTTCCTGTAGCAATGTTTAAAAAATCCCATTCTAAAATTCTGCTGCTGTTGCTGCTTGCTGCGGCCTCACCACGGCTAACTGCATCATTTTCATATTATTTCTGGTAACCATGGAGTGGTTTGATAGAAGGCAGTATCCCGATATCTGGGTGTCCCTTATTGTCATTTTGAAAACCTGGCAAGTCTAGTATGAAAAGAAGGTGCCATGCTGTAAAAAAACAAAGGTGCCATGTCATCACCTTTTCCTTTGGTAGGACTTCTGGGTCTGTACTACCCCTGCCCCAGTTTGGCTTAGGACTAGCATGGTGGACAGAACTTTAGAGGAGATTAGATGTGCTGAATCCATTTAGTCTTAGAGGTTTCAAACTTACTGAGGTCCCAATCCCAAGAGCCCGTATAGCCGGGAGTACACATGTACCACTGGTGAAAATGTCGTGAATGTGCTCTAAAGCACGCCCACAACACATGTATATAAATAGAGCAGTGGTTCCCAAAGTAGGGGTCACAACCCACCATTGGGAATGCTTACTGGGTCATTCCCCCTTAAGGGGAGTGGCTCAGTGTTGGGTGCCCCAATGGCACGGCAGTGATTGTGGTGCCACGGGCATCCAGGACCTTGTCCCCTTACCTGGGTGCCTCCTGCATGGTTGGGGAGGCCTGCAGCCAGTGGTGTCATGCTACCGGTACGCTGGGCGGGAGGAATGGGTACGCCTGGCGGGGAAGACGGCGAAACAGAGCGTGACGCAACGGGCAGGCTGCCGCTCACCCATTCCTCCCACCAGCGTACCGGTAGCATGACACTGCTGCCTGCAGCCCCTTTCTCTGGAAAACCAGAGTGTGTTTTCGAGCAAAAAATTGAGGCTTTTTATTACATCAGGGAGACCCACGAGTAGGAATTGATTAGGAACTTTGAGCACTGCTGAAAAAGAACATAATCCCAAGATGGGGCAGAAAGAAAACAGGTGAAAACGTCTACACCACATTCTCTTCAGCCCTGGCTTTGCATGTGACTTACAACCAGCTGAAACTCTGTGATGAAGAGGTAACTCCTTGAATAAGCAGGTGCAAATCTGAGAGGTTGATCAGGCCAGGGACTGGTGTTAGGATCCGGCCAAGGTCACCCAGGCCGTTCCCACCCCGGTCCCAGGCCCAATCCACCCCCCAGTTCACCCTACCCCTAAGCCCTCCCTGCCCCTGGAATGCCCTCCCTCTCCTCTGTCCACCCCCTTGTGCCAGCCTGCCTGGGCTGGTACAAAGTCAATGGCCCCCGGCACAGCTCCCGTGCTTCTGAGCCAGTGCACATCCATGCACTGGCTCAGCTTCCCTCTGAGTAGCTGTGAATGTGCTTTTTGATATGGTATGTAAGGAACTTGTGCTGGCTCAGGGCAGATTTAGTATTGCACTGCCAGTTGTTTAAGGCTGATCTAAACACTGAAAATGTGGATGTCTTATCTTTAAGCAAACTGCCTACACCACAAGGATTGAGCCTGACCAATCATACTGAATTGGGGTCCTCAGTTCAGGTTTTTTTCCACTGAAATACAGGCTGAAGATAAAGACATCCAGAGCAACAGAACTCCTTGTCAAGAATCATTTAAAGCAGATGTTTGCAGGCGAAAGTGCTTATTCTCAAATACGGTTGCTGCAGTAATAGCAAGGGAAACACAGAAAATCACTAGTCAGGTAAATTGCCTTTTTTATATACAAATTTTGTTTCTTAGTTCAAGTTTTCCCCCGAGTGAAAGTCCATCTTTAAAGAAATGGGTTTCAATATCAGACTCTCAAGAGGTTGCTATAAACTACCGGAATGTAGAAATATTTTACATCTACAGCAAAAAGGGCACCTGAATCATTTTGTCTAAAAGCAATTCATGTCTCTATGATGCTTATGCATTATTTAGGTTTTTTTTTCTTATATCTATGGATATTGCCTATAACAGAGTTTTAGACTGATAGATAGATATTTTATGCTCAAACACAGACCAGTCAAAAACAACATGGAATATCATAGACTTGAAATTCTGCTTACTTTTTCCAAACGCAGAGGGCATTTAGAGCATGATCCTAACCTGGAGTTAGGCTGGAATAGTTAGGCCAGCAAAGTTTGGCTGGCACAAGGGACACCCTAAAGTATGCCTGGATCACTCTTGGAGTCATATAGGCCAGCACACAGACATGCACCATCCTCCCTGACTCCAAACGTGGTCCAAACTATGTCGGCCTAATTCCAGTTTAGGACTGCGCCCTAACTACAGTGGGTGGCACAGTAAATACTGCCCTAACTAGTTACTTTTATACTCCACCACAGGAACATAGGGATGCAAGCAACTAGCTACCATTTATGCCCATACACAACCCTATTAGGTTGAAAGGTAATAAGTGGTCCAAAATCACCCAGTAAGTTTCAAGGATCAGGACTTAACCTGAACCTCCATTCCTAATCTAGCATGTTAATCACTACACAACACTGTCTTTCTATAATTACAATCCTGCCACAGAGATCCTCTTCCTCCTGCTCCCGACCATCCCAGCTCAGCCTGTTCTCCAAACCATTCATCTCCCCCCATTCTGCCCACCCTTGCAGCATGGAATGGTTGAGTGGGCTTCAGTCGCCCATGCATGGCCGTCAGTCATTTTACGTGGCAGCCACAGCCTACAGAGCGATGGAGCAAATGTCTATTACCTACTTCAGGCCTTGCTAAATGAGGAGGCAGGCTGGAAATGTGTGAATGAAGTTGATTCAGGCCTTACTAAGGTGACAGACAGGCCAACTGGTGCACCTCATCCCCTGAACTCCATAAGAACACAAGAATAACCCGGGTCATCCGGCCAAAGGCTCATCTAGACTAGCTTCTGTATCTCACAGTGGCACACCAGATGTCTCAGGGAGCACATGAGACAACAAGATGCTTGCATTCTGTTGCCACTCCCTTGCACCTGGTATTCTGAAAAGTTGCACAACCCATCATGGCCTATAGCCCACAATGGACTTTTCCTCCAGAAATCTGTCCAATCCTCTTTTAAAGGCACCTAGGGCAGATGCCATCACTACCCCCTTTGGCAAGGAGTTCCACAGATTAATTACCCACTAGGTAAAAAAAGTATTTTGTTTATCTGTTTGAACTCTCCCAATGCTCAATTTTAGTGGATGGTTCTGGTGTTGTGAGAGAGGGAAAAGAACATCCCTCTATCGCAGTCATGGCGAACCTTTTGAGCTCGGTGTGTCAAAACTTTGGAAAATGCTTAACTTGAGTCTGCTGGTGTGTCAGCCCCTGCTCCCAAACAAAAGAGAAAATTCTTTATAATCATTTATTTAAAGAAGAAATAGAGTCCAATCATGTGTCCAATCCTCCCCTTCCTTTATATATTACATAAAGAAACTTCAAATGATTACAAAAATGAAAAATGAGTTAAATAAACTCAGTTTTTGTCAGGCGTTGGTGAACGCTGGTGTGTCACCCCAAACGTTGTGGTGTGTCACCTTTGACACACGTGTTATAGGTTCACCATCAGTGCTCTATTGACTCTATCCATCCCATGCATAATTTTGTACATCTCAATCTCCCCCCCCCCCAGATGCCTTTTTTCTAGACTGAAGAGCCCCAAATGTTGCCCCAAACTCCAAGCTTCACTGGCAGCACAATCCTAGCATGCCCGTTGCGTCGACGCGACATCATCGCGTTGACAGAAGGGGTGGAGCGCCGTTGCGCGGGCTCCAGCCTCCCCTATGTGCTACTCAGATCTGTGCCCATTAAAGAGCGAGCGCAGATCCGAGGAGACCACACGAGCCAAATTGGGGCCACGCAGCCTCGCAGATGGGCTTAGGATGTGGCTGTATGGCCACCTCCAAAGCACGCCCACGTTCCACCCAAGTCCCGCCCTGTCTTCCTCCCTCCCACCAATCCCCATCCCGATATGGGACGGAGCCTCCCTTGCGCCGACCGGCTTCAGTCATGTAGCGTCGGCTTCAGAGCTGGACCGCTGACACAGGGTGCTTGTGTCGGTGCTCGTGCACCAGCGTTCTAGCCCTTGTGTCGATGCTATGACGTAGCATCGACACAAGGGGAGAGGTAGGATTGCGCTGCCCGAAACATACTAACCTATCTCCTATGAAGAAGGCACACATGGCAGTTTTGCTGCTATCAAAAAATCCATTAATTAATGCCTAATCATTCTTGAAATCTTGAAAATTAAGTCTAAAGAATAGGGACTCACTTTTCACTCCTGGCTTTTGTGAAATTCCCAGTTCTGATGGTTAATTAGTTCACAAATTGATGCATTGGAATTAAGCTGGAATGCATTCACTATACACAGACCCCCTGCCGACTCAGATGCCTGGTTTACATGGTTATTTTTACTTTTTTTTTTAATAACTGCGCACCTGATGCTAATTAAAGCTGTTTGGGCACTCTGCTGAGAGATGCATTTAGACAGACAAAAAAGGGCAGCCGGTACACAGGGTTTGTTCCCTGCTGGTTAAACCACAGCTATGGGCAATCATATTAATCAAAAAAGAGTCTGTTGTTTTCAGAAGGCAAGCTTTCTGTTCAACAGTTTCAAGTCTGCAACCAGTTTTTTTTCCCTGCCAAGTGAAAGACAAATAGTCAATAATTCTGCTATGCTACTGAAATGCTTGGAAGCACCGGGAAGTGATATTTGCCATGCTGACACTACGGACTTTATACAGTATATTTTAATTAAGTGCCTGATGAATGCAAGTACAATATAACAGGAGACATCGGCAGAATATTCTAGACAGATGTAGGCAGAACACCAGAAGTGTGTCCTGCCTTTAAGAAGCAGTGCTTTCCCTTTTGATCCACTGCTTTGGAATGCTCCACTATCCTGCTGGTGTGCACGGAATGTCCTCTAGTATTAGCTTTGCTGGCAGTCAGATTCGGCGAATGCCTGCAAAAAACTGCTGTCGCATTCGCACTGGAGCCAGTCTGAAGGCAAAACCCAGCTATCACGTGCAGAGATCTGTGATTCTCTCTCCTTAGATAACCCTTTTTTCTACCAGCAACCACTGGGGTCCAATTTGGATCAGGGTTGCAATGCAAAGGAAGGGGAAGTCTGACCCTTTCATTCTGCACCACAACTCTGATCCGGATTACTACCTCAGGTATTATTAGCTACAGAAGGGGAAAAAAATGGGAGGGCATCCTTTGTGCCTGTATCATTTTCCCTGCTTCATTTAAGAGAAGCTTTGCATTTGCATTGGCACTGGAAGGTTGGTTGGAATTGGTCTGCAAGTGCCTCATTTCATACCGAAGTTGACCTTGTCTTGTATTGTCCATGGGGGCTGTTGTTACCTGGGCAAAGACCCTTTCCCTTGTACTGTGATCTGAGGTGGGTTTACCTGATCACTCCAAGATAGACAATTATGCTGCCTGATTTTGGTGTAAGACCCACTTGTGTCCCGGATCACCCATTCAGTTAAAACTATAGTGACAAGTTTATTGGTAGCAATCGGTATGGACAAACTGATAGCATCAATCAGTTTTAAGCATTGCCCATGTCCCCAAATAGTGAGAAAGCCAAGCCAAACAGATTGTTATTCTAAAAAGTGGATCCCAGTGCTAAAGTTTGATAACCACTGCTCTAACGGCATTTTAAAGTTTATTATCAACTGTTTCCTTGTCCCTCCCGCTATCTCTGAGTGCTGTCACAGTCTGGAGGCAGAACAGAAATATTTTCAGGCCATTAAGGAATATTGAATGCTCTTTCGTCAAGACGTTACTACCCATTTTCCAGGCAAAACCATAACAATGGGCCTGTTCATGCTAATCAAGGCAGCAAAACAATATTCTCTTGGCACAACAAGCGAAAACCTATGTGTTGTCAAACTGAACATCTCTGTGTCGCTCTGAGCAGCCAGCGTTCCACATGGCTTTCAAAAAACATTTCCACTTTAAGTAAATTTATTCAGGTGCTGGCATGCAATCAGGAGTGAAATCTGTGGATGTATGAAGTGAGAACAAATTCAAGACAGTGCCTAGGAAAATCTCCAAATCTTTGGTCTACAATTACACCACACCAGTGAATTTTGATTGATTTAATACAAACATGCAGCCATACTCTCCCTCTGTCCCTCCCTCTCATTCGCTTGCTTATTCGCTCGCTCGCTGTCTGTTAAAGCCAGTTTGAAAACATTTGGGATACTGCCACAGTTGTGGAGTGGCTGACTGGACGATGGTGTGGCGTTGCTTGGGAACGTTGCCTAGCGACATTACGCTCCTAGAAAAGTCTATCCACCTGACAGCAATAATTGAGAATCAATGGGAAAATGGTAATTGTCTGTAAAAGAAAAGTTTCAGTTTGGGGGCTACGATAGAACTCTTACCCTGCACATACCGTAATAACACACAAATATGATCGGCCAGAAGCGTAACTAGACAAAAAAGCGCCTGGGGTAAGGAAGTCGATGTGGTGCCCCTGGGCAATGGGAGGGGTCTCCATGCAACCCGGAAGAGGCAGCAGGGACCTCAGAAAACTGCCTGGAGAGCACTCCAAATTCAGCAGTTTTGATATGCAACTGTAGGGGAAGCTATCAGGAGCTTTTTTCCTTTACTTTTCAACATTTTTAAAGTGGGTCTGCAGGAAAAATTGTGTCCCCTTTGGTGTAGTGCCATGGGGCAGGTGCCCCTCAGGCTCCACCCTTGCTACGTCTCTGTGATAGGCTTATTGTTTTACTCTGAGAAGGCAGGTTGGACTGGGACTAGGAGGGAGGATGGACTTCCTTCTCAGAAAATGTAGGAAGATGCTGCTGTAGAATGATGGGGTCTGCATACCATCTGTCATGTGACATGATTCTGGTAGATTTTGTCCTTCTGGACTATCTCATGGTAAGATCCCTATAAAGTGTTCCTCAGTCATAGTCAGGAATGGGGTTGGGAGTTGTCCGCTTGGGCACAAAACGGTGCCCTCCTTTTGTTCAATGTGTGTGTTTAAGGGCGCAGTCCTAACGGTTAGTTTAGCTTTGTGCCTTGTGCCTTGTGGAGTTTGTGCCTAGTAGGCACAGTTAGGCCAGCAAAGTTTGGCCAGCACAAGAGCTACCATAAAGCCAGTTTGGATCACTCTCGGAGTCAGGGAGCATGGTGCAAGTCTGTATGCTGACCTTTCTAACTCCAAGAGTGGTTATGTGGTTATATAAAGAATGGTTATATAAAGAGTGTCCCTTTATGGTGTCCCTTGTGCTGGCCAAACTTTGCTGGCCTAACTCCAGGTTAGGACTGCACTCTAATTGTGTTTGTTCTGATGCTTACACACTTAGAGCTGGTATTTGCCTGAAGAAGTATTCCCTAATACTGAATGAACTGCCCCATGAACACCTGGCGTATCCTCCATATCTAGGATAAGTAGTTGAGCATTTTTGATGCAAAAATTGGAGCAAAAATTGGGATTTTTCTTTTTATGGGGAGTGGGCAAACTCTTCCAAGATGTTCTGCATTGCAGAATGCATGTGATGGAGAAATGTTGGAGTAAGAGTGCCGATAGGAGTAGGATTAAAGAAATGAGGTGTAAGACCGGGGAAACGACCACCAAATCCCACGTCCTTGTGGCCAGCTGCTCCCTTCCCCTCTCCCCACCCGGTCCCTCCCCATTTCACCCTGCCCAAAATGGGCTTGCTGGCTGCTGGAGTGCCAGCTGCTCACCCGCTCGCCTTGGGGCTTGGCGCTGAGTGAGTGCTGCTCCAACGTGAGCAGTAACGTGTCCTGAACGTGCTTTACGGCATGTGGGTGACATTTTTAGCCCGCAGTATGCAGCTACTGCCAGCAACAGGGCCTTCCGGATTGGGCCCTAAATCAACTCAGAAGGTGACTTAAGCTTTGCGACTGACAGCCAACAAGATTTTATGCCGATCCTGATGGAATTTAATGTAATGTTTCAGGCTGACTACACAAACTACGACCCATATTTTATTTAGCTTTTTCTTGAACTTTGGTAGTGCACAATACGATCATCTGGTTATTGCTAATCTTGCTGAAGTTATTGGATCTATCGCGTTTTTCCTTTTTGCACAATAACATTCACATATTTTAACAAGAAGGGTTTAGGCGTTACTCAATATTCCAAGTTTTCATGTTTTGTTTTTCACAATTTGAGTTTTTGGAAAATTCCAAGAAGTCCAACTATACCTGGCTAACTGTGGGATGCATAATAAGGACACAACTGAACAACTTTGCTTTGCCTCACTGTAAATTCACAGGCTCATATGCCCTATAACCAGCCCAGGGCACATATGAGCTGTGAACTTTCAGCAGAGTGTAATCTTAAGCACTTACTATCCAAGGCAATAAGGCACACATCCTCTGCTACTAGCCTGGGATCACAGCTAAGAGTAACAGGCTCTAAGAGCACTGAACAGTCTCTTAACTTTAAAACTCCCCAGGCTAAACTAGCCCCAACTACAGGGATCTATCCCAAGTTATAAACTTTAAAATTGGTAAGCGTGCCAAAGTAGCAAAACTGGATTTAGTCTGATTCCAAATACAAACAAAGCTTTATAGATTAACTGTAATCTATATATATAAAGATTATGGGGAGTGGGGGGTAAGAAGGGATGCAAAACAAAATGTCCGAAATGTCTGATTTGACATTACTGTCAAATCCACAGTTTTTGTGGTCGCTAACCTGATTGGTGACTGTTACCCGGGCAACGCCGGGTACCAGAAAGCTAGTTTATTAATAAACAAGTGGTTACAAAACTAGGAAAGGCTTAAAAGAACTAACAGAGACTTAACTAAAATACATTTTAAAATAACAACACAACTAGATGCCTAACACTGACTAGGCCCTAGCACCTGCAAGGTGCCTTCCTCTCAGTCCAAGCAGGTTCACCTTCCTCTCAGTCCAAGCAGGCAGCAGGTCCATGCAGGGCATCTTGGACAGGCTTGGAGAAGGTGATCTTAAGGTCTGTAAATCTGACGGGGTCTGGTGATGTCTGAAGCTCTGATGGTCTTGAAGCTCTAATGGTCTTGATGGTGGTCTTGAAGCTTGGATGGTCTGATGGTGGGTGATCATCTGTACCCCCAAACCTGGGTATTTTTATACCCCTCTGGCACAATCATTTATCCTATCAGGATAAAGGTCGGCGATCTCCTAATGGGGTGATGGAACGTTCGGAGGTCACAGAATGATCAGAAAAGGTTCAGTAAGCAACCTAAGTGATGGGTCTCAACTGTGTGGAATCTTCTTGATTGCATTACTAGCTGAATGGAACTTTCCTGATTAGATTTGCATTCCTGACCCCAGCTATGACCTCACACCTTTCTGCAGAAACAAGTCAGATAGGTAATTACACTCCTGATTGCGTTAGGGAGTGAGCTGATTGCCACCAGCTCTTTCCCACACAATGGAGTCATGTTCACAAAATGGAGTCAAGCCATGGCCTAGCCTTCTTTTGCTCTTTACACTCACACCTCTCACCAGTAGGAAACCTGCAAACATTTCTCTAGAGATCATGCACAGACCCAGAGGACACCAAGAAGAAGAAACTTAGGATTTAACGGGCCCAGATATAATTAGATTTCAACACCTAATGCGAATGTTCGGTATTATTTATCTGTCACATTGTCATATTAATATGTGGTGGGGAAAATATTGCAAAATATGGTGAGAAACATATATATAAGAACATAAGAAGAGCCATGCTGGATCAGGCCAAGGGCCCATCTAGTCCAGCTTCCTGAATCTCACAGCGGCCCACCAGGTGCCCCAGGGAGGCAGGAGACAGCAAGATGCTTGCATCCTGTTGCCACTCCCTTACACCCGGTACCTGTAGCCCACCACCTTTGTAAGGAGGTTGCACAATCCATCATTGCCTATAGCCCACAATGGATCTTTCCTCCAGAAATCGGTCTAATCCTCTCTTAAAGACATCAAGACCAGATGCCATCACCACCTCCTGTGGCAAGGAGTTCCACAGATTAACTACCCGCTGGGTAAAAAAGTACTTCCTTTTATCTGTTTTAACTCTCCCAACCCTCAGTTTTAGCGGATGCCCCCTGGTTCTGGTGTTGTGAGAGAGGGAAAAGAACATATATGGCCACCATGGGAATGATGCTTAATCTGACTCGGGGTTTGGAGAGAGAAGAGATGAGGTATTGGCTTGCCTTTTCTTCATGCGGCATGTTTGGCTGTGTTGCTGCTGTTGCTATAGAGAAAAGTCCCAATATGAATTCCTAGCAACATGTATCATTGATGCCAATGTGACCAGTAGTCATTTAGGACCACATTGGACATAACTCTAATCACTGTCTATGCAACTGTGTGCTTGTACTTCGTTTGTAAAATTCATAGATGTAGGGCCTGGGCTGGATTGAGATTGTGATGGGAGAGGAACGCTTTAACCCTTTGCCTCCACTGCAATCCCAGTTTGGATAAGCCTGCTCTAGCAGCTTCTATTTGACCTGGGAGAAAAGCTCCCTTTAGCATAGGAAGGGAACAATACAGATGGGAATTGTGGTGTGGCAAAAGATTATGATCTTGTGGCCCCAAACCAGATCACTCTTTCCTGTACTTGCTAGTTTTTCAAAGAACGAAATAGGCACCTGGGTATATAACATATGCTTTGAGAGCGCAATCCTAACCTGGAGTTACACCAGCGAAGTTTGACTGGCACAAGTGACACTGCAAAGAGCATTTGGACCACTCTCAGAGTCAGGGAGGATGGCACATGTCTGTTTGCTGGTCCCTCTGACTCCAAGAATAGTCCAGACATACTTTTTGGTGTCCCTTGTGCCAGCCAAACTTTGCTGGCCTAACTTTGCTGGCCTAAGTTCAGGTTAGGATTGTGCTCTGAGAGTGATCCAAACATACTTAACGGTGGCCCTTGCGCCAGGCAAATTTTGCTGGCCTAACTGTGCTTCTCGAACTCAGGTTAGGATTGCACTCTAACACATCTAATTTATATCAGAGGTGGGGAATCAAGCATGCCAAGATTGCATAGACAGACCCTTGTAGGTATCTGTCTTTGGCAAGGCTTTTTACATATAACTGTTGGCTACAGAAAGGGAAGGCACAGAAAGCTTGCTGAAGCCTGTAGCACAGTAGTGTTTTCCAGGCTGCTTTCTGATTTATAAATGCCAATGGGTGTGACTACAATGGTGATTGGACAGCAGTGCTTCCCACCACACTTCAATCAGCAGCTTGCTTAATCCCTGATGCACATTGCCTATTCAGCCTTGTCAGTTTCGCAACCCAACAAAAATTAGGACCTGATCCACTGGTGCGTCCCGGATTAACAGTTTGGGAACTGCTGTCGCAGGTTGCTGAGGTCTGGATGTAGTACTTTTTATTGAAGACTCTTTTTTCTGATCATATTGGGTATTGCAAATGTCAGTTCAAGATGTGGTGCTTCCCCTTGACCCCAAATATCCCTGATATTTCATTAATGCACCAAGAATATATACACAGATAACCCAATACAAAAGCAAGGAAGTCCTCCATCTTAATTCTAAGGTGGCCGGAATTCCATTAAGCTTAATTGGTAAAGAATACATATAAATGTTTTGCATGGAGCTACATAAAAAGAACCTCTCTGACCCAGCTGTTTGCCTGAGGGAGATTTTTTTTGTTAAACTCTGTGTTCTGCGTTCTGTTCTTCCCAACCTCAGGAGGATCTAAAGATAAGCAATTTTTGTGTCCCTGAAAGGTTAAGAGAAACAAATATATATTGTCTTATGTTTCTCAGTTTGTAACCTCCTTTACCTTTCATGGTCTTTCTGATTTAGAGCGCAATTCTAACCTGCAGTTAGACTGGCATAGTTAGGCCAGCACAGTCTGGCTGGCATAAGGGTCACCATAAACTGTGTTTGGACCACTCTTGGAGTCAGGGAGCATGGCCCATGTCTGTGTGCTGGCATCTCTTACTCCGAGAGTGGTCCAAACATACTTTATGGTGTCCCTTGTGCCATCCAAACTTTACTGGCCTAACTGTGCCAGTCTAACTGCAGGTTAGGATTGCACCCTTAACCACAAAATGTATGAGGGTTTGTGGGGTGTTCTTTTTTTTTAGGGGGGGGGTTTCTTCTGATTCTGATGCTTTAAGTCTTAATGAATGGATGCTCAATGGTTATTGTTAAGGGATGTCAGCACTGCAAGCTTTTGCTTGTACTGAATATGCTCCATTTATTCCTAACTGTGCCATTACCCAAAGTGTCAGGGCTTTCCTTATTAACTTTTGTTAATGAGAGTTGATAACATAGCTACAGAAGGTCAAGCCTGACATAAAAATGCAGTAAATGATATAGAATCAGGTTGCTCTCCTAACTTTTAATTTTATTTTCTCTTACTGTAATGCAAAACTTGGGTCAGATTCTCATTCTGTAAGTCACCCTTTGGCACACCGTCCAGTGTTTATTGGAAATGTAAAACCTAATACCTGAACTCGACTGTTCCTGCTTTGCTTCACATTTCATGTTCCACACTCTTTGTGCTGGTGGCAAGGGAGTCAGGCCTTCATAGAGCACCAAACAGGAAAGTATTCTCTCTCCTTCAAAGCAGCAAACAGACAGACAGGTTGAGAGAAGTAGTTCATGGTACAAACCCCCAAGAGAAAGGAAACAATTGATGGAGGTGAAGAAGAGTAGGAGAGATCATTTCAAATGGCATGAAACACCTGCAGCAGGTTCATTCATGAGGTCAACTGAGCCACTTGCCTCAGGCAGCAGATTAGTGAGAGGCACAGGTGCCTATCTACTGTTCCTCCTGCCACTCCTTAGATTAGAGAGGGGAGAAGGGAATGGACTGAGAAGGAATTGCACAGGAACAGTAGCGCCGACTTCATGGTGGCCCAGGGACCAGCGGCCATCCCAATATTGCCTGGGTGTGGCTCTGCCCCACCAATATCTGGCCCCCGTGCACCCCTGCAAAGAGCGTAGCCGGCTACGATCATGCGCAGTGGCCGCGATGTGAGGCAACCACTGCGCATGCTCGGGCTCTCAGGGATCGCAAGCATGAGCAGTGATCACCCTGTGTCGCAGCCACTGAACATGCTTGCCCCAGAAGCAGTGAGAGCCAATGGGATGTGGGTGCATCCCAATGGTTCCTCCACTCTGGCACCCTGATTGGCTGGCTAGCCGCAGCAACCCTTCC
>JAJKFI010000027.1:2752433-2768547 GCA_029204185.1 Lerista edwardsae | reverse complement strand
CACACACACACACACACACACACACACACACACACACACACACACACACAGAGGGCGCAATCTGGAGTTAGGCTGGCATGCTTAGGCCAGCAAAGTTTGGCTGGCACAAGGGACAGTGCAAAATATGTTTGGGCCACTCTCTGAGCCAGGGAGGCCAGCACACAGACATGCACCATCCTCTCGAACTCCAGGAGTGGTCCAAATGCACTTTAGAGTGTCCCTTATGCCAGCCAAATTTTGCTGGCCTAACTGTGCTGGCCTAACTCCAGGTTGGGATTACGCTCTCACTCACTCACACAAGTTCAAATTCTTCTCTGGCTATTATTATTCATGTCATGACTATTACTGAAAATAATTTTGTCATGGTGTGTGTGTGCCAAAAAATGTATGCCAAATGACCTTGGTACGCCACTGCTAGCAGGTGTTGTTGTGTCACCGCTGCAGCCATTTAACTGCCTTCAGAGTTTGCACATAACTCCCAGCTGACCCGAGTGAAAGGCTTTGATTGCAGTTTCCTTGCTCTGACAGCCTGGCTGGCCCAGAAATAGCTAAGAGGTTGCACAGTGTTAACATGATGGGGGATTTTGCTGCCCCAGAAATCTATTGGCTGGTCTGGCAGTCACATATAGCCTCAAAGGTGAAGTGCTAAAGCTGGCATAACGTGCATTTTGTAAACACTTGCCAAAACATAAATATGATCGCTTAGTAACTGCTAAAGCACGAAAGGCCAGTTCAATAGATTACACCTTTTTGTAGCAAAAGACCAACTCCAGTATCTAATTCATACCTTCTTGTTTTGCTGAAGCACAGGACTCAGCTCAGAGTCAATATGGCACGTCAGATTTTGTGCCCAGGAACTGAAGTCCAAATCAAGTGGGTGACTTGATTGGGCAGCCGTTTGGCACATCTGGGTCAGAAGCTTGCCTCTGCCTTCCAAAATCCACATGAGAGAGGAGAGCTGTCCTTTTCCAGTTGATGCTTGCATACATGTATGTTGCATGGGCACTATGCAAGGGTAGATACCTGGCATGCTGACCAAAGAGGTGTGATATTTTATACCGGCCAAATGCATCCAAAGGAGAAACAAAAAACAGGCGAGCCTCAGAGTGGTATTAAGACACCTTTTATTCCAGAACGCACAAACCTGGTCCAAAAACCTAATGTGTTTTCAAGCCAGAGCGCAATCCTAACCTGGAGTTGAGATTCTTGGAGTCAGGAAGGATAGTGCACATCTGTGTGCTGGCCCCTCCGGCTCCGAGAGTGGTCCAAATGCGCTTTACAGTGTCCCCTGTGCCGGCCAAACTTTGCTGGCCTAACTGGGCCGGATTAACTCCAGGTTAGGATTGCGCCCTCAGTCTTGTTCAGGTTGCTTAATGGTTTCTTCCCACTGTTTTGTACAGTTGTGGCTGTTCTGGAAGAAAAAGCGCAGCGACCATGTGGAAAGCAGTGCCTGCTGTTTAGCAATGGCCTTTCTGAGTCTCTATTTCTACTATTCTTACTAATCAGTCTGGGAATCCCTGAGAAAAAAATGATCACTTTCTCTGCCACCACTCAAGAACAGGGAAGCCCAGACAGGAAAAAAAGTCATTCTAAAAGAGCCTCTTCTCCTGAACAGAAAGGAAGGCAAGTATGCTATCCTGTGGGCAGATTCAATAGGAGGATCTTGAGAAGCAACTCAGCATGCACTGAGCTTCAGCTTGTCCAATTTGGGGGTGAAATATGTTTCCTTTAAACTTTAACCCCATACAAAGGGAATAGGATGGGAGAACTCTCCTTCTGTGCACGGCCTTTAAAATGAGAATGCAGGGGTGTCAAACTCGTTCCATACAGTGGGCCGAATAGCATTCATGATACCTGCTGGGAGCCAGACATGAGCTCATTAAGCAGGAAGTGATGTCATTATTCAGGTCATGAAATAAGCACTTTTCCCCCCCTCACTTACCTCATTAGCTGAAAATGACAAGAGAAAATATGCAAATCTTGGTCATATTTTCAAGATCTAGAAGAGCCCATCACGTGACATCACGCGAGCTGCCCTTTCAGTAGTGACACCTCAACACAACTCAGCAGCTGATGGTGGTGCTGTGAAAGCTCGAGGAATTTTGTGGGCCGCATCTGTCCCCTGGGCCTTATGTTTGACACCCCTGATTTAAAGGGATTGTGTCCATTTAGACGCCATGCCAGGACTGAGCGCAGCAAGAAGGTGAGGAGCTTTGTTTTTGGAGATGGTTGTGCATGAGTGTACGGTGTCCCCCCTGGTGGATGTGGCAGCAATGAGTAAGGGGCAGTGTCAGGCAGCAACTACACTAGATTTCCAGTGGGCTTTGAAATGGGGAAGTATTCTGCAAACAAGTCCAGGGAAGGAACATCATCTCAGTACTAGTATTCAGAGGACATGAAGCCAACAGAACATTATTGTTACCACCTGCGGAAAGAAAGATTGGCCGCAGATGGATGTTCAGTGGTCAAAGTGACTGGGAAAATCACTTTAAGAGCAAGAAAATGAATGTCCTGCTCCTTCAGGTCAAAAACATCACTCTTTTAAAGCCATTAGACTGACACACCTAAAGCTGCAGGCTGTTAGAAGGATGGATATTAAAGAGAATAATATATATTGAAAAAGATGGACATGATTGGCCTCACCTAGGGTAGCAAGAGCTGCAGATTCTGGATTGCACCAAGGGAGGAAAGCAAGTCTGTCCTGCTCAGTCTCCCAGTGAAATGAGCATGATTTTCTCCCAGTAATACAAAGAGAATTTGGATCAGGTCACAGGTGGCAAGAAGAGATTGCCGTGTCAATTGCATAGTTGCAGAGCACGAAAAGAAATGAGGTCCTTCTGTACAGTATTCACAAACTGGTGTGCTGAAGGATTCAAGAATGTGAGGGATGAGTCAGTCTTACCTTACCCTTGATCAAGGTTGGCCCAAGATCTCCTTTGGAGAGTGTCAAATGCTCCTTTGCAAGGGTGGCATCAAGGATTAGTTGGGCTGGGCACTGGTCATCAGGGACATTGGTGTGCAGGTGTGCCATGGAAATTTGGGGGAGGGTAATTTATGTGTATGCCCATTAGTAGACGTGAACCTCCCACCTGCAGCAAGGTGTGCCTTGTCAATTGAAAAAAAAGGATGGTGCGCCTTAACCATTTTAGCTCCTTGCCAGTGTGCTGTGAGATGAAAAAGGTTGCTGATCTAGACAAACAAGGGAGACAACAGAGGAAGGGGAAGGAAATCGAAGCAGGGATATGTAGGGGAAGAATGTATGAGAGGATCTCAGTTGCATGTACTTAGGCTTGAAGTCTGTGTGCCAAAGCATCTTAAGATTTATACTTGGGCACAAGGGCTGCTTTGGGAATATACCGAGGGTAGAAGTCATATGAACATTATCAACATCTAAAAAAATATCTTTCCTATTTCCTCCGGTATGTTAGAATAGTCGTTCCTTGACCTCAGAAAAAGCAGAGGAAGGGTGGTGGTTGGCAAGAAACAAGATACTTAGGGCACAGCTTGAAGATATTGTAAACCCACATATGAATGCCCGACTGATCAACAGCTTAGCCCTTCTCAATGACAAGGGAGATAAAAGAGTGCGCTGAAACAAAATATTGACTGCAAATAGGACAGACACTTCAGAAGTCAAAAATAAGAATTAGTTTTCGGACTGCAAAGGTTATGGAAAGAGTCATACATGCCAGATAAGCCCAGTCCTGAGGTGTCCTTATCAACATGATGATGAAAAAACAGCACTTTTTTTCCACTTCAGATACGACCTGGGTGGCCTCATCATCTTCACCCAAGCAAAACAAATCAAGCAAATTGTACTGGAGGAAGAAAAAGGCAGCAAAATTATAGGGTTTTTTAAATGTCTTATTCAGCCGGAGGGTGTTCATTGATACAGGGCATGCACTGCTCTTGGTTCAGAGGCAATGGCAGCACACGCAAACAGTGGTGTCATCTAAATGATTTAAGAACAGGTACTCACTTTTGATTGGCACGTGTCGGGACCCGCCCACCGGAAGTGACATCATAATCCAGAAGTGATGTCATGGCAGGAAGTGACATGAAAAAAGCCCTTTTTGAGGCCTCAGATGATTTTAAACTGACCCAACAGTTGCAACAGTATTCCACAGCACCCCCAGAACATGTTAAGGAGGCCTGGCATCATGTTAAAACCCCAGAGCAACTCATTTTTCAGTGGCAAGGAAAGGAAAGGCTCAGCTTGCTGCCTGCCTGCCTGGCTGGCTCTGAGAACGTGCAGGCAACTCAAACATGCAGGAAATTCAAACGTTGCAGAGGGCGGAGTCGACGAGTGGGCGGGCGAATGGGCGGGGCCAGCTGTAATCCTAGAAACCGGTACTCGCGTACCCCCGCGTACCCCCTGCATGACATCACTGCACGCAAACCATCAGTGCAATCGTATGCATGTCTATTTTGAAATAAGCCCCATTATGGAACTTACTCCCAGGAATTGCCCAGCAATGATGCGATTCCATGTGGCACATTTCATGGTGCATTCCAGGTCAGAAAATACTCTACGCCCTCCTTGCAATCTTGTCAGCTAGCCCACTTCCTGCAAAGAGAACCCCCTTTCTCCCAGTGGTCACCCCCAAAATAAGAAATTATTTTGCAGAGAAAAAAAAGATGGCCAGATGTGATGGTCTTTGCAAAATTCTGATTGAAGAAATGACACTTGTGTGGGATGGTTTGGGCGAACCATCCCAAACACACTCAAATGTGTTGAGGAAACACATGCTCCCCCTCCCCACAATTTGAACTGTCGCCTAATTGTGCAGGGGAATGGCTTTCTGTCCAAACTGCTTCTCAACAGTCAGTTTATATCCCACTTTATATCTTAAGCCAGCAGTTCGCAATGTCCTTCTCGGACATTGTAAGTCTTTTCAGGGGTGGGGATTGGGGCTCAGAAGGGTGTCCCAATGGCACTGCAGCAATCATGGCACCACGGGCACCCAGTGCTCTTTCAGTGTACCTGGTGGGTCGGGGGGGGCCTTCAGGAGAGTTGGGGAGGCCCGCAGCTCTCTCTGCGGATCTCCCCAATGGGAAAAAGAGCCCCATTTTGAGTGCAAACGTGCGCTTCCAGATTTCACATGCAAACCAGAAGTGCGCATTTGCGCTCAAAACATGGCTCTTCAGGGAGACCCACAGAGGGGGCTGCGGGCCTCCCCGACTCTCCTGAAGGCCCCCCACCGAACCATCAGGGACATTAAAAGAGCACTGGGTGCCTGCGGTGCCGTGATTGCTGTGGCACTGTCGGTACACCCAAAACAACTGGGCCACTCCCCTTAAAGGGGAATGGCCCTGTTTTGCTTCCCAGTGGTGGGTCGCGACCCACAGATTGGGAAGCACTGGTTTAAACACTATAGTTTAACATAGTATTTAAACTGTGCATTGAGGGATATTCAGTTACCCCAATCCCACGATTCTAAAACGGCAAGATGGTGGAGTGGATGGGGAGCGTGGGAGATGTGTGCACTCATACTCCTCCCCCACAACTTTGAGAGGGCCTTTCAGAATGCTGGAAGCACTGGCTCAATGAAGGTCTTAAAGGGCCCTCACCCATGACGGTGCTGAGGATAGAAATGGACACAGGGAAAGACACATTTCTGTTCCTTGATGGTGTCACTTTTAGCTCTGGTCCTACCCATACAGATTGTCAGAAGCTTTCTCGGCTCTTGGTGGAGATTTAATTGGCTCTCATTTGCTCCTTCTATTCTTTATGACTGCTATACCACTCTGTAGTCACAACCTTGTGCACCATTTATTGATAATGCTAAATTGGGGGGGGGGAGGGGAGAGAAGTATGTATGAATCTGACCTGTAACATCTACTGGTGCTCCATATAAGGTAAATGCAACCACTTTGAGTCTGAACACTGTTATTCACTTTACAGGAGGCATCTTGGCAATATATTCTAGCCTTTTCAAAAATACTAGAGATCCATTTCATCCTTAGCAGGATGCCCTTTTATTACGCTTTCCTGTGCAGCAAGCTGCTGCAAGGTTATGTATTGACTCGCAATATAAAAGCCTTCTCTTTTCACATTGGAGGTGTGCATTTCGCACTGGCTTGTTTCCACTTGCCTCTAACTGTTTTGCTGTGATTTACTTGTGTATTTAAATGCACCACTGAACCAGGAGCCAGGAGTGGTCCCTCTGAACACAATGGCCCAGCTCGAACATGTCGCATTTACTGTAACAGAACTGGAATGATAGGCGCAATGTGCTCTCCTTATGCAGCATCACAGAGGGATTAGGAGGGATACAAAATGTTTTCTTTGGGAACCAGAACAAAGCTGCAATCGGAAAGGCCGTGTGCTCACTGGGAAAATCAACTTGTGCTTGGTTTGTTCAACTTGAGACTGGAGATGAGCCCTCACGTACCTGAATGCTCTCTTTTATGGGAAACAAATCCTCGTACACAGTGGTGGCATCCAAATGATTTAAGAACAGGAACTCACTTTTGATTGGCACGTGTCAGGACCCACCAGGAAGTGACGTCATAAGCTGGAGGCTGGCAGAGCCCAGGTCTACCCGAGGCTGGTTCCTAGCCAGCGACGACGTCAGTGACAAGTGGGCGGAGCCAGCCAGTTCTGTTCAGTGCCTGGCGCCTACAGAACAGAAAGCGAAGAATTCCCCCCACCCCAATTGCAGCTCCAATAGCGATGGGGACAGTCACCCAAAGAAGCCTCACACCCAGAGTGCCAGTGAAACGGTCTGGACTGGAGGAAAGCCTTTCCTTGGTCTTCATGGCTAGGCGAGGTGGAGTTATTCAAAATTGCCAGGGAAGTCGAAAATTGGCATGGGGGCAGCAGCCTCGAAGCTGAGGCTGGCTGAGCAGAATGAGGCAGGAACCTGTGGAAGGGGCTGAGGGGCGGCACCACTCCGGACGGCATCCTTGGGCGCTTCCCCACACAAAGGCCGCTTACACCTGGCACGTCAGGAGGGCAGCTTCAAAAAGTCCCGGCTCCCCTCCGTCCCCTCTGGGGCCCCCCTCGATTTGCCACCACACCCCCAGGACGCCCCTTCTCCCCAGTGGGCTGCAGACTCACCAGAGCGGCTGCTGACTCCATGTGTGTGGCTGGAGGGAGCGAGGAAGGGGGCTGTGCAGGACGGGACTTCCCCACTGCAGCCCTTCCCCCTTTGCCCCTCTAGGAATCCGGAGTCGCTCCCTTTAACCCTCTGAGTGCCGGCCAACCAAGAAGAAAAGCTCTTTGCAGAGGAATCAGGAGGGGGGAGGAGGGGGGAAGTGCAGCGGAGTGAAGTGGGCGGAATCAGTCCTAATTTTAACAAGTGGAACTGAGTTCCCCCGTGTTCCCCCTGCATGACATCACTGCTCGTACATAGAAAACCAGGAGTAAGGTAAATCTCGCTCAAGACCTCCTGGTGCCTAAAGCGGCGCTTCCCCTGCAGGCACTGACAGTAAAGGAGGCACCTCCCCTACAGGCTGCCTCCCCTACCAGAGTGTGTGTCACAATGCCTTAGGACGTCACAGCAAACTCACAAGGTCACTACTGCATGTCCCCGGTGGCCCCACCTACCTGTTCCCTTGGGTGCCACCCTCTTGGATCTTACAAAATCTCATGAGATTTGGGTACTTGGGTCACGACACCACACAGCCTCTTCTTCCTGGCTCAGCTGGGTACTGCCATCTTGGTTCTTGAGATCCACCCAAATGGCACCCAAATCGCATGAGATTTTGTGAGATCCAAGATGGCAGGACCTCATGACAACTGGGTACTGCTATCTTGGATAGCAATATCTTGGATCTCACAAAATCTTGCAAGATCCAAGATGGTGGCACCCAGTTGAACTGAGAAGAAGTGGCTGTAGGGCGTCGTGTCGCAGGTAAGTTAGGGAACCACTAACAGCATCAGAATTGCCTTCTTTTAAAGAAGAGTGGAAGGAAAAAAGATGGCAGAGAGCTGCCGCTGGCCAATCTGCTGCCTGAAGTGACTGCCACAGCTGGCCTCATGGATGTCTCAGGTTTGTATACAGGAAAAGCTTTTATCCCAGCCTCTCCTCTGACATCTATTTTTTTTTTTTTTTGGCACTGAAAATCTCTTTTAGCGGGGAGCAGTCAATTGTGTAAGTTTCAACCTGCAGCCCAGGTGCAAGTTGGCCACCTTAGAGAGTACTAGACCAAGGGCAGGATAAGGAAATAGTTTTCCAAAATACTAAATTAATTCTACCATCAAAAGAGAGAGCCATACATTCATGGGTGCAAAGAAATGCAAGACGTGACAGTGCCCTTCTTGTATTGCCCAAGAAGCAAGACCTCCATTTCAAAGAAAAAACATGTTTCTTCCACCTACAGAGGTACACTCGTCGCCTTGTCCCTAGATGCTGTTCTAAAATGAAATATGCTCCATTTCCTCAACACAAGCTGCCAGCCTCCAACTTCTCTGCTCCCAGTCCCTTGAGTTCACTCTGTGCAGCCAGTTACTTTGCTAGTCTTAAAGTGACAAGGTCTTTCGCAGTGCCAGCCACTGAGCTCATTAACTTGCGTGGCTGACAATACCATTCCTCCCACTTCTTCAAAAGGTGCTGTAACTAGCCGTCATAACACCCAGCTCAAACTCGGCTGTCTTTTATGTTCCTGGGGGCTTGATATCCAATAAAAGTTAACTTAGAGCAAAGTCAAGCTGTTCTCTCTTGTCTAAGCCTCTGTCCGTACATATCCCCAGAGCAGCCTGTATTGTTAAGGTGTGAGTGTGTGATCGGCGCTTTCTTGACTGTCGCTCATTAACTCTGATGTGTCCTGATGTGTTTCTTATGGCTTTCTATTCCCATTTCCTGCCATATATTGTACTTTGTCCAGATATTATGATGTGAAATGCCTATTTCATTCCTTTTGTGAGTTGAAAGATTACCAATACATTATCCATTAAAAAAAAAAAAACCAAACCCAAGTAGATCATCATCTAAGACAGTAGCTCTGAATCTATTGATGACTTACAAACAAAATAGTTCTTAAATTTATTTTTGAAAAAAAAATATGTTCTGTTTATGTGAGTATAATAAAATTGCCAGCAGAGATCTAGGAGGTCCAGAGCACATTCCACCAGGACACTTTCTGCACATGCTCTTTGAAACAAGTGAGGTGTGGGAGAACAATGCAGCACTCAATGATATAGTCAAGGGGGACAGACATCAGGGACTTCGCATACAGAGCAGCCTAGAGTGCCCACACTAGGAGAAAGACGGAGTATACATTCATTGAATAAAATAAACAAATACAGCACGAGCAGTAATGGCATCAGCAGGGGTACTCAGGTGCTGCTTAAACCACTTTTACCCCAAAGGACCTTAGTGAGATAGAAGGATCCCCCTGGAAATCTGCCTGGAGCTGTGGTGTAGCTAGGTCATTTTGCACCCAGAGCTCATAAATTGTTCACATTCCCCTGACAAAATTTGTGAACTCATCATGCATGTGTTTGAATGCCAGTAACTTCAACCAGGGTTCTCCATGACTCCAAATGGGTTCACAGTCCTATCAAAACCAATGGTTCTTATGTCAATGTGCAATCCTAACCTGGAGTTAGGCAGGCACAGTTAGGCCAACAAAGTTTGGTCAGCACAAGGACCATCGTAATGAGCATTTGGACCACTCTTGGACTCAGCGGAGATGGTACACGTCTGTGTGCTGGCCTCTCTGACCCTGAGAGTGGTCCAAACATACTTTACAGTGTCCCTTGAGCTGGCCAAACTTTGCTGGCCTAACTGTGCCTGCCTAACTCCAGGTTAGGATTGTACTCTCACAGTGCAATCCTACAGTGCACGCAGCACCGGCAGAATGGGGTTGAGCTGGCGCTGCGCACCTAGCGCTGACACGGAGGCGCCGATCGGGTGCCCTATGTCGGCACTAAGGCCATGCTGTAGCGCCTGTGCAGGGCTTCCCTTGTGCTGGCTGAAGCTGGCTGGAGCAAGGAGTCACCATGACAGCGCACCCCGGGGATTGGCAGGAGGAAGGCGGAATGTGGGCGGGACGAGGCTGGGACATGGGCGGGCCTCGGATTTGGCCATAAGGCCAAATCCAAGGCCCATAGGAAAGGCCGTGTGGCCCCAATTCAGGCCACGCGGTCTCCTTGGATCTGTGCCCGCTCTTTAGTGGGCAGAGATCTGAGGAGCACATAGGGAGGCTGGAGCCTCCTCTATGGTAATGGAACGAATGTTCCCTTGCCGCATGGAGGCTCCAGCCTCCTCAATCCAGCGTCGGATATGGCGCTGGCCAGCCTGCCTTGCCATTCTGGTGTTGGGTTGGATTGCGCCCTCAGTCACAGCAGCTAACTGCTGTTGCAAGTGCTCCCAATTTGTCTGCAGCATGGATTTGAAGTTGACTCTTCACATTTGGTGAGTCTATCAAAATTATCCCTTCGTCATGATGCTCCTCAGCTTTGCCAGCTTTTTGTTAAAACAACTGATTGAGGCGATGATGAGGGCAACAGATTGATTCAATAGCCTACTATACACTCCAAATAAGGAAGAGAAGAGAAACAATTTTTCTGAATGTTTTTGGCATGAGAACAGTGTTAATTTAGCATACATAGTGTGGCAGATTTCTTCTCGCCTAGCACTGACAGAAAAGAGAGCACAAACAGCATTGAACTGAAACTGTATGGAACAAACTCCATTAATTCACTCCCACTTCTGATACCCATGAATACTGCAGGCATGCTTATGCCAGAAATATCTAACTCTGTGTCACATTGTTATATGTTATAATTTCTCACTACTTTTTTTTTTTTTTTTAAGCAAAATGAATCTTTTGGTAGATTTTCCATTTCAGAAAAATTTCCCTCTGAAAAGGCAGAGCCCTTAGTATAATAAATATAATTATAGGGCTCAGATGGAAAGTAAAATTATAGGCAATAAATTTGAAACAATTTTTGAGAAATCACCCCAGGAGGCAATGCTCATGCTTCTGAGCTAAGGAAGTCCCACAGAGAATGAATCTGGAAGAGAGGTTTTGGCCAAGATCTAGCAGAACAGTTGCACGCCTACTGAGACATTGACAGCCAGTTTCCAGTGCTAAGATCATCAGATGCTTGGCTGGGGTATTCAGGCTGTGTGACCTGAATCCTAACAATTCATCACAACAAATTACTACACCTAGTATAGGGAAATAGGACATTTGTCCTATTTTGTCATGGCTCTATATTCTCTCTGAGTAATTGTCCTCTCCTTGTCCCAGACTGCAATCCTAAATATCACATAATTGGGAAATAGCTTATCCCACCTAGGCAGTGAGTATCTATAGCACTGGGACCCACTTTTGAGAATAATGATCTCAAAGTGTCCAGAAGTGATGCCATGGCGGGAAGTGCCATCATTATGCTGTCAGAGCCAGCTGCTTTCCTGATGATGCAGCAATGTTGGATTATTTCTCAGTCCTTTTCCAATAGCAAAGTGAATCGTAAAGAAAAAAAGCCTATTTACAACCTTGACAAAGCAAAACAACCACACAGCCCTCCCCCTTTCCAACCTCCCCTCTGCCTATATTTTTAATATGGCTGCTCTAGGTGCTTCGTGACCCAACTGAAATTGGCTCACGACCTACTGGTGGGAACCGCAGTTTGGGGAACCACTGATCTGTAGAATAGTGTAGAACCACAGCTACAATAAAAACAGAGTTGCCTTCACGCCGATTGTTCTGCTTCTCGAGTTTGACCTGCATTATTTATTCTATTTCCCCTGTTTTATATGACTGTGTGAAAAGAGAATGGACCTTCTTTTCTGAAGAGGTTTAATTGAAGTGGGCACTGACTGATGTGAAACCTTCATTCAGCAACCTTGTCGTCTCAAGGACTGGAGTCTAATTGGAGAAAGAGTATGCCGGGCTGCTGGTGTCTTTGGTCTACTTCTGCGGTGTCCTGAATTAATCTCTTCATTTGTTTGGCAAAGAGGACACTGGAAAGAAGACTTTGCTCTGTTTTGCTACGCAGTCTGCTGACTCTCCTGTCTGGATCAGAGGGCTGCACCATAAGGTAAAATCTATATCGGAGGCATCAGTTCAGCCTGCAACAGTGGATTTATCCACCGGCCTATGACTCACTGGGGTAAATGTGGAAAAAAACCTGAACAATCATTAGTACTCTCTCTTTTCAAAGGCACATCAACATCCTCCTAGTACTCAGTTGCCACTGATCTAGCCTTTTTTAAACAGGATAAAAGCAATAATTAATCCGACCAATAAGCATGCTGTGCCATATAATGAGTTGCTCAGAGTTCCTGGGAATTGTTCATTGTGCCTCGCAATCTTTCATCTGGAAAAACAGCAGCAAGAGTGTTTGGTAAAGCAGCCTTCTCATCTGTGCTGCAGTCTGAAGCCTGCCTTCCTGGCGTCCTGCCCATTAAAGCCGCTAACTAGATCAATTACGCTCAGCTCTTCTCACCTCTTGGGCCCATCGACACCCACATCTTCAGCTCCATCACAAACAAAGCACCAGGAAGACCGAATTTTCAACCAGGTCCTTTCACTGAAGTGATACAGTATCACATCAGGATTCGACCACTTCATGCTGCTTTACATGATCAGACTTGATCTATGGCTCCTCCAGGCTCATCCGTTAACTAAGGTTGGGTTGACCCAGTGATGGAATCTGTTAAGCAGGAGCCGGAATGCTGGGTGGGACTTAGGTGTGATTGGCAGCCTGCCTGTTCCGTTCCGCCACCTACCCTCCAGTTGGCGTGCCCCACTGCTGCTCGCCCAGGCACCCAGCGTGCCCCCACCCATCCCCCCCGGCGAGCAGGCGCCCCCTCCGAGGCCAGGGCAGCCTGCACGGTGGGCGGGCAGGTGGCGGAACGGAACGGGCGGGCTGCCAATCACACGTAAGTCCTGCCCAGCGTTCCGGCTCCTGCTTAACAGATTCCATCTCTGGGTTTACCCATTCAGATGGGTGAGACTCAATCCTAACCTGGAGTTAGGCTGGCACAAGTTAGGCCAGCGAAGTTTGACTGGCACAAGGGACATTGTAAAGTATGTTCGGACGACTCTGGGAGTCAGAGAGGCCAGCACATGGACATTGGCCATCCTCTCTGACTCCAAGGGTGATCCAAATGTGTTTTATGTTGGCCTTTGTGCCGGCCAAATTTTGCTGGTCCAATTTGTGCCAGCCTTACTCCAGGTTAGGATTGCGCTCTGAGGCAGAAGACAAGGGATAATTGCAAAGGGGAGGTGACAAGGGGAAAAGATGGGGGGGGAATAGTGCTGCTGCATTCAATTTCAAACTTCACTGGCATGACTTCAGAGAATTGTGTGCAGCAAACAAGACAGTCTGAAAGCTTGGAAATGTTGCCTCTTTCCTGCTAGGGGTTTTCATTCACTGACAAGGGTGGAATATCTGTAGGTACGCATACAGCTGTCATGTTTTCCTGTTATTTGTATCTATTACACAGTAATGGTCCAATCCTATCTGGGCCTTTTGCTGCCAGAACTTGCACTCCAGCAGTGCAAGGCCCTTTGCTGGAGCACAAAAGCCAGGATGCCATTGTGTACATCCAGGCCACTGCTATAAATGGCCAGAGGTGTACCGTGCATGCCGGCGGCTACAGTGGCCCCACTGGCATGGCTATGTTGGTGGAAGAGGCAGGAAGGGAGAGGTTTTCAGGTGTTCTGGGGAGGGAGGAGGTAAGGCAGAGGGCTGGAGGGATAGATTTTGGTGGCAAAAGTGAAGGTCTGATCCTATCCCCCATTTTTCAGCCCACATTCCCGCTTTCTCTCTTTGGACATACAACAACTATATAGATGGAGTAGGTCCAAGGAAAGGAGTAGGTCCATATGTAGCTAGGAGGCCTATCCAGAAATAAATAAAATTTTTTACTTACTTCTGATGGGCCTTCTCGTCGTGTTCACCATCATTGTGTGCAGTCGCATTGTCCCCAGACCCCCGGAATAACGACAGACAACTGGAAGTTTGGATGTAACTTAGGCCATTTATTTAAAATGACAGACTTGGTGACTTGCAACGACAATAACCCTTAACTCTAACTGAACCTTCTCCCTGCGGGGTAAAGCTGATCTTCTGGGTGGACGGCAAGCCGTGCCCCCCCGCTCGAATCTCATTGGGCGAACCAACAACTCGAGGAGGCAAAGCTGATCCTGCAGAGCCTGCCTGTCCTCGTTGCCCCCATCAGGGGACCAGGGGAGCTGGCTTCCAGCTGCAGGCGCCCTGACAGCTTTTAGCCAGTGAAGCGGATCGGCCAAGCAACTCTTCGAGCCGTCCAGCATCATCCGAGTTGCCCCAGCCAATCCACCCCACTTTGCCCCCCCAGCCTGGACACCGCGAGCGTCCCTATTCCTGTTTTACCCCGCACTTCTCATGCCACCAAGAAGGTTAACCTTGCGTTTAACCTTCTTGCTCACCCACCAAAATGCCCTTCAAACCTCGCTGCAAGTCACCCAGGAATAGATCGTTGCCGGCTGGCGACAGATGGACCCCATCTGAGTGAAATAAAGATGATTCCTGATGCCTAATGTCCGAGTGTGCTATCACCCTGCCACCTAGTGCCCGCACCACTCTCCCCAGGTAGTCGCTGGTTTTCTTCCTAGCCACATCCAGTCGGCGGATGCTGTTGGCACCCCGCCAGACTCTTCTAGGTAAAAGGCTGGACCAGACTATAACTACATCTGGCAGCCACTTCTTGATGGTATAAAAGTCTCGCCTGGCTTGGTGCCGCAGCGAGAGACCACTCCGCTGCCCCAAGTCGTTCTCGCCTAGGTGGACCACGAATACCTGGGGTGGGGTGCGGGAGAAGACGTAAGTGCGCACAACTGGGAGAAGCTGCCCCCATCTCATCCCCCTACGGGCAGCCCACGAAACTTGGGCAACTTTGCCCAAACCCAACTGGGAGCCAAAATCCGAGTTCATTGCCCTCTTCCTGGCCCAGAAAACGATCGAGTGTCCGCAGATAAGGATCCTGACCGGATAACCAGCCTGCAGACCGGTCAAGAGAGAAAAAACAGTGAATACCCAAGAATAAACGTCGAGCAGGGCCCCCGCGGGTACCCTGAACCACCAGGGCGCACTGTCCCCACCAAAGGCCTGTAGCCACAGGCAAACCCCTGACAGGGGAGCCAACTCAGGGGTGACCACCGATTCACCCCAACAGCCCTCCGGCTGCCTACGGGCAAACGCCCACCGTACTACACTTTCCTAATGTAGCGCCGGAACGCGCCAGATCTCCAGCGCCCAATTCTCCGAATGCGCTCATCCGGTAAGCCCGAGTGGGCGGCAGCCGATGCGGCACCAATACGAAACGAATGGAGCCCGAAGTCACCTGGCGACCGCCCCAAAGCCTTAAGGGCACGCTTGAAAACAGCGGAGAACTGGTACAGCGTGAGCGGGGAGGAATTGAGGTGCCTGAACAGAGGACCAGCCCCGGCCGGGGCTGCCTCTAAATAAAGCCCCATGGCCTTCATAGGGCATACCTCCTCCCTTCTTGCCTTATGTAAACGCACCCACTGCCCCTTACCAACTTGATCCGTCTTGGATCGGCGCACCAACAAATAAAGTGCGTCCTGTAACACAATGCAATCCTCCCACTGGAGGGCGCTTGCGAAGTTAAAGCGTGAACGTGCCAAAATCTCCGAGGGGCGGAAGGCCCCAAACAGGAAAACTAATGCTGTGGCATCAAAAAGCAGCACCTCAAACGGAGATGTGCACAAATCTCTAAACTGAGACCTCAAATCAACTAGAATGTCAATGGAAACTGGTTGTCTCTTGTCCCTTACCGGGGGAGCTTGCCGTTTCAGGCCCTCAACAACTCGTCTAACTCTGAAATCCCCCGTGTGATCGAACCACCCATGAGCCCTTGACTGAAAGGAGATGGCGGCCAGGTAAACCGGCAGAGAGTTGGGGGCGATACCCCTGTCTTTTAGGGAAAAAAGGAAACGGATCAGGTGCTCAGCTGGAATCGGCCAAACCTGTCTAAGGCCCGCACTGGTCCTGAAATGCGCAAACTCTTGCATCTTGCCGGTGTAGCTTGCCCTGGTCGCTGGGGCCAGCGACGCCCATATTGCCCTGTCTGTTCTCAGGATCCAAGGCTCCATAGCCAATGCGGCATGGGCTCCGGATCCAGACAGGCCTCCGGGGCCAACAGCC
>JAJKFI010000027.1:2724647-2739566 GCA_029204185.1 Lerista edwardsae | reverse complement strand
GAGAGAGAGAGAGAGAGAGAGAGAGAGAGAGAGAGAGAGAGAGAGAGGCCAGCAACAGCAGTTCTGATTTTGTTTTTGTCTTTCTGCTGTTCGCCTTGCCTCGTTGCCTCCCGCCTTTCTTTGTGTCCCTGACTCCCTGTGCAGGTACCCCAGCCCTCCCCCCACTCGCCCGCCCGCCCGCCCCACTCCTTGGGACAGCAAGACAAGGCAAACCCAGGGAGAGCCCTAGCTCTCACAAGCAAAGAGGCACATCCACAGAAGTCCTCTCAACACACACACGTGCACGCCTGCGGGCACATGCGCGCGCGCGCACACACACACACACACTCACACACCTCAGCCGCTCACCAGAGCCTCCCCCATGCCTGCATGTCTCGTGTGCCTGCCGGGCTCCTGGGTGGCAGCGACGGCGGCAGCTCCTCGGCCTCCCCACCCGGAGCTGGTTCGGGCTCTTCCCTGGTGTTGAGCACCGCCGACTCCACGGCTGCCTGAGTGCCAGCCGGGAGCGGGTCTGCGCTGGCCTCGATGCCCAGAATAGGCTTGGCCTCGCCAGCTCCCCCATCACCGCCGCAGTTGCAGCCACGGCTGCCATTTTCTCTGCTGTTGCTTCCTTCTCCCTCTACCAGCAGTGGGATCGATAACCACAGCCTTCTTCACCGCTTGGGAAGGGAGGGGAACACTGCCTATTGGGGGCCAAGTACCGTGCCACTTCTAATCTCCTATTGGAAGCAAGGGAAATCCATCAAGCGTGAGAGGAGCTTCCCATTGGTCAGAACGTTGGTCATGAAGGAAGGATGAGGGAAAAGGGGGCGGGGCATACTCCTATCTGTCCATTACCCCCAGGAATTTCATTTTTACCCCATTTGGGGTAATTTACCCCTGTTCCCTGACCACTGCTCTAAGCCCTAGGATATAAATCTTTAACATTTTTTGTTGTTGTTGTTGTTTCTTGTTTTTGTTGCTGCTGCTGTTTATTCTAGGCATATAATTATATCTGTCTATGACAAGGGGAAGTGAGATCCAGCAACTCCACATAAGAAAAACCTGGCTTGATCTGACCAAAGTTCTTCTTGTCCAACATCCTATTCCTGAAAAGGCCAGTACACATGGTGGTGCCAGAAGTTGGCCAGGTTCGGCACTATGCTCATCCATACTCATCCTGAGAGCCCTCCTGGTAGGGCTATTCCTGAACCATTAGTACCTGTGGTGGTGGTGGTGGTGGTGGTGGTGGTGGTGGTGGTAGTAGTAGTAGTAGTAGTAGTAGTAGTAGTAGTAGTGTGCAATCTACCATCAGGTTGCCATGGGATGGCCCAGTTCAGGACTTGGCCCTACTGTCCCCAGGCAGCTGTTGGAGATATTGGGCCAGTCATGTCTCTTGGAAGTTCAGAAGCAGAACATGATGGCACTGGTTCTCCCCATTTCTTGTTTCTTATCCTTGGTATTTATTTAAATATAAAGTTCCTTTTACCTCCCTGTCTCCATGAATTTAACTAACCATTTGTTCAAACAAAGGTAAAAACCACCGCCACATCATGTGACCATAAATACTGATTTTGTTTGGTCTGTCTTCCATCTCCTTTTGTCCATTTCATTGGGGGGGGGGCGTTTTCATGGTATGAGACACGAGGACCCGATGGCCTGTGCAGGGGGTGTTTCCATTCTCACAGGCCTCTTCCAATGGTCTCCTAGACTTGAAGAAGTTTCCTTGTCCTGTCCAACAAGCTGCGGTAAGAAAAGAAAATTGGCTTAGAATTGTGCTTGCATGATTTTGATCTCCTCATTTGTAAGATTATTATTAGGATAATTAAATGTAAAGAAAATGTTGCATTTTCAGCTATCAAATGATCCATAGCTAAAATCTGAGCTGAACCAAAGAGTTCATCTGGCAGGGGGAAAAAAAAAAAGCATACTTGGAAGGAAAAAAAAAACTACTCACATTTTCATTCCTTGGTGGAGTAATTTCAAAGATAGTATATTTATCCTTATCTCATTTTTCCTTCTGCACTTTAATAGACAGACATCTGTGAAAGAAAATGGAATATTTGTGTGACATAGCAAATGACACAAATGATCCAGTTTAGCTGAAATGAACAGAACTGTGAATCCTTTTATTATAATTTATTACTATAATTGGTGCGGTTACAGCTGCAGGGTTTCTTTTAACGGTTCAAAGCTAGTTGACGGAGCAAAATAAAATTTAGATCTTTGAGGGAGAATTCCTTTTACGCCTCTATGATCAAATGAAATAATTTTTAAACATAGATTTTCTTTTGCACTGTGCACCAAACTTCCCTTTCCACAATTTTTTTTCAGCTTCTGCATCCTAAGACTGTCTTTATTTTGTTTACACGTTCTTTTCCTCTGTCTTATTCATTTCAGCTGAAGAGGCTCCACCTAGAAAGGAATTGTTGCAGTCACTGAAGTTAATGGTGTTTGCTAGAGTTTTGCAGCCACTGAATGCTGCAGGGTTACAATTTCACCTTTCAAACTGAAGGGGGTTGCATACTTTACTGAACAGCAGGTGCTACTACAGTACTGAAGAAAGGAAAACCACTTTCTTATAAAATGCTGTTCACTGCCTCAAAATTAGGTTCGGCAGCTAAGATGTATCCCCAAACCTGAAGCAAGGCCTGGTGATACAACACAATGGCCAGTCTTTGAAAAATGCATCAGCAACAACAACAACAAAAATCTGGTACCAGATTTTGGCACAGTGATTCCTGTGCTGGCGCACATGTACTTTACAGCACATGCACGACAGCACTGGGATGACACAAGTGGCTTGCATTGGTTCAAAGGAGGGTAGGATTTCTCTGCCCCTATCCTATCCATGCAGCTGCAAAGCTGCCCTGAGGTAAGGGAACAAACATTCCCTCAGAAGTTCCCAAATGTCCCAGCATCCTTCTTTAGCAGTAACCTCTTTTTCCTAGCTCTCCTGGGCTCTGCCCAGTAGCATTCCTAGAGGGGTAAAGGTAAAGGTTTCCCCACGACCGAATGGTCTAGTCGTGACCGACTGTAGGGGGCGGTGCTTATCTCCATTTCAAAGCCTGTAGAGCTGGCGTGTTTGTCCGATCATGTGGCCAGCATGACTCTACACTGTAGCGCACGGAACGCCGTTACCTTCCCACCGAAGTGGTCCCTATTTATCTACTTGCATTTTAGGTGCTTTCGAACTGCTAGGTTGGCAGGAGCTGGGACAAGCCACGGGAGCTCACTCAGTCGTGCAGTCTCGAACTCCCAACCTTGCGGTCGAAAGCCCAGCAACAGCGGATTAACTCGCTGCGCCACCACGTTCCTTAAGTGTCCTAGAGGGGAAAGGACACTAATTTTTGCAAGGTGCCTTACCTTGCTGTGTAATCCTCTCCTTTCCCTCACCATTGTAACCAGTAAGCAACACGGAATTGATGCTGTCGCAGTGAGGACTGGCTACTAGAGTGACAGAGAGGAGTGGTTTATAGTGCCCTGCCCTTTCTAGGGATGCTACTGACACTGCCATCTTGAATTGTGAGCGATTCTTCATGAGCTGACTTTGGGACCGCGATAAGTGCTACTGCACAGAATGGAAGAATTAAATAGATCAGCACTGTGCATGCTTACCCACAAGTAAGTTCCTTAGCAACTGTTTTTTGAACATTAAGCAGCTGAAAATAAGAAGCTTAAAAACCCAGAGAACTTAATAAACCAGAGATTCCACAGAGCAGATAACAACAACAACAACAACAACACCTATATACCGCCTTTCTTAGGTCACCAGATTTCTCTAATGACTATATATCAAGGCGGTTTACATGGGCAGACTTTATTCAGAAACCCGAAGGTTTTTACAATTTTTACAGAAATGTTCTGTAAAACATCTTCAAGAACTACACACATACAGATGGATCTTTCTGGATTTAGTCCTTCTTTCTGGCCACTTGTTTGTCTTCTTGCTGGCTAATAAATAGCTTCCCTGCTCCCACCAGAGAAGCGGCTGAACTTCGGCACAACTCCCCCTCACACAAGGCAGCCGAAGCTCAGCTGTTAATCAGCCGCAATTAATGAGGTCTGCCGCTCACAGAGACTTCCAGCTGTCCCGAACTGGTGACCTTCAGATCTTCAGCTCTAATCTTCAGGCAAATGGAGGCATTAACCCTCTCAACTAAATCTTCTGCCCAGATCAAGCAAGACAATCTGTATACAGTGCTTCTGAAACAAGACTGATGGGAAAGAAAAGGAATGAAAGCAGGGAGTAGTTATTATTTTGTCCACAATCAATGCATGTGATGACTAGATCTCTCTCCCACCTCCGTTTTATTCAAAGCAAAAGCAAAACATTGGCTTGATTGAGCACGGATGCTCTCAAAATGAAATGCATAATGAAAAAGTAATAAGTTGTGCTGAAGTTTCAGAGTTCAATACTCAGATCCTGATTTTTTTTTTTAAAGTCTTGCTTTGAGAGTCGCTTGGGCTTGATGGTACGGGTGTATCCCAATATCACAGATTCTGTATCTACTGTTTCAATTATCCATTGTTCCATGGAGACTGGACTGGTGGTACCTTTAAAAAGTTAGGGAAAGTAAACAAGAATGCTAAAATAGCACAGAGGAATTGCTGTGTTTGCAGGGTTTTAGATCCCCTTCTGAGCTGCCTGAAGCATCTTCCCAATTGCTCTGAGACTCTCCTTCACCCCAGAATGCATCACAATGAATTCTCTTCCTTGTTGCAATATTCTGGGGTGACATTGGGGAAAGGAGGAGCCTCAAAGCGACCAGGAAGAGGCTGCACCTAGCTCCAAAGGCTGACTACAGTGAGGCATTACCTAGCTGGCCTTCCCCCACCCAAATTTCGTCGGGAAAGCGCAGCACGGAAGGAGTGGGTTAAAGCGACATCCCTAGAAACACACCCACTGTATGTCCATCAACTTCCACCATAAAGATTGAGATCAAGGAATAGCTTCCTTAGGACTGTGCCCCCCCCCCAATAACCAGTCGCCACAGACTGCTTTGGAACTATGGAAGTTGAGCAAGGAGTTGCCGAGTGAATGGGCACAAACTTACATATGCCCTCCACCAGGTCAAGAACAACCATGGCCTGTATGGAAAATCGACTGTGTGCTGGGGTAGGAAGATCTAAGGACAATCTGAGGAAATGGGGTTATCCTCATAAAAGACATGCTGTGTGAATGTGGAGAAGAACAAACCATCTCACATATGCTGCAGTGCACACGGTGCCCCTCTATGTGCACAATGGAAGATTTTATGTCGGCAAGGGAAAACGCTGTTGAAGTGGCCCAGTATTGGGCAAATGAGATCTAGTTTTAACCTTGTATTTTATTCTAAAAATATTTTTTGATGTATGTGTAAAATTATATTAATGTAGATGCTTCTGATACGAATAAAGAAAGCCCTGAAAACGTACAATAGCAGTTCCGTTGCACTAAGATTAATAGAACTCTGCTTAGTGATCTTGTTCACTTTCATTATCTTTTAAAAGGCATCCTCCCGTATCCATATATCCCTAGTGGAGTCCAGAACAAAAAAACCCCCAATGGATATTGGGGCACACTGGTCGTAAAAATGCTCACTGGAGAGGCCTTGGTGGAGATGTCCTCCTCTTCCTTCATCATCCAGATGAATGGCAGGTCTAACTTTTAGAAAAAATAAAGTTTTCTTGGAAAAGGGTGCTTGCTTATGACACTTCCATGCAGGGAAGTTTTTTTTTGGGGGGGGAGGGAGGGGGGATTGTGCAGCAATGGGTCAGGAACAGTTCTAATGGAGGTGTCAGAACACTGTAGGTGGTCCTTGCTGATGATATACCTGTTTCCATGATAGCTACCCATGTACTGAAGTCTTCAGCATAGCCCTTCCTCCATTTGATGGAAGTCAGCTGGACTGAGGAGAGCGCTACCACCATTGTTACAGCAGGTTGTGGAAGTCTTTCCCTAGGGAGATGGCAAGTCTTTTATTTCACCAGGTTAAAATTTTAAATAAATTCTCCCAGAGCACAATCCTAACAATCCTAAGGGACACCGTAAAGTATGTTTGGACCACTCTCGGAGTCAGAGAGGCCAGTACACAGACGTGCGCCATCCTCCCTGACTCCAAGAGTGGTCCAAACATGCTTTACGGTGGCCCTTGTGCCGGCCAAACTTTGCTGGCCTAACTGTGCCAGCCTAACTCCATGTTAGGATTGTGCTCCCAAACTTCTAAAGTTATTTTTTCTGCTGTATTAAACGTTGTTTTGAACATTTGAATGTGGTGATCTTTGATTTTCTTGTTGATATGTTATATGCTTTGTAAATTGCCCTGAAAAGATTACTGAAGGATGGTATAAATGTTCCTTGGACTCAGGAAATTGACAATTTGTTTTTCTCTGGACACCAACAGTTTTCTCATAGCACACTTGTGTAGGGGAGGGAGGGAGCTATTTTGGGACATGGGGAGGGCGGATTTGTGGGCGGGTGAAAGTAGGATCCGGCACTTATGCCAGATCCTAACCCCTGTCCCTGGACCAGTTGGCCTTTCACGGGCTGCACAGATTTGCGCCAGTGATTTCGCTGGTGCAGACCTGAGTTCCCCTATTGAGGCTGTTTGGCTAAGCCTCCAGCTGCCTTCTATACTGGGCTATACCTGCTGGCCTGCCTGTTCCAGCACAGTATAGGATTGGGCTGTCCAGTACACAACTGTGCTATGATAGCAGTGGATGCATTCTACTAACTTGTTAAGGGGAAAGGACTGAATTTGTCGGTATCTGCTTGTGATGAAGAAGAATGGCACGTTACATCATCTCCAACATTCGTCTTACACCGTACAAATTCTGGAGGCATCAGTCCAAAAATGCTAAGCTACTCCTTGGCCCGGAATGGCCATCACAGTCCGGGTAACTCAGGAGATGGTGTACAGGGATCATCAGATCATGAGATGTTATAAACGTCTCCAAGTCAAGGTTGTCAACCACCTATTGATTCTTTGTTGATTAATCATCTGGCTGGTAATGAATTAATTGATTAAATGTAAATCAGTCGGAAGACACATTTCAGCACTTCATAAATACTAAACGAAAAGGTGACTGTATTGTAATGACTCAGGAGTGTCATCATTTGGCCAGTTCTTTGTGCCACTGCCATCTCAGCAGCATCTTTCACAGGCCATCTCAAAATGGCCCAAGGGGCCCAAAAAAAGAACAACAATCTCATGCCAGAACAGCCAGGTAATTGCTTGGCTGCAGAATTTGTTGGCATGAGCTTCAGCCAGGAAATTGATTTTTTTTCCTTCTTTCAAGATGGAGAGTGGCTTTCTAATCGGTTTTCACTTCTTCCACAAGGGAGAAAGCCATCTGTTCCTCAGTGGTACTTCCTACCAAACTGGGTCCCAAGAACCACTGGAAAAGCAACACTTTTCATTACTATAGAGATGAACAAAGAAATAAGTTCTTCGTTTCAGGGCGGAACACTCAGATCCTGAGCTTGCAAAATACTTAGGGAAGTGTGTGTGTGTGTGTGTGTGTGTGTGTGTAAAGCATGTGTTGCTTGTTCTGCAACTATCTGAACATATTGGGGGGGGAGATGTTAGAAGTGCTCACTTCTCAGATCAAATCTGATATTCTTTACTTACTTACTCAATTATTATTTTTAGGGCACAATCCTAACCTACAGTTAGGCCTGCACAGTTAGGCCAGCAAAGATTGACTGGTACAAGGGACACTGTAAAATATGTTTGGACCACTCCTGGATTCAGAGAGGTCAGCACACAGATGTGTGCCATTCTCCCTGACTACAGGAGTAGTTCAAACACTCTTTATGGTGCCTCTTGTGCCAGCCAAATTTTGCTGGCCTAACCATGCTAACCTAACTCCAGGTTAGGATTGCACCCTTAATTTATTTACTTTTTATATTAAAAACATTGCTATCCTGCCTTTGCACTTCACCAGGAGCTCAAGGCAACTCATAACACAAATACTACTACTACTACTACTACTGTTAATAAAAACACATAAAAACGATGCAAGTAAAGAAATTGTTAGCAGCCCATAAAACACCAGAGCCAGAGGAAAACATCTTTCAACAGCATAATTTCCACAATCAGCATACAATGTATTTTTAATGTAAGCTGATTTGAATCACAGTTTTGAAGGCAGCAAGCTGGTGTATAAAACTTTAAATAACTAATAACATTGAACTGAAATTACATAAAAATGTAAAATGTAGTGTGTTGAATTTCAGTTTCTACATAATCCACCAATATCAGTGGGGCATATGAGCATGCAACTGGGTGCTTCTTTTAATTTGGCCATGTACCTTGTATAAATAGCATCACACCTGTCAGCTTGTTGAGTACTACCTCTTTAAGAGGCAAACCTCAGAAGGCCTCAAACCTAGGAGAGAACTGGAAGAACAGGTTCCGTATTGCGGCAAAGGCCTATGTGAGTGGCTGTGCCTATAGGATTTTTTCCAGGGCCTGAACTTGGGCTTGGTCCAGACGACTAGCAACAGGAGACATATACTTGTGCCTGCTATTTTTATTTTAACGTTTACCAATGTAAATATCATGCTCTTGGCTTTTCCAGTGAATTGTTAGCAATAAATAATAGGTTCACTGTATGCAGCTGTTCTGAAATATCCTGATTGAATAGCACCACGCCATGGATAGGCACTCAAGTCATTGCGACTCAACTCAAGTCATGAAAATGTAGTTTTTCATGTTAACTCGAGTCATGGCTGTCACTGAGTTGGACCTGATTCAAGATTTTTGGCCAGTGACTCAGAAAAGAGTTATGACTCAAATTTGACTTGAGTCCTGACGCCCTTTAGTGTGTTTGAGCTTGCTTGCTTATTTTCTGTTGCTTCCACATTGTCCTGAAAGACCAATTAGGTGATCCAAAGTCATCCTTCAGCAGCAGCAAACATGGTGAGAGAAGGATAGGTGGTTCCAGGGGTTGGGCTGGGGGGCTTCAGGGGAGGAGGAAGACTTAAGATTTTTTTCTTTTGCTCAAAGACTTGACTCATTTCTCGAAATGACTCGGGACTCGAATTATAATGACACAAAATTTCTGTGAGTCAAATTGGCACACACTATGACTCATGAGTCAAGTTGGGTTGGTAATTCATTACTCGAACTTAGTAGCTTTGGCACATCCCTGCATCACAGTATATTATCCTACTGAGAGCACAATCCTAACCAGGAGTTAGGCCGGCACAGTTAGGCAAGCAACATTTGGCCGGCACAAGGGACACCGAAAAGTGCATTTGGACCACTCTCGGATTCAGGGAGGATGGTGCTCATCTGTGTGCTGGCTTCTCTGATTCCAAGAGTGGTCCAAATATAGATGTCCCTGCAGGTTAGGATTGCCAGGTTAGGATAGAACCCTGAAAGACGTATTCTTAAGTGTGTCTACGAGGGAAGGAGGAACAGGGAGTTGCAAGATGACTCTGCAGTTGGCTCAATAAAAACAGTGTTAGAGTTTAAAGTAGTTAAAAATGTCTGAGCAGATATTCACCAGCAACAGTACACACATGCTTTATTCGCCACCAGCCTATACCAAAGTTTCAAATTTCCGCAGGCCATCTGGGTAAAAGTGATTGCACGACACAATCATCTGCAAGCCCGTGTTACCAAGTAATTATAAATGGGGCATTCAACTGTTCCTTTCTATTTGGCAGATAACGACCAGCACGATGTTCCTTGCTCGACCACCGCCAGACGGAAGTATCTGCTTTACAGGTACAAATGTGCCCAGTATGTCAGCAAACTAAATAAAGCAGCCAACAAAAGGCAAAAGAATGTAGACAGGATCTTTGAAAAAAGAATATCTATCAGTTTTGAGATGCTGTATACATGATTGGGTTATCTTAATGAAAAATAAAATCAGGGAGAGATTGTCTACTGGCTGTATGGAATATTCATTTCCTGAAAGGATGACAAGATTCAGGATGCAACAAACAGAACTGTGGTCACATTTCAAACTTATTTGCTTGAGTTCTGGTTTCCTGAGTTTGTTTGCTTGTTTCAAATCAAGCTGTCAGTTAGTGCAAAGTACTCACATCCAGACTAGATGTTGAAGGGGACCTGTGGTTACCACCAACCCATGTCCAGTAATGTCCATTAAAGAAGGCATGTTATATCAGGGGTGTCAGACATAAGGCCTGTGGTCTGGATGCGGCCCCCAAAAGCAATTTATCTAGCTTCTCTTATAATTGGGCACACTTAGGCCAGCAAAGTTTGACCGGCATCAGAGCCACCATAAAGTATGTTGGGACCACTTTCAGAGTCACAGACATGCACCATCATCCCTGACTCTGAGAGTGATCCAAACGTGCTTTATGATGGCCCTGGTGCCAACCAAACTTTGCTGGCCTAACTGTGCAGGCCCAACTGCTAACTCCTAACTCAGGATTGCACCCCCAGTGTAATAATTGGACTTTCTTATATTTTAAAATTATGAGCAAGATTTGCACATTTTCTCATCTTGTCATTTGCAGCTAATGAGTTTCTATATGAGAATTTCTGGCCATCATCTGCTCAATAATGTCACTTCCTGCTGAATGATGTCACTTCCAGCCCTCAGCAGACACCACGAATGCTATTTGGCCCACTATATGAAATGAGTTGATATCCCTGTGTTACATGATTGATTGTACTCAGCATTTCCTCAGCCTCTGTAAGTGGCAGCCAACATAACAGAGTGACATGACATTGTATCACCTCAAGACCAGTGTGTGGACAGCAAATGTAATTCACAACAGCAGGTAATGTGGTGGGCCTCAGATACATACACCTGGGTGTAAGATACGTATGTACCACAAGAGATATGAAGCTGATGTGCCTTTGTTCAGTTGGCTTGCCTGTTTAAGATACATGCACAGGGAGTTCCAGTCCCTTCCTAATCAGCACTTATGTGAGACGTGCCTGAATCAGATGCAAAAACATCTGATGCACAAATCTTGTCACATATGATGCAAAAGGTGTCATAAAAAATACAATGTTTAAGGGCCTGATCCTATTGGGCTCAGCTTGGGTGGTACTAGCGACTCACTCATGCTGGTGTAGCAAATGTGCCATAAGGCATGTCCAATGCTGGTGGTAAGATCTGACTGCCTAGCCCAATGCTGTCCTCATGCACCTGGAGGCGCCCCCACAGAGCAGTAGGCTTTACCATTGTCGGCATTGTAGCAATTCTGGGTGGGCAGGGAGGGTGGAACTGGGCAGGGGGAGGAGCAGGGTGGGACCAGCGGTGACCACCACAACTGGATCTCATCCTCCGCCTTGGCCCAGACAGCCCGACACAGGGCTGCTCGATTCTCTGCTGGCAAAAGAGCCAGTGGAAGGTAAAGGTGCCCTACTGTGGGAGGTGGAGCTTTCCCTGGGGGAATGTCCCCTTTTCCCAAGGAAACCCCAGCAGCTGCCTGGTGGCTGCTGGATGCAGCGGTAGTTGTTTGCTACCACAGTGCCTGCGGCGCCCAGGCAGCTCAGGATTGGGCAGCCCATCTAAAGACAGACTCAGGCCTCAGGCTCTTTGAAAGTCTGTAAAAAAAAATAGCAGCTTTGCAATCAATAAAACCTTTTACATATGTTGTAATGTGGTGTGCACTGTAATTGTTTCTTGAGGAGTCCAGGGACTGCTGATCAATTTTTATATGTAGCAGCGGTTTATTTGAGGTGGTCTTAATATGTTTGCCTAGCTTTATCGTACATATACAAAGAAAAATCCATCCACCATTCAAAAAGTAAACTGGGTGTCAGAGAAGGTGTTTGGTGTCTTAATGACCCAATTCTATCCTTTCCCCCTCCATCATGCTATGGTGGGAGGGGCAATCGGGAGGCTTGGGAGGGAAAAGGAACAATATTTCCCCTTTCCCCTCGGCAAGCCCTGCAACTGCCAATGGGTCTCTTCTGACCTGTGCTAGCTCCTTAGCTGGAGGAATTAAAAGGAGACAGAGAGGTGTGTCAGGAGGAGATAGCATCTGCAGAGGCGTTTCTAGAGTATGGCACCAGGGGGCACGAGCCCTGGGCGCTATAAGGTGGGGGGCACCGTTGGCATGGCGCCCCCGCCTGCAAATTTGTGCCCCCCCTGCCATGAGGCGTGCTGGCGTCTCCCCTCCCGGCCTGCCGCTCGAATACTTAGTGCCCAAATGGCAGCCCTGGGGAAGGAAGCCGCCACTGTGCCCCCCGACCCGGGAGGCGCGCCAGCCGCTCCCCTCCTGGCCTGCTGCTCGAGTACTTAAAGTGCCCGATTGGCAGCCCGGGGAAGCCGCCTGAGAGGCACTCAGCTTCCCTTGGCCGCTGTTCAGGCAGGAGGCGGGGCTTGGCTTCTGCCCGACATGGCGGACAGAAGCCACACACCACAATGTCATGATGTCACAACGTCATGACGTCATTAGATTGTGAGCCCTTTTGGGACAGGGAGCCATTTAACTTTATTATTATTCCTGTAAACCGCTTTGTGAACTTTGTGTTGAAAAGCGGTATATAAATACTATTGATTGATTGATTGATTGATTGATTGATGACGTTGCGTGCCCTGGGTGCGGTTTCGCCCTGGTACGCGTCTGAGCATCTGGGGTAAGTAGCCTTCATCAGGTGCCACCCCTCCCTCCTCTGACATCAGTTCTGCTCTGATCCTCCCACCCCACTGCCCCATTACACTCTGTTGACTTACTGAGGTTGGTGGATGTTGTTATGTACTCAGGAGGATAGTCAGGGATTAAGTCCCAGCAAGAGAGCTGGAGGGTTGAGCTAATCACCCCTCCAATCAGGAGCTCTGGGGGTGGAGTTAATTATATACAGGGGTTGGGCTGTTGCCCTTCAGTTCAGTTCTTTGCCTGTTGCAATAAGCATTTAAGCTGCACCTGGCTTGTCTGAGTTTCTATTGCATGGAACCCAATATATAACAGATGTTCTCCCCAGTACTGCATGTGGTGCGTCTCTGGCAGTTGCCCAGAAGTGTGCTGCTACACACGTTTTCTGGATCAGCATTTGTGAAGCTTACACACAACACACCATGTAAGCGGCCTCTCCCTCTCCCTCTCCCTCTCCCTCTCACTGCCAGAGCCTTTCCGGGCAGTGACGGTACTGCTGTTGCTCTGGCAACAAGTGGGAAGGGCTGCTTACACAGTACATTGTGGTACCTGCTATACATTCCGCCCTGCCCCCGCCTCTGGCTATACTACTGATGAGACTGCATCAAGATAAGATGCATGAAGGGCTTGGCAGCATGCTCTGAGTGAGCTATACAAATGCAAAGATGATTCTTGCCACCTCTCTGCATGGGATGGATAGAGTGAATCGAGGGATGTTCTTTCCCCTCTCTCACACCACCAGAACCAGGGGACAGCCACTAAAATTGAGTGTTGGGAGAGTTAGACCGGATAAAAGGAAATACTTTTTTTACCCAGTGGGTAATTAGTCTGTGGTATTCCTTGCCACAGAGTGGTGATGGCATATGGATTGGACAGATTTCTGGAGGAAAAGTCCATTGTGAGCTATAGGCCATGAGGGGTTGTGCAACCTCCTTATGTTAGTAGTAGGCTACCTAGAATGCCAGGTGCAGAATGCCAGGTGCAGAATGCCAGGTGCAGGGGAGTGGCAACAGGATGCAGGCATCTTGTTGTCTTGTGTGCTCCCTGAGGCATCTGGTGGGCCATTGTGCGATACAGGAAGCTGGACTAGATGGACCTTTGGCCTGATCTAGCAGGGCTCTTCTTATGTTCTCAAATGTCATGGTAAATCTGGCCTTCTGCGAATCTGAGCAGCCAAACCTGGTTGACACGTTTCAGTGGAATTGTCACTTCATAAAAAAAGCGTGTTCAAAAATCTTGTGTCTGCCTCAGGAGATGTAGGGTGGGAAAGTGATTAGTCTCCCTAATGAGGCCTGGCAAGGTATTCATCATTTCCACGAAAGAGCGCCTCTCCTGTTCCTTTTGCTGTCCTGCCATCCTGAAAATGTGGAGCTGCACTGGGGATGGCTGCTTTGAGGGGAAGTCATGGGCGCTGGTTCCGTGCAAATTCTGAGCTCATTCAGCATGGTTTTCTGACTTCTCATAAATCATTTTTAAAGCACATTCTATAAATACCAGGCCATTTGCCGTAACAGTGGGAAGGTTTTTGACAGAGCCCAGTAGAGATTATTATTGTGAGGAGAATAATAATAAAAAAAAATACTTCTGCCATTACAAAGGCCTTTTGAGATTGTCGTTAAAATCAGCATGTATTAGGTAGGTGCTGAATAGTTTGGGAATGATGGAGAGTTCAGTTCTCTTTCTGCATATGAATATGACATGGAAATATAAATTTTGCCATATCCAAAAGCCTGAAATATATTTCTAGAATATTGGGTGGAAAACAAAGAAATGCTATGATTAAGTTCTATCCCCAAGGTTATCACTTTGGAAACACCACTTCCTGCTCAGAGTACCTACCACGCTTCTCCATATTGACCAATGCCTGGAAACCACACCTGGTGAAACTACTTGTTTTCATCAGCTCGCCAATTGCTTTCACTTTTCCAGCATGAAGATTCCCCAGCATTGTATTGTGCATCTTGCAGGCATTTTATGGTTCGAGGAAGATGCTCTCTTGACCACTTCACCCTGGTGTTTGCATGATCAAAACAGGATACTAAATGCATAGAGAGGGTGGTTTGTGGCAGCAGGCCTAACCCGCATCTACAATGCTTATTTCTTCTGTTGTTTAAGACAGTACTAACACCACGTAGCTGGTCCCCAAACAAAACCCTGCACTGGACTCTCCATGTGCACCAGTGGTGTAGCTAAAGGGGGTCAGGAGGTACATTGCCCTGGACACCATGCCTTTAAGGCGTAAAGCACGTTTGGACCACTCTCGGAGTCAGGGAGGAGGATGCACATCTGTGTGCTGGCCTCTTTGACTCCAAGAGTGGTCCAAACATACTTTACGGTGTCCCTTGTGCTGGCCAAACTTTGCTGGC
>JAJKFI010000027.1:2705350-2724247 GCA_029204185.1 Lerista edwardsae | reverse complement strand
TGGGGACTATTTAATCAAGACCAGAAACACCTGTGGTCAGTTGCTGGCGATGTAAGTGTTGCTGTTGGAGGAGCTTTGCTGTACCTGTTTGCTGTTCTTTGCTGCAAGAAGCCTTCTTCTGAGAATATAGAAGTTCTTGCTACCCTAATCTCTGTTGTGAGTGATTCCTTGCCAGAGCTCTGCGACCTTGAAGCCTTTCCAAGCCTCACAGTTGTAAGATGCTTCTACGCAATCATCAACGTTGATATGCGTACCATGCCTTGAGGCAGCGATGGGATTTACAAACGACCTGGGGGAACGCTGGGCGGGACGTAGGCGGGACATCCGGGTGATTGGCAGCCTGTCTGCGGCGATCCACAGGTGCCCTGGCCTCGGGGGGGCTCCTGCTTGCTGCGGAGGATGGGTGAGGGTTGCGCCGGGTGCCTGGGCGAGCAGCAGTGGGGTGCGCTAACTGGGGGCAGCCCCTCCCCAGGCCAGGACAGCTGCAGAATGCTGCGGATGGGCAGCCAATCACGCGGAAGCCCCACGTAAGTCCCACCCAGTGTTCCCCCAGGTCGTTTGTAGATCCCGTCGCTGCCTTGAGGGTGTGTCAGAAGGCCAAAGCCTTAGAAAAGCACTTTTTTTGTGAAAACTGGAAGTGCCTCTCTAAGGGGACAATCCTAACCTGGAGTTAGGCTGGCACAGTTAGGCTAGCAAAGTTTGACCGGTGCAAGGGACACCGTAAAGTGCGTTTGGGCCACTCTTGGAGTCAGGAGGATGTACACATCTGTGTGCTGGCCTCTCTGACTCAGAGAGTGGTCCAAACATGTGCCGGCCAAACTTTGCTGGCCTAACTGTACCAGCCTAACTCCAGGTTAGGTTTGTGGCCTAAGGCCTCTAGGAGGCCTTCTGATAGCCAGGGGAGTGTACAGGAAGTGTCAAAAAATTTGTTTGCCCCAGGTGCCAGATGTCCTATGCCACTGGCCATGTGGTCTGCATTCATGAGAAAGGGCAGTATCTGTGTGCACCACAGGGACGGGAACCCTGCAGATGGATACACTTTTCTCATGAAAGTTGATCACATGGCCATGAGTTCAGTCCATCACCCCCTTCCCATCATGAAGGCATTTTTTCCCCTCAAGAGCACTGATGAATCATGCTACAAAGCAATTTCAAGAAACCTACTGCCTATTAACTCAAATGGAATACTAGTAGTAAAGCCCCACATATTCCTCCTCACATTCCAAGATCTGTTGCTACATCTAACTTCACTGCCTTCTCCACATGTACTTCTCTTCCTAGAAACCGCTCATTAGCAGAAATAAAGAGTCAGCAAGGAAAAGTGCTCATTTATCATGAGCAAAAGAACTGATCTGGCCAAGAGCCTAAATGAAGTAATCAGTAGCTCTGCATAGGGAAGCATATATTTTCTTTCACCTATAGGAGAAAAAAGAAAAAGGAACTTCAGCTTCCTAAACTGCTAGCACCTTGATGAAATCTGTTTTGGATGAGATTAACTTTAACATGACTTTTTTTTTTCTTGGTGATGCTAAAAGCTTTGTTATAGAGATGTTATATGGAACACTAATCTACCTCATGGAATTGTTATGAGTGTACAATGAAATAAGGATATTCTTTTCTTTATTTAGATTTTCTGCACAATTAATCCCAAAGGATGCCTGTAAGAAACTAAATTTAAAAGCTTCCCATAGATAGTAAATGTAGTGGAAAATGAGAGAAGACCACTGAGATCGCAAGGAATTTGTGGAAGTGTCTAGCCCCCTATTCTATCCTTCCTGACCTTTTAGGGGTTAACAGTGGTTGTAACAGCCTGCTTATTCCTTGCCCGTTAATGGGTTGTTGTTGTTGTTGTTGTTGTTGTTGTCTAATGAGCATTGTTTATCCTATTCTTATTACTTAACTGGGGGCGTCTTGTTAGTATGAAATGTCAAGGTTCCAGGAATGGGCACCTGGAGGTGACCACATCCTTTGAAACTTCTTCTTGCCCTTTTGCCCTGATGCCACTGGGCACTGCTTCAAGGACCAAAGGTCCAAACCTGCACCCGAGGGTCCGGGTTTGTTTGATGATATTTTCCGTAACACGTTTTCCTTTCTTACTAGTTAATGGGAATATAAATATATTAATAGCTTTTATTTGGCAATTATCAGGGAATACATCCCGTATGGGTTATCACAGCTGAACTGGTGCTCCCCACAGCTGAAGGGGTGTGAAGCATATTTTCTATTTTGTTTGCTTTCTTGAGACACTCTCCTGCCTCCTGCTTATGAGATTCCTGATTCCCTTTTTTGTTATTGCTCCCAAGTCTGGCCCTTTACTTTTTGAGTGAATGATAATGGTGTACTAAAGACCTTCATTGGTGTAAACATGTTTCTGCATCAGGGTAGCCCAACTTTTACTCTTATCAGCATATCTCTACTCCTTATCAGCATATCTTCATCTAGGGCTCGCACTCGCTATTGGTGAGCCCTAGAGTGTCACAAACTGTGGGATACTGGCATAGCTGCGCAGACTTCTAGATTAGAGGTTTGTGCTGAAATCTTCCAATGGAGAAATATCTGAGAATCTTCAAGGGAAGATATCCCATCTCCAAATGAGATTCTATAGGTGATGTGGAATTTTGCACTGAATTTCTCTACATCCCTAAAAGCACAATCCTAACCTGGCATTAGACTGGCACAGTTAGGCCAGCAAAGTTTGGCCGGCACAAGGGACACCGTAAAGTATGTTTGGACCACTCTCAGAGTCAGAGATGCCAGCACACAGATGTGTGCCGTCCTCCCTGACTCCGAGAGTGGTCCAAATGCACTTTATGGTGGCCCTTGTGTCAACCAAACTTTGCTGGCCTAACTGTGCCGGCCTAACTCTAGGTTAGGAATGCGCTCTAAGGCTGGCACTGATATTTCCCAGAAAACTTGAAGATTTCAAGTCCCTCTTAGGGGAGGCATTAGGATCAGCCAAGTTGGGCACAGACTAAGGGCCCCAACAGACTGGCTGGACTTTTGGATCTTGAATTTTAGTGGCAGTGGTCATGACCAATGCACCATCAGGGAGGCCCTATAACCTGATATCAGCAGTGGTCCCTGTTAAAACATCTTAAGGATTTTCAAGCTAAATGGGTTTCTAAAAGTCATGCAACATTTCTTGGTATGTGTGTGGGTGCGGTGGGGGAGGGGGAGAATCTACAGTTCTTCTAGATAGATGGATATCTGACAGATAGCTGACATGCACGCATTCTATGGAACACTGGATCATTGTCAACTCCTGCTCTTGGATCTATCAAATTGCATGTTACGAATAGGAATTTTGAGTCCATAATCAAGTCAGCTTATTTTAATTCAAATTTTCTTTTTACTTGACAACTTCTGAATGCCGGCAAAGATCTCTCTGTTTTGCTGGAGCATATACTGTAGCCATTCATGTATGCTGAACAGTGGGATAAGCCTTTGCAAGATGATGAGCTATGAATAATTGCACAGGCAAAGGAAAGAAAATGGTTATCTCATTGCTGAAGCAAAATCCACTCATTGTGATGCAGCCGTTCAGAAAGAGCAGGACCTTTTTCTTATTTTTCACAAGAAAAAAAAAGCGCATCTTTATAATAGTGGCCAAATGATTTTTGCCTTTCCAAAAACCACACTCTATAGTATGTTCATTGTTAAGAGGAGATAGAAAAGAATGTTCTGAAATTTCATAGTATGCTTCAAGGGTATGGGGGGAAAACATAGAAAAGAACATGGATCCTTAGCAAAATCTTTGAAATTCAGATAAAAGGGCAATGACCGTAAGAAGAAAATGAGAATCTTGTGGGGTGTGAAGCTTGTTTTATTTGGAACAGAGCACATTCTCGTGACAATGCCCTTTTATGGATACTGAACATATGACATTGTTGGAAAAGAGTAAGATTTTGGCTCCATAAAATGGGAAGATAAAAACAACTATGAATGAACTAGGGAAGCAGAAAAGGAGTGGCTAGAAATCTGCCTTAAAAATCAACTGTTTACAATGGGAATAAATGCTATAACAGAGTCAAATATGCCTATGTTTATTGATGGACTGCAAATTGAAGCCTAGTAGGCTGGGAATCTGGGACTAATGCATGCCAATACATTGATAGCTGGTCTGTGACTACAATGCAGCTGTACTGTGGGAATGTCCATCCCTCCATGGGAGTGTTCATGTGCTTTGTGGGAGGCCCACAGTTTAATCCATGCCATCTCCAGTAGGGATAGAAAAGACCTTTGTCTAAAATCCTACAGAGCTGCGGCTAGTCAGCGTAGACCAGGGATGTCGAGCATAAGGCTTTCCCAGCGAGATAATTGGGCTCTCCCGTATCTTGAAATTACAAACAAGATTTGGCCATGTTCTCTTCTGTCATTTGTAGGTAAAGAGTTTCTATGAGAGAACAAAGTGCTTATTTCTAGCTATCTAAATAATAATGTCACTTCCTGCTTATTGAGGTCACTTCTAGCCCTCTGCAGGTGCAAATTAATGCTATTCAGCCCTCTATATGCAATGAGTGACACCTCTGGTTTAGACAGTACAGTACTAACTTTGATGGGACAATGATCGAAGTGGAAGTGAGATGCAAGTATCTTGTGTGCTCCCTGAGTCATCTGGTGGGCCACTGTGAGATATAGGAAGCTGGACTACATGGGCCTTGGCCTGATCCAGCAGGGCTCTTCTTATGTTCTTAAGAGCGAAATCCTAACCTGGATTTAGACTGGCACAGTTAGGTCAGCAAAGTTTGTCTGGCACAAGGGACAACGTAAAGCATGTGTGGACCATTCTTGGAGTCAGAGAGGACAGCACACAGACATACACCATCCTCCCTGATGGAGAGTGGTCCCAACACGCTTTATGGTGTCCCTTGTGCCAGCCAAACATTGCTGGCCTATCTGTGCTGGCCTAATTCTAGATTGCTACAGGGACGTGGTGGCGTAGTGAGTTAATCCGCTGTTGCTGGGCTTTCAACCACAAGGTTGGGAGTTCAAGACTGTGTGATGGAGTGAGCTCCCGTTGCTTGTCCCAGCTCCTGCCAACCTAGCAGTTAGAAAGCACCTAAAAAATGCAAGTAGATAAATAGGGACCACTTCGGTAGATAACGGCGTTCCGTGCGCTACGGCGTAGAGTCATGCTGGCCACATGATCGGACAAAAACACTGGCTCTACAGGCTTTGAAACGGAGATGAGCACCGCCCCCTACAGTCGGTCACGACTAGACCATTTGGTCGTGGGGAAACCTTTACCTTTACCTTAATTCTAGGTTAGGATTGTGCTCTAAGGCAGCTTCTTGTTTTTAGCAGCCAGGCATTTTACTCCTTCAGTTTTCTGTGTTGATGCTGCCAGTATTGCAGGGGTTTGCAAACCCCCAATAGCTCATTGGTGCTAGCATTAATGTTGCATTGAGCATCCCAGGACCAACCAACCAGGTAGACTTAGGGGCATGCCTTAGGGGCATGAGCCTTCGGCCACTGCTGTCCTGCAGCCACAGTCACGGATTTGGCTGTCCGTGGAGCCCCCCACAGGATCCTGCCATTTGTTGAAAGTAACATGTTCTTTTGCTACTTCTAATCTCACTGAAGTAAAATCAATGCGTTAATGCACAATCCTCTCCCTAATTAAATAAAGTGGATTTATTTTCAGCACTGTATTGCTTGACTCGATAGGTTCTCTGTGTGAAATTGGCCACCTTTTCAATTATGTCACTGATTCAAACGACTGCTTTCTTGTGATTCTGAAGAACAACATGAATTTGCTTGACAAACTCATACATAGAGGTGGGTGAAAACCTTGCTTTTATTTGCTCACTGATTTCGGTGTTTTCCAAAGTTAGATGTGCAGAAAGCGGTATCCTGCATTTTTATTCCAAGGGTGCATTTTTATACACTACTAGCTTTTTGTTACCCCGTGTTGCCCGGGTAAGAAAATGATCTTCCAGAGTTTATGAGTTTTGCACCCCTTCTCGCCCCCCATGCTGACGGGGGCTGAACCCGGACGCCAACTGCGTCGGGAGCGTCACCGGTCGCTGAGGTGACCCTGGAAACTATGGACTCGATGGCAATTTTGCCCGTTTTTGGCTGTCTGCACTTCATGCCCCCTGTGCACCCTCCGGGGTATTTATCGCCAGGCCACAAGGGACGCACGTGCCAGGTTTGGTGCGGATAGCTCCAGACGTTCCAGCACGGCATGGCGGACATTGTGTTTTGTACCCCTTCTTGCCCCCCATGGTGAGGGGGGCCTGAACCCGGACTCCAACTGTGTCAGGAGCGTCGTCGCGTGTCTCGGCAACCCCGGAAAGTACGGAGGCGACGCCGACTTCGGCCGTTGTCAACCATTTTCATGCGGAGACCCCTGCGCCCCCTGGGGGCACTAAGGGGGTCTGACTCCCACAGTGTTTGTCGCCAGGCCTCAAGGTGTATGCGTGCCAGGTTTCGTGTCGATCGGTCCAGGCGTGCCAGCAGGGCATGGCAGATGTAGTGTTTCACACCCCTTCCTGCCCCCAACGCCGAGGGTGGGCGAACCTGAACTTGCACAGCGTCGGGAGTGTCACTGCTCGCCTCAGCGACCCCAGAAACTACAGAAACAATGACGATTTTGTCCGTTTGTGACTGTTTTCATGCGGGGGCCCTGGGCCCCCCCACCCCTGGGGGCGGTAGGGGGCCGTGACCCCCAGAGTGTTTGTCGCCAGGCTGCAAGGCACTCGCATGCCGCGTTTGGTGCGCGTCGCTCCAGGCGTTCCAGCAGGGCACGGCGGATATTGTGTCTTGCACCCCCTCTCACACCCCATGCCGAGGGGGGGCGAACCTGGACTCCGACGGTGTCAGGAGCATTGCCGCTCGCTCCGGCAACCCTGGAAACTATGGCTTCGACGTCGATTTTGGCCGTTTTCAACCATTTTAACTTGGGGACACCCGCAGACCCCCACCCCTGGGGGTGCCAGGGGGGTCTGACCACCGCAGTGTTTGTCGTCAGGCCACAAGGTGTATGCGTGCCAAGTTTCGTGTCGATCGGTCCAGGCGTTCCAGCAGGGCATGGTGGACATTTTGTTTCGCCCCCCTTCTCACACCCCATGCCAAGGGGGGGCTGAACCCAGACTCCAACGGCATCGGTAGCGTCGCCACTCGTCCCGGCGACCCTGGAAACTATGGATTTGACACCGATTTTGGCCATTTTAGACCATTTTCACGCGGGGACCCCCACATACCCCCACCCCTGGGGGTGCTAGGGGGCCCTGACCCCCGCAGTATTTGTGGCCATGCTGCTAGGCTTCCGCATGCTGAGTTTGGTGCCAATCGGTCCAGGCGTTCCAGCAGGGCATGGCGGACATTGTGTTTCGCACCCCTTCCTGCCCCCCACATGGGGGGGGGCTAAACCCAGACCCCAACTGCATCGGGAGCGTCACAGCTCATCTCGGCGACCCCGGAAACTGTGGATTTGACTCCCATTTTGGCCGTTTCTGACCGTTTTGACGTGGAGACCCCCCTGTACCCCCACCCCCGAGGGCTCTAGGGGGGTCTGACCCCCGCAGTGTTTGTCATCAGGCCGCAAGGTGTATGCGTGCCAAGTTTCGTGCCGATCGGTCCAGGCGTTGAGGAGCCTATTCAGAACATACGGACATACATACCCACACACCCACACACATACCCACGTCCGTTTTTATATAGATAGATAATCATGAATAATAATCACTTTAAAAGTGTACTAGGTAGGTGGTATAGTGTCTGCAGATGCAGCCACATACACGCAGAGGTGTTAGAGAATGGTTTAATTTTTTCACAGATGTTGGGTTTTGTTTATTTTACAAAAATGAGACGTGCAGAAAGTGGTGTCGTGTGATTTTATTTTGTTATCACCAAAATAAGGGTATCAACGCAACTGCTTTGTGATGATAAATTGAGCCTATCTTCTACTGGATTCCATTTTAGGAATTCAATAGAAAATACATCCGAAAGTGGAATTGAGGCCAGGGCTGTATCATCCAGAAGACTGAACTAGGCTTATGCCCAGGGGTCCTGCAAGACTAGGGACCATCATTGTCCTTGCTAACCTGCCCCGATGTTGGGCACAAGGCCTGAGCTGGGCCCTGTTGCTCATGGCAGGCCACAGGGAGCTGAGCTAAAGTGACATGGAGCCCCCGCGAGGACCGGGTCCGACCAGTGATGTCATCTGGTAATGAAGAACGGGAACTCTGGGCAGGACTTACGAGTGATTTGCAGCCCGTCTATTCCATTCTGTGGCTGCCCTGGCCTTGGGGGGGCTGCCCCCGGTTGGCGCGCCCCACCGCTGCTCGCCCAGGCACCTGGCGTGCCCCCCACCCATCCCCACCGGCGAGCAGGCGCCCCGCCAAGGCCAGGGCAGCCGCGGAACGGAACAGATGGGCAGCCAATCACATGTAAGTCCCGCCCAGTGTTCCCGTTCTTCATTACCAGATGACATCACTGGGTCCGACCCCCAGAACTGGGGGGAGGAGCGGGGGAGTCATGCAAGGAGAAGAGCGGGAAAATAACCCTTTTCTTTTGGGAGGCAGCCCATGGCCATATTAAACCATAGCCGGGTTAGTAACAAATGGGGCTCGAAAGTGCCAGAGGTCTGGAAGTGCTGGAGGGGGCCCAAAATACCTGAAATAAATACTAGGGGCCCAGACATGGGGTAATATGGCCTTGATTGAGGCACATTTGTTGCTTGGTTGCATGCACTACAGTGCAGGGCTTTATTATTCATTAGGCTGACTAGGCTGAAGCTTATGGGTCCCACAGGGACTAGGGCCCATCAATTTGGCACTGTTCCTCGCACTCTAACCCACTCTGATGTTGAAGCACAAGGCTTGAGCCATTGAACTACCATTGAACTACCATAAAGCGTGCCTGGACTACTCTCGGAGTCAGGGAAGATGGCTCATGTCTGTGTGCTGGCCTCTCTGACTCCGGGAGTGGTCCAAACATACTTGACGGTGGCCCTTGTGCTGGCCAAACTTTGCTGGCTTAGCTTATGCTGGCCTAACTCAGTGGTCTCCTCGGATCTACGCAGATCCATACGAACATGCCCTTGTACCAAGGAGGCTCCAGCCTCCCATATACTGCGCTGGATTTGATACCAGTTCAGCACAGTATAGGATTGTGCTCTAAATTCCTCTGCCCTGATTCAGGGGTGCCAGTGTGGGCTACACTCTATCCTTCAGGGGAATTTTGGCTGCTGGAGATCTCCTAGGGGTAAGCGAACATTTGTCCACTCACCTAAGTCCGTGCAGCTCTGATATTGCTGGTGCAAGTCCAAGTTGATCCATATCAATGGATCAGGCCTAGGAAGGGGGATAGGATATCGAGCACTCCAGATGTTTTGATCAGTCATAATGCAGTTGACGGAACACTCAATGAGAATTGGAAGAATCAGTGGAGGTGTACAAATGGTACCAACCATGTCAAATGGTAACCAACCATGTACCCTTTCTTGGACATTTGATTGTTTATAATAACCTATCTAATATCCTACTATACCTAGTGATACTCTTTTCTGTTCCAGCATTTGACCAGGTTCTCACTCATTACTTATTTTAGGAAGCCCATTGGTGCTCCCATAGTAAGTTTTACAGGCTCTTATACTACAGTGCACTGGACATCTTTTTTCTCACTTCTGCTCATTCCTTATTTCTTGTAAAGGCTACTCATTCTCAGAGCAAGAGCAGCCTGCATATTGTAGCTCTGGGGCACCCTGGGGCACTGGGTTGCAAGATGCTCTTGTTCTGTGAATCAGTAGTCTGGGTAGAGCAACAAGCAAGGAGCAGCACAGAACAAGGTCTGCTCTGTAACATACATAGTTCTGGTTCCTATGGAAATGCCAATAAGCCTTCTACAATTATTAATGGCTGCAAGGCGCACTATGTGCTTGACCAATGACGAGTGGAAGAAGAGAGCTTTTAAGTGGTCCATTGAGCCCTATGGAAATCCTCTTATCCATTTCCACATTGTAGCCACGTGCATGTGGGAAGGAATGAATCAAATTACTTTTATAGTAATCCTAAAAGAAGAAATGTTCTTCTGGTTATCCAGAAATCCTTTCTTAAAATGGTGTACGAATGGTAAGAATGGGCAGCCCAATCCTATGTTGCACTGGAGAAGGCCGGCCGGCAGACCTGCGCTGTATCCAGCGCAACATGGGGTGCCTGAGGGGCCCTTGCACCAGGGGAGGCACCAGCCTCCCTGATGTGCTCCTTGGATCTGCGCCTACTAAATAGAAGGCGCAGGTCCGAGGCAGCCGCGTGGCTCAAATTGGGGCCGCGCGGCCCAGGGATGGGACCTTGGATGCGGCCTAATGGCCACATTGCGGTGGTTGTATCTAAAAAGGGGTCCCTGTGCAAAAAAGGTTGGGAACCGCTGTTGTAAGGAGACACTTATCACTTCCAGAATGCCGGGTCATGCTGGTGAGGCCACTGCTGTGCTCCAGAACTCTTCCCTACAGAGAGTATTTGTTGTAGTATCCAATGTCCTACCTCATGGGATTTGCTGTAGATGGGTGGTTCCCAAACTATGGGTCCATGGCCCACCAATGGGTCATAACCCAGTATTTTTTTTGTGGCTCATGAAACTGACAGGGTAGATTAGGCTATGTTCATCAAGGGTCAGACAACTTGGGGGTAGCTCTGTTGCCCAATCACCACAGAAGCACTGTTACCACAGAAGCTTGAGTGGCAAGTAAAGTGGATCTTCTTTTTTAGGTGGGTCCCAATGCTAAAATGTTTGGGAATCACTGCTGAAGACAAATGTTCTCCATGGGGAGAGAGAAGGGAGAAGGGAGGCAGGGCATTTCCACGGCAGGGGCAGGATACAATGAATACAATGTATTCCAAGGATACTTTGCCAATCTATCTTTCACATTTTGTAAGCGAGGAGCTTCTCCACACTTACACAATGTCTGAAGAGCTTTTCGTGACCTCAGATCTGGTGTAAGCAGCGGTGTCATGCTACCGGTACACTGGGCGGGAGGAACGGGTGAGTGGCAGCCCGGCCGTTGCGTCACGCTCCGTTTCGCCATCCGTTTTGTCACGGCGAAACAGAGCATGATGCAACGGGCGGGCTGCCGCTCACCCGTTCCTCCCGCCCAGTGTACCGGTAGCATGACACGGCTGGGTGTAAGTCTTTTGGTGTGGCTGCCTGTATTGAGCCTGTTCTATGAGAAAACAGACTGCTCTGCTCTGTAGTAATATCAGTTCAGCAACCTTCATGAGCAGCACATTCTCTTAAATATTAACAACCAGAGGAATCCCATCACTTCTAATAATTGTACTCCCACCACGGCCAGTCTGTGCTTTGTAACTGCATGTAAATTTAAGAAAGCTCAAAGCCCTTTAGAATGTACACCTCAAGAGTGTGAACATGCATTCGACAGACATTCAAATTGTGTAAATCTAAAATATGAAAGAAATCCTTGATAAAATGGAATTGCTTCTGAATAAAACCCGGGTAGTATACCTTAGGTTTCATATACATTATTCACAATGCCATTCAGTTTCTTTGAAGGTGAGTGAATCAGAAGTAATTTCCTGGGTAGAAAATAATAGCAACATATTACTGGTATTGACAGATATCACAGGTAATATGGAACAAGTTTTTTAAACTATATTTTTGATAATTCATTCTTTCTCTGGAGTCTGTGGAGCAATATACCTGTAGGTGAAAGGCAGCCTTTATTTCAGGTCCCGATACAGCCAGATTCCGGATTCTTAGGGTTCAATCCTATCCTCAGGCAGCCTGTGCATTGCAGAACTGCTGATACAGCCTCTGGGACCAGGCTGGCAGGGAAAGGTATGAAATGACTTTGTTTAACTACCTCCTCCACCGGTCCCTGGTCTCCAATGGACCTAGTCAGATCTACACTAACAGACGTCTCCGCTGCATCGGGCAGCACAATCCTAAGTAAGCCCGACACAGTAAGGTCGACTTGGAAGTCCATATCCTAAGCCCAACAGGAGGCAGCAGCAGCTCAGCACAGGGCAAGGGGAGGTTTTCCCCTTGTACCCTGGTAAGCCCCAGCCAGTGCTATGGGGCTACTGCTTGTGGTGGTCCAGCGTCCAACTAGCTGGCGCAGATGCACTTGATGGCATGTTTGTAACAGCGCTGGACCAGCACAAGAGCGTAGCGCCAGTGCAACGCGAGTATAAGATTGCATTCTGAATCAAATCTCACTGGAGACTGTAATGGTCTGTAATGGCCCTCCAGAGAGTTATATACTCTGGGCCAGTGGTTCTCAAACTTTTAAGCACCAGGACCAGTGATGTCATGCACCCACTACGCACCACTACGTGAGTGCCGGTTCCTAGAAGTTGAGCTGGCCCCGCCCACTTGAAGCTGGCCCCGTCAGCTGGTTGGCTGAGCAGCTGCGCATGTGTACTGCACGCCCACAGCCATTGCCTGCACTTTCTGTGAGGAGGCAGGCAGGCAGGCAGCGTGGTGGTGGCGGCAGCAGCGGCAGCAGCAGAGCGAGAGGACCGGAGGTGGCAGCAGTGGCAGCAGCAGCAGCAGCAGCAGCGAGGGAGACCCGGGAATAAGGCAGCAAGCATGAGAAGGTAGGCTGCCTGGGGCTCCCGCTCCCTCTAGCCGCGCAGATCCAGCGTCCCGGTTCCTCCTGCAGCCTCCCCCCAGCCCCAGCCCCCATGCGGTCTTTTTTTGGTCGCCCGTTCCCCCTCCTGCTCCTTGCCGGCCAGCCCAGCGCTTCCTGCCATGACATCACTTCCGGCTTATGACGTCACTTCCGGTGGGCGGACCCTGACAAGTGCCAATCCAAAGTGAGTACCTGTTCCTAAATCATTTGGATGACACCACTGACCAGGACCCACTTTTTAGAATGACAATCTGTCTGGGACCCACCAGAAGTGATGCCATGGCCGGAAGTGCCGTCATTGTGACACCAGAGCCTGCTGCTCTCCTGAGAATGCAGCAATAAAATGGGTAATTTCTCAGCCATTTTCCAATAGCGAAGTGAATCAGAAAGGGGAAAAGGCATATTTACAACCTTGACACAAGCAAAAACCCCATACAGCCCTTCCCCTCTTCCAGCATCCCCTTTTCCCATACTTTCAATATGGCTGCTGTAGGTGCTTGGCGACCCACCAGAAATTGGCTCATGACCCCCCTGGTGGGTCCTGACCCACAGTTTGGGAACCACTGGTCTAGTGGGTTGTGATATTTTAAAAAAGTGGGTCCTGGTGTTAAGATTTTGGGAACCACTGGTCTACGGGCATCAGGTTTTTCCAGGGAATTTGAGCCTTTTACAGCTGTATGACAATGCCAACCCCGGGTGCCAATCTAGCAAAAGAATTGTAAGGCAATCGTGCAGCGCACAGCCTGTCATTTCTTACAGTGCAGCTGCTGGTGTATGTTTTGAGCTGTTGATAACATAGTGTAGGACAATAGTCTTTTTCTATCAAAAAGTACCTTCTGGCTGTTTTGAAACAGTAAGAGACGGGCTATGGTAGAGAAAAAAACCCCTCTGTGAGTGAATCTGCAGTAAAGAGCTTTCAAGAACGTGTAACAATGGAGAGTAAAGCTCACACATTGATCCTTGGCGGGAGGATGGGGTGTTACAAGTCTTCCTTTTTTTCCCCCCTTTGAAATATGACAGAGGCTATGGGCAAAAACACCTTCCTCCAATAGCCACTGAATGCAATTATCACTGGCTCAGTGATAATTATTTGCAGATTTTTTGCTACGGGAAAAGAAATCTTCACAAGATCTTTGGAAATCACAACTCAAGATGCACATTTTTGATCACTGAGATGTTCCTTGATAAGCCCTTCGGGTCAGTATTTAGGGACTCTTTGCCAGTACCAGGCAAAATGGCAGGGCCACTACTAATATCCTGATTTTACTCTTGATTGCAAAGTACATCTGGAGAAATATATTCCACTTTTTTTCATGCCAACTTTTTTTGGGGTGGTGGTGGTGGTGGTTAGCTTTTTCTCATTTCATTCCTGGGAAATTTCAGAGCACTGAAGTATTTTAGCTCACGTTGAGAAATCAAAAATGCCCAATTCTGTAGATTTCCCATTGCATAATTTAAACATAAATTAGCATGCTTGTTTTGATTTAAGTCTCAAATGATTAGTCACCCTGTAGTTAGTAATCTTGCTGCATTTTGTATTAACTGAAGTTTCCAAATAGTCTTCAGGGGCAGTCCCATGTAGAATGCACCACAGGGTATTAACATACCATAGACCAATGGTTCCCAAATAGTGGGTCAGGACCCACCAGTGGGTCGTGAGCCAATTTCGGTGGGTCACGAAACAGGTGAGAGCACGAAACACCTAGAGCAGCCATATTGAAAATATGGGAAGATGGGATGCTGGAAAAGGGGAGGGGTGTGTGGTTGTTTTGCTTGTGTCAAGGTTGTAAATAAGTTTTTTTTTCTTTCTGATTCACTTTGCTATTGGAAAATGGCTGAGATATAACCCAACCTATTGCTGCATTCTCAGGAATTCAGCAGGCTCTGGTGTCACAATGACGGCACTTCAGGCCATGACATCACTTCTGGTGAGTCCCAGACAGATTGTCATTCTAAAAAGCAGGTCCCAGTGCTAAAAGGCTTGAGAACCACTGCACTAGGCTATAGCTAGGTTATCCCGGACTGCAGCTGGTATACCAGCCATAGCTGGTGAAATGTGCTATTGGCCAAACAGACCACTAGTGCTGTCAAGGATAGAGCTGGCTCTATTGAATTGAAACTGCACCCCCAGTCTGACCCAACCTGTCAGCATCCCCAAGCTGCTAACAGCACTTCCAACCTGATCCTTTAAGAGCTGTGCAACCCTATCCTGTATAGTCTAATGTTCAGACTGTCAAGGGAATATATTAAAATATGTTTAATTCACACTTCAGGAATGCATCTGGCATACATTTCATTGAAAGGCTCTGCTTTTGTTCTTATGACAGTGGAATGCACATCGCAAGACTGTTTGAGAAAGATGGAGCATGGATGGGAGCAGCAGCACATCTTTTTAATTCGAAGCGTTGTGGTTTTTTTGGTCTGTCATAGTGCTGTGTGTGAGTGCTTATTCCAGCCTAAGCCTTTATAGTACAGTCTTCATCCAGGCCAAACTCTTTATTCAGCACATAAATAGCTTGAATGTGTGACACCTAGCTTGCTCCAGATGGCGGAAAGCATTTGCCTGCCAATGGCGTTGCCTCTTGAGACGAGGAAGAAATAAACAAATGACAGGATGATGACACAGACCTCCTTTCGAACCAGCTGGTCCATATTCAGTAGCCATGGTGGGAATGACTTCACCATCTTCTAACAAATTGATTAGGAGAGAGAATACTAAGGCTCAGTGGTCATTTACAAAGACAGCCATGGCTGCTTCCTCTCAATAGAACCAACCCTTGATTGATAATTAAACACTTGATTACCTTTTATGAAGAAATGGTTATTTACTAGCTTACCACTTCAATACTATATTATTGTAATGGAAAATGCGATCAGATTAAAAAAAAAATTAGGAGACAGTAGTTTAGATTCTAGTGCTCTCCCGGACTCCAAAGCCAGTTCTGTGTTTCTCAAGGGTGTGCAGGATGCTCTCTATTAGCCAGTTAGTAAGAGGTGTGGGACCTCATTGTAACGGATAATTAATTCAACACTAAGTAATATCTGCCTCAATTGCTTAGCGTTGACAGACATTTCCTCAAATGCGGCCCTACTATACATGCAGAAGGTTTTGTTGCTTTTGTAGATAGGACGTCACCCTGCAAATTCCAGCTATGCAACCTTGACTGAACGTCGATGCACCCAAATCTTTTAAGACACGATTGGATCCAAGTTGCAAATGATAATCCAAAACCCGGACATATTAATAGTTTGTTTCTGTGATGTGCCTCTTGCAAGAGAGATTTGTGCTGCTGAACTGAACAACTAGAGGACAAAGTAGTTTAAAAACTTGGAGACTTTGAAGAATAGAGCTTTGAAGAATAGAGAAGATGAATTAAGAATGGCTGAAATAGATTCAAATTATATACAGTACTAGCTTTTTGTTACCCGGCGTTGCCCGGGGGCAGACATTATCCCCAGGCTCTAGAGGAGGAATGAGTTTGCTCTGAAGTGCACCCCCACCTCTGGGGGCGTAAGGGGGCCCCTACCCCCACAGTATATCTGTCCAGATCGTAAGGAATAAGTGCACCACGTGTGGTGAACATCGTTCCAGGCGTTCCAGAGTAATGGTGGAACATACACACAAATATACAAACCTCCCTCAAAAGTATGACATAGTGAGATCCATAGATAGACATATAGAACTCGTCCCTGAAATAACACAGTATTGCTGACGAGGAACCCAAAACGCACACTATCACTGTGAAATGAATGAGGAAACAGGGACACCCTAACCTAAGAGAGCAATATGAAGGTCCCACTTACTGTCTGCAGGCCCTGTTGCAGGGTAGCCCTGACGTATGAGAAACAGGCAGAGGTGGCCTGTGAGCTCCCTGGACATAGGCCCCTCTCAGATCCGACTGGGTGCTGGAAGTCTCTGGATCCTGCTCTTTCCACCCTGGGCCACTCAGGCAACGCAGGCAAAGCATTTAGTTTCGCTTTCCGTTCTGCCTCTGTCTGGTAGCTGAGCTGCTCAGCCCTCCCACATAACCTGCAGAATCGTCTGTAACCACAGGGTGGCAGCAGACCTGTAGCTCCATGCAATCCCCTTGGTTCCCGACGATCTGGGCCCCCTCCCCGAAAACCGGGGGTGTAGGGGGGTCTGACCCCCGCAGTGATTCCTTCCAGGCTGCAAGGAACGTGTGTGTCATGTTTCGTGGCCGTGGGTCAAGGGATGGAGACGTGTATAAGGAACATACACACACACACACACACACGTCCGTTTTTATATATATAGATTATGAAGATTGGAGTGGAGGCTGGCTTTTTACAAAATTGATGCACTGTTCTATGCTTGCAGTAATTAGTAATTGCACATGTTAGGTGGCTGCTGGAGGATGCCTCAGGGTAAGGAAATATTTTCTCCTTGCCCCCAGAGTAAGCCCCAGCAGCCCAAATAGGGCTACTTGGAGCTGCACCAGTGAAATTGCTAGTGCAACTTCCAAGCGGCAGTGATGTCATGCAGGGGGTACTCAGGGGTACGCGAGTACCGGTTTCTAGGATTACAGCTGGCCCCGCCCATTCGCCTGCCCACTCGTCACCTCCGCCCTCTGCAACGTTTGAATTTCCTGCATGTTTGAGTTGCCTGCATGTTCTCAGAGCCAGGCAGGCAGGCAGGCAGGCAGCGAGCGGAGCCTTTCCTTTCCTTGCCACTGAAAAATGAGTTGCTCTGGGGTTTTAACATGATGCCAGGCCTCTTTAATAATTAACATGTTCTGGGGGTGCTGTGGAATACTGTTGCAACTGTTGGGTCAGTTTAAAATCATCTGAGGCCTCAAAAAGGGCTTTTTTCATGTCACTTCCTGCCACGACATCACTTCTGGCTTATGACGTCACTTCCGGTGGGCGGGTCCTGACACGTGCCAATCAAAAGTGAGTACCTGTTCTTAAATCATTTAGATGACACCACTGCCAAGCGGCCCGTGCATGGCTGACAGGACAAAGGATGCGGGTTAGGATACGGCATATGTGGATCCACCCCCCTCCCCAGGCCAGCCTGCCCACAGGTCCACACTCTCTCTGCTCTCCCAACCTCCCACACTGGCCGAACTCAGGAGGCCTGAGCTTTCACTGGATTCTGGTGCAGGCAGGCCAGGGCATGTCCTCGCACCAGCTTAGCCTGCTCTGGAGTGGCACAGACATGCCTTACAGCACGTTTGTTGCACTCCGAGGCCAGCGCAGGGGACATGCACTGGCCTAAACCCACTTTAGGATTGAACCCTAAAATGATTTTTAAAAGAATAGCGCAGATGAGTGAGTGTGTGTGTGTGTGTGTGTGTGTGTGTGTGTGTAAGTTTTTGTGTACCTCCGATCCATTCTGCCACCAGCTTATTTGCTTACCAATTGGTGGGCCACTGTCTCCTTCTGGGCATTGCACTGATGGCAGCTCTCTGCAGAATGGTGGAGTGGCTTCCGTGCCAGTGGCCTGTGAGATGTGCTGGTGGATCACAAAATCTGCCTGCATTTTCCAACAGATAGGACAGTGGTATTCAAACTTTTTAGACCGGGACCCACTTTTTAGAATGGCAGTCGTGTCGGGACCCACCCGAATTGATGTCATTAACCTGGAAGTTATGTTGTGGCAGGAAGTGACATCATCAAGCAGGAAGTGCTGTCATTTTAACATAATAAAATGACACTTCTGAAATTGGCATTCTTGGACTGCAGCCATTGCAGAACCATGAAACATCCCTGACAGAAAGCAAGATTAGGACAAAATAGGATGTAAAAGCACTGAACTAAAAACAATTTTAAAAAAACACCCTTGAAAATTCAAGCTGTTAATACTCACAAAAGGAATATAGCAAGAGTAAGGTCTGCAGCTTCCAAGATGGCTGCTCCCAGCTTTCCGTGACCCACCTGACATCAGGTCACAACCCACCAAGTGGGTCCCGACCCACAGTTTGAATAACACTGAGCTAGGAGATTTAACTCGTAGAAATCCTGGAATGAAATCCCAAAGGATGGCATCCTTAACAAGTTACATAAACAGACTTTTCACAAGGTGTACTCAAAGTGCAAAAATGATGATAGTGTAGAAGCAGCTTACAGCTGTAAGCTTGGAAAGGCTTTAAGGTTGCAGAGCTCCAGCAAGGAATCACTCAGGCAACAGAGATTAGGGTAGCAAGAACTCCTATATTCTCAGAAGAAGACTTCTTGCAGCAAAGGACAGCAAACAGGTACAGCAAAGCTCCTCCAGCAGCAACACTTACATCTCCAGCAACTGACCACAGGTGTTTCTGGTCTTGATTAAATAGTCCCCA
>JAJKFI010000027.1:2620972-2653759 GCA_029204185.1 Lerista edwardsae | reverse complement strand
TCTCTCTCTCTCTCTCTCTCTCTCTCTCTCTTTGTGTGTGTGTGTGTGTGTGTGTGTGTGTGTGTGTGCGTGCAAAAAACATTTTGCAGAAGATTCTGAGGTATATTTTAGGTTTTGCATCCATCTCAAAGGAAATTGCCTAGGCCTGCTTTAGATTTAAAATGATTTGATTAAAAATACTAATTCAGAGAAAGGAAAAACATACATACGAGCCAGACGCAAAATGCCATAATAAAATTTCTGAACATGAGGACAAATTAAAATAATACATAAGCAAAACAAATAAGGTCTCACTCAACGTTTGGTCCAGTTGGTCACTCTTGCATGGGAAAGGTGACCTATACCTGGGCAGAAACATGCTAGAGAAATAATACAATACTGAAGCATGGTGTATTGATCCCTCTTAATTCTGTACCACTTCATGAAATGGGAACATCTTTTCTGTCACTGGGGAATCCATGACAAGCTTCCGAGGAAAGAGGGTTTTTTGAACCATTTTAACCTTTCCAAGGAAAGAAAGGTTCCTCGGAACCATTTGAAAACCTACAGTCTAGAGCAGTGGTATTCAAACTTTTTAGACTGGGACCCACTTTTTAGAATGGCACTCATGTTGGGACCCACTGGAAGTGATGTCATTAACCTGGAAGTGATGTCATGGCAGGAAGTGACATCATCAGGCAGGAAGTACTGTCATTGTAACATCATAAAATGACACTCCTGAAATGCAAATTGGCATTCTTGGACTGCAGCAATTGTATAACTGTGAAACATTATTACGGGGCTGGGGCACCTCCCTTATGAAGAAAGATGGCAGCGTTTGGGGCTCTTCAGCCTGGAAAAAAAGCGCCTGAGGGGGGACATGATTGAAACATACAAAATTATGCACGGAAGGGATAGAGTCGATAGAGGGATCTTCTTTTCCCTCTCTCAAAACACTAGAACCAGGGGGCATCCGCTAAAACTGAGGGTTGGGAGAGTTAAAACAGATAAAAGGAAGTACTTTTTTACACAGCGGGTAGTTAATCTATGGAACTCTTTGCCACAGGAGGTGGTGATGGCATCTGATCTGGATGCCTTTAAGAGGGGATTGGACGGATTTCTGGAGGAAAGGTTCATCGTGGGCTATAGTCAATGATGGATTGTGCAACCTCCTTACATTGGTGGTGGGCTACTTCAGAGTACCGGGTGCAAGGGAGTGGCAACAGGATGCAAGCATCTTGTTGTCTCATGCCTCCCTGGGGCACCTGGTGGGCCGCTGTGAGATACAGGAAGCTGGACTAGATGGACCTTTGGCCTGATCCAGCAGGGCTCTTCTTATGTTCTTATGTTCTTATCCCTGACAAAAAGCAAGATTAGGACAAAATATGATGTAAAAGCACTGAACTAAAAACATTTAAAACAAACAAACAAACCCTCACTTGAAAATTCAAACTGTCAACACTCGCAAAAGGAATAGAACAAGAGTCAGGTCTGCAGTTTCCAAGTTGGCAGCTCTCAGCTTTCCGTGACCCACCTGGCATCACCAAGTGGGTCCCGACGCACAGTTTGAATAATCCTGATCTAGAGGCTGTTTGGGAAAGTGCAGCAGGAGCCATCAACCTCTGCAGCCCTGTTTCGCATTCCACTGCGTCTGACTTGCTATTCATGAAGCATTATGAAATCCTCCCGCTAATTGTAGAACATGATGCATTTACAGCAGCAAAAACAGAACAATGCTTACAAAATGATTGTCACAGGGTGTGCCTGAGTTTCTCTATGGAATGCGAGCTGAACAAAAGAGCCAGCTGTGGACTCTCACAGAAGACAATTTAAAAAACAAAAATACTCCCCATTTGTGAATGCAAAGGATTGGATCCAGCTGTAAGTAACATTTGCAGGGGAGACGTGGGTCAGTCAGTAGGTTGCATTTTGCCATTTACTGTGTGCTCTGAAATTTATATCTCTGGGGACACAATTAAGCCAGAGCATTCATCTCCATTTTCCGGGGTACCAACTGTGGCCCTGTCTGCTGCAGAGATGAAATTTCTCAAATGAAAGTGCTGATCAGTTGTTCTTGGAATGGATGGGAGGCCGAAAGAGGGTTTCTCCTATGAACATTTAAAACATTGGAAGGACTCTACCTGTGTCCAAACTATTCAGGAATCCTTAAACAGGCAGGGTTACTGCATATGTGGAGAAAGCCTATGTGTACATAGAGTTTGTATGGATGTAGGGACGTGGTGGCGCAGAGAGTTAATCCGCGGCTGGTGGGCTTTCCGACCGCAAGGTTAGGAGTTCAAGACTGCGTGATGGAGTGAGCTCCCGTTGCTTGTCCCAACTCCTGCCAACCTAGCAGTTTGAAAGCACCTAAATGCGAGTAGATAAATAGGGACCACTTCAGTGGGAAGGGAATGGCGTTCCGTGCGCTACGGCGTATAGTCATGCCGGCCACATGACCACGGAAGCTTGTCCTCGGACAAAACGCTGGCTCTACAGGCTTTGAAACGGAGATGAGCACTGCCCCCTACTGTCAGTCATGACTAGACCATTCGGTTGTGGGGAAACCTTTACCTTTAGGCTTTTTCTTACTACGTATTGAACACATCTGAGAGCACAATCCTAACCGAAGTTAGGCCGGCACATTTAGGCCAGCAAAGTTGGCTGCACAGGGGCCACTAGAAAGAGCATTTGGACCACACTCGGAGTGAGAGAGGATGGCGCACGTCTGTGTGCTGGCCTCTCTGGCTCAGAGAGTGGTCCAAACATACTTTACGGTATCCCTTGCACCAACCAAACCTTGCTGGCCTAACTGTGCTGGCCTAATTTAGGATTGCACTCTAAGGGCAGGGCTGTAAGCAGATGCAGTCATGCCCCCTACTCTATGCATGTATAGAGAACAGTGCTTATGATATATATTTGACCCAACAAGTATATTTGACCCAATATACTTGAAGTATATTTGACGCCATATAGAACAAAAGAAGATTAAAAAATTAATGGTATACTCCTATTCCCCACCAGTACTGGCAGAGTGCACACTGCATGCTTGCCTGAGAGTCCCTCCCAAGCCCTATCTGGAAATACCAAGCAATGAATCTTGGACTTCCTACAGGCAAAGCATGTGTTTCATCATGATGTTGATGCTCCTCTCTTCATTAGAGACAAAGCTGCAACAGTTGGACCTTTGGAAACTTTAATATAATTTTTTTAACTAAACAATTTTAGTGTTTTTAGGTTAATTTGATTGCATTGATTGTCACCTTTAGACCCTTCCCCACTACTTTGTCTGTGAGAGTCTTTGAGCAATCCTTTACCCGCGTTGCGCCAGCGCTATGATGTTGCGCCGGCTGGACGCTGTTGCACATGTGCCGTCAGGTGCATCAGTGTTGGCGGTATGGCGCTGGACCGGTGCAAGCAGCAGCGCCAATTGTCAGGCGCTGCCGTGAGCACCAGTAGCGCCAGCCTTGTGCCGACTGAGAGTTCTTGTGCGCTGTGTGCTGTCGGCTCTGGGCCTTGCCGAGGGCATCCTAGAGCTGTGCTGGGGGCATAACTGGGTGGCGCAGTGGGCAGAGACGGGGGTTGTGACGCAGGACGGCCGTAGTGCAAAATCCTAAACCCCGTCCCCAGCCTCGGTGGCCCCGATTCGGGCTGCTCCTGCACACCTGCGCCTGCAAAACAGCAGGCGCAGATCCGAGCAGCCCCATTGGGATGACTGGGGCTTACACTGGTGTAAGGGGAAAACCTCCCCTTAGCCTGCACTTCACTGCCGCTGCTTCCTAAAGGGCTTTTGGATACATTCCTGTTATGTCGGCCTTACTTAGGACTGGGCTGCCCGTCTGTGAGAGGCTCCATGGCCTCAACACAGCGGAACCCTACAGTCGTTGGCTCCCAGAGAAGCAGTGGTGGCAAAATGGTGAGCGTTGCATTCAGAGGCTGCCAAGGCCACCTCTGAGGTATTGTTGGGTAAGGGAGTATGTCCTCTGTGCCTGCTTTTGAGTGGGTGCAGAAATGAGGAGACTTATGTCAGGCTGCCCTGCATGATATGAGGAATAAGATCTGGTGGTGGAAGCCACTGCCAGTCCCACCTCCATATGGGCCCGCTTCTCCCCTCCCTCGCCCTGTTCCACCACCACCTCCCTGCCTTCCCCACACCCTAGCAGCAGCGATGGAATCTACAAATGACCTGGGGGAACGCTGGGCGGGACTTAGGCGGGACATCCGGGTGATTGGCAGTCCGTCCGCAGCGATCCACAGCTGCCCTGGCCTCGGGGGGGGGGGCTCCTGCTTGCTGCAGAGGATGGGTGAGGGTCGTGCCGGGTGCCTGGGCAAGCAGCGGTAGGGCGCGCTAACCAGGGGCAGCCCCCCCCCGAGGCCAGGACAGCTGCAGAACGCTGCGGACGGGCAGCCAATCATGCGGAAGCCCCGCAGAAGTCCCGCCCAGAGTTCCCCCAGGTCGTTTGTAGATCCCATCACTGTCTAGCGGGCCTTACTGTTGGCTGGTGCTGCTGGAGCACCGGCCAGCCATGCCGCCCGCTCTGAGGTGCAGCACCAACTGGTGCTGGCCCCAGCTTGGATGCTCCTTACTCCCCGGGTGCTGTAAACATGCTTCACGGCACATTGATGTCACCTGGAACCAGCGGCACGCTTGCACCATCTGCGATAGAGCCCTCAGGGTTGGGCTTTCAGCCTCCAGATTTCATACGCCTCGGTTTGCTCAGCACAGAACCTGTTTTGTGCTCAGCTGGGAACAACCTGGCTTCCTTCTCTTTCTTTTGAACTGGAAATGGAACCTCAAAAAAAAAAAGTTTTAACGTTTCATGAGATGGTATTGTATTGTGTTACGTATCTGCTTGAATTGCTAACTGCATTTCATTGCATTATGTGAAGTGCTTTGAGCACCAACTGAAAGCCAGGGCCTATGAAAATAATATACATATAGAGACACACAAATGCAGGAAGAGCTCTCCTTTATGTTAACAATTGCCAGGCATAAATATCAGAAAATACGAATGTATGTGTTCAATTAGCATGTAAATGCACACATGTTGAATGGCTATCAATTTCTAAGCATTGTACTCTATAGTTTTGAGAAGCTAAACTTCATTCATGGATGATTTTCTGAATGTTCCACATCTGCTCACAATGAGAACTGTTTACTGATAAAGCTGGATTTAAATTGAGGGAAAGACTTTGCCATACAAAAATGACAGGGAATCCTTTTTAGAACCTGCAGTAATAGTACTGTTTACAATGGGTGATGGAGTACAGCTTAGATGGAGCCCAGTAACATAGACAGAGTGTAGAGTATAGCAGGTATAAACATAGAGTATAGCAGATGCTGCAACTCCCCAGGTAATGGTTCCTCACAGTCACCATCAGAGACATTTGGGGCAGTGACAGCAGTGTTTCCTTGACCTTGACCTACCTCGTGTTGATGTCAGTGGCTCATCTGACAATCCTGGGCATTGTCCCCTGGGCATCTCTACCAGCTTTCTGATCTCATCAGGTGGACGTGAATGCCCTATTGACTAATGCAGTGGTTCTCAAAAGGTTTCAGCATCATATTATATCCTGCTTTTTAGAATGCCGATTTGTTGGGACACGCTGGAAGTGATGTCATTAACCTGGAAGTGATGTCATGGCCAAAAGTGATATCAACCAGCAGGAACATTTTAAAAACCTGCCATATGATCAAATCAAATCAGTTAAGTAAGTATATTAAAAGTTTACAATAAGTATCAGTTTGAAAATTTATTTAAAATAAAAAAAAGAATGTTTTTTCTTCTCCCAAGAATATTATATATATATATTTTTAAATTCCCCCAAACATCCCAAAGAGGCTGATTTCCTATCCACACTTACCCGGGAGATAGCCCCATTACATTGACCATCATTGTTAAAAGCATATACTGTACATAGTAGCCTGTTCAAAGTACAGATCTGTAACATTTCCCCAAATGCAGTCACATCCCATGATAGCATCAAGTCTCATATATAAAAAATATCCATTGAAATGAATGGGAGCCACCTCAAATTTGCTCACAATTCACCTAGTGGTCCTGACGCAAAGTTTGAAACCCACTGAACTGTTGCATGCAAGTCCCAGTGGCTATCTAAGGCTAATGTTTATGGAGGACTCAGATGATAAAGACAAGCAATGCACAAACTATTTGGTCTTTCTTCAACAGCTCTGATTTCAAAGTGTATCAGGGAAGCCCCTTTCCTACTGAACCTTATGCCAAGTCTTTTCTTAAGGGGAATAGATGGGGGAAGATGGGATTTCAATCATCACACACCCACAGATGCTACATAGTAAATGCGGCCCAGTTTCAAAAATTACAACCCATTGTTCATTTCTTCAGCATTCTGCATTTTGCAAAAATTCTCAAGCATCCTTACTCCGTCAACTTGATATGTTTGTACAAGTTTCACTACAGTTCTCACAACCACTCAACCTTGATGTGTTCTAGATTTGTAAATCTTCCTTGCTGTTTTGTTCCTTCTGGCAGTATTCGTTGACATAATTATACATCTGTAGGCAGTGCTATTGAAGGCTGTTGTTGATTGGAGTCCTGGGAGACCTTTTTAAGCAAAAGGTCTGGCCTGATATCATTACTGAGCCTTACTTTACTAGAGCATTTGAATGAAGAAATAACGTAAACATAGCTCTGAAAAACATATATAAATGCATGAGTAAAAGTGATCCTTTGTGGACTCAGGAGCTTCCTCCTGTCTGCAAGCCTTCTCTACTTAATGGGAAGGATGGCAAAATAAACATAAATGGATTCAGTTGCCAAGGACCTCAATTTTTGAATGAACTGAGGAGGGTGTACATCAGTGGTTCACAAACTGTGAGCTGTGGCTCCCCAGGGAGCCCCAGAAACCATCCAGGGGAGTCTCGGAAACCTAAAAAAAAATTCTACTCTATACAATGTATAGGATTGTAGCCCTAATGGGGAGCTATGGCCAATGGCCAAGGAAGTCAAGGGAGCCACCATGGAAAATGTTTGTAAACCACTGGTGTATATGAAGGAGCATGTAGCACCCATGTCTTGGAGCACACTAAGGTCCTTGGAGCCTACCTGCAGAACTGAATACAAGTCTTGCATTTGTTACTTTATGAGCTCAGTCACCAAACAGAACACCCCTGTTTGGCTCAAACACAACACCCCTTCAACCCCTGATGAAGATCAGAGATTTAGGGTGCAATCCTAACCTGGAGTTGGCTGGCACAAGGGGACACCATAAAGTATGTTTGTACCACTCTTGGAGTCAGAGAGGCCAGGACACAGACGTGCGCCATCCTCCCTGACTCCGAGAGTGGTCCAAATGCGCTTTACAGTGTCCCTTGTGCCAGCGAAACTTTGCTCCAGGTTAGGATTGTGTCCATAAACGTGTAGTGTTCAGAACATTAATTCAGTGGGCAGCTTCATAAGCAAAAACTATGGCCACTATCGAACTGTCATGTTTGTCACGGGTTTTGTTTTTTTCTGTTTCAAATAAAGCTCACTTTAACAGTGCTAACAAAATTTAGAGGGAGCCACGTGGACTCATTTTGTGCTGGGGCAAAACCTCAGCAAACGAGATGTCCTTCTCTTTCCTGTACCAATTATCTTATTGGAGGTATCCATGTGAATAATTCAGGACAGAGTTGTTAGCGCTGTATCTGCTGCAGGGGATGAAGACCCTTATGAATGATGCTCACCCAAACCAATTGCCATCTCTTGCCCTGATGGAGGCTCTGACCCTTTAAAACCTGCATGAAAGGTCAAATTTTAACAAGTATAGTGTACCCTACCACTGCATCTCGATAAATGGATTTAATAGCAATTTTCTTTACTCCTTTTGCATTCACTTATAATGTGTCCTTGATATGTTTTTCATTTAAAAGCTGCCTGGAGCAAAATTACACATAAAGCATAGTGGGGGGGAAATACATGTAGAAACCAATGAAGGATAAACTACACAGTCTTCCCCTCTTTCCTCTGCCTCATCTGCAATTAATCAAAGCAAGTTGGGTATTTAGGCAACTTTGCAGGGAGGGAAGCTTACTGCTGTGGCATCCCTGCCACTCACCTAGGGGAGTCACATGCCCCCGGACAGCAGGCCTGTGGGGCTAGTGGGGTGGTGCTTTCCATGAGCTGCACCCACCCTCCAGAGGGCCAGGTAGGTCACTTGCGGCATCCTCGAGCCCTCTGCAGGTGTTCTGCAGCCTCCGGAAGGCTGTTAAACCGTCCTTCCAGTTTTCTGCTGAAAACCAGAAATAATGTTTAAAGGCCTTCCAAAGGCTGAAGAATACTACTGGAGGGCTTGAGGACGTTGTACGAGGCTCCAGAGGTTCTAGAGTCAGGGATGACAGTCTTCGTAACGGGGGAGGGCAGCAGCCTGCTGTCCTGACTCTGGGCAGCATATGGGTCAGGGACGCAGTTGGCTTACTGCTGGTTGGTGGCATTGGCTGTGTATTCTTTTCCCAATCTAAACTTCTTTTTCTACCTCTTTGGTGATGGCAGAAGCATCAACAATGCTTTTCTCAGTGGTGGCCTCCACCCATCTACAATTACAATCTTTCTGCCTGATACTCGATAGCACAAATGCTACTTCGTGACATAGCATCGTTTTGCAAGAGGGGAAAGGTGTACAGAAAAGGAATATAGTAAGAGTAATTTGTAACATTGATTAAGAACATAAGAAGAGCAGAGGCAGATCTAAGGGAGGGCAAAGCTCTAAGTTTTGCAAGGAGCCTTACCTTGCCGTGGAAATCACTCCTCTCCTGCACCGTTTTAGCCAATCCTCACAGGGAAAAGCAACACCTTGGCTTTGCTTACTGGCTACAGCAGCAAGGGAGAAGAGGGATTTACATGACAGGGTAAGGCTTCTTGCAACACTTAGAGCTTTGCCCTCCCTGTAGATCCACCTCTGCCAGGTTAGGATTGCCCCCTGAGTGAAAACACCTCAGCACTGCATCAAAGCACTAAAGGATTAACGTTTTTTCCTATCAGGCCACACTTTCTGTTTGTAAATTGGCTGTGTGGAATATGGAGGGAAAGCCTGGATCTCTGACCCTGGGAAAGAGTGTAGTTAGAGAGTGGTCTGTGGTCAACAATCCATACCTTTGCAGAAACTATTCTACCTTTCAATCAATAATCAATAGTATGTATATACCGCTTTTCAACACAAAGTTCACAAAGCGGTTTACAGGCAAATAATATAAAGTTAAATGGTTCCCTGTCCCCAAAGGGCTCACAATCTAAAATAAATGCAGAACACCACCAGCAACAGCCACTAGAAAAGACACAGTGCTGGGGGGAAGAGGGACAATTACTCTTCCCTTGCTAAATATAAGACGAACACCGTTTGAAAAAGTGCCTCTTGCCCAGTTAGCAGGGGAGTTAGTCCAGTTAGCACCTTTGCAGAAGCTTTTTTTCTTAAACCTTTATACTGGCTGGAACAATTGATACACATGCATACTTCCCTCATTCAGACAACCAACAGCTTTTGGCAGAAGAGTGCACAGGCGTAAGCTGTGAGTGAGCCAGATTTCAAGAGATTGAAGGAAGGGAGATGGAATTGGGCACAAACTATCAGCGCCATGTGGGTGCTTCCTTTGGGCCCAATATTCCCCACAGCTGCCACGATAGAATTCGCTCAACAGCGGGGAGGACTCCATAGCCTTTTAATTTCACATAGATTAAGAACCGCATAGGCAGCAATTGTTCCACAGGCCTCTCATTGAAATGTCAAGCCTGCATTATCTTTTCCCTCTTAAGAAAAGTGACTGCGTGGTCTCGCAGGCATTGCACTCATACGAAAAAGCTGTTGCTTTAATGGCACCAATTCGCTTCCTTTTTCTTGCCATCGCCAGCTGCTTAAAACACAGTCTCTTATTGATGAACACTTAAAATGATACACCTCTTATTTATCTCCAGAAATTGAATTCCATTAGAACTTCAGCTCAGCCGTCCCAGCAAAGAAGTCTTGGCGGGGAAAGAAAGTGCAGCAGGGCAGAAAGCTGGAATCAATTGCCCTCTGACATCTTTGACTCAGTGGTTAGTCCTTGCAAAGTAAATTAGCGTAATAGCCTAAATATGTATGGGCAGATGGCAGGGGCATTGTAATAAAAATGGATGCAGTAAAACCTGGAATAATTTGTAATGATTTACAATTATTGATCCGGCTAAAGCAGCCTGGTTTTTTTTTTCCTCCTTTCAGAGAAGGTGTGTAACGAAAAAGGTCTCCTCATTCATAAATCACAGCTATAAAATATATAATTTCAATATTATGTTCTTCTGTCTATTTCTCCTGGGTACAGATAAAATCAGGAAGCATTCAGGTAGAAATCCTTTAAAGTGAATGAGTTTAAATAGAATCTTAAAACGACTTTAAAAACACGCTTTGTGAATGGGATTTTTTGTTCTGGAAACCGCATCTCTTTGAATCTCTTGGCTTTATGGGGTGTATCTGCCTGCAACCGCCACACTGCATTCTGTTGTTTCACCAAATGTCACAACAACTTAGAAGTTTCAGTTTGGGGGGAAAAAAACACTTTTTTTATTGAGATGGTGTTTAGGCATTCCGTTTCTAAAGGGAGTCTGGCTGTATCTGCAGATCTGAATGTGAACTGTGAAAACAGATGGAAAGTGGGGCAGACAAACAGAAAACAAGCCTCAGCTATGGTTTCTGCACCCATATTGTAGGAAAAGGTTGACCTCCTTCACCTGTGAGTTAAGCCTCAACAATACTTCCCAAAGCTCCGAAGCTAATCTGGTCCCCTTAAAGAGCAAGAAACAAATGTACACGGTGCATTTTGAATTAATTTATCATTTTCTGGCACGACCTTGGAGCAGAGGCAGATCTAAGGGAGGGCAAAGCTCTAAGTTTTGCAAGAAGCCTTACCTTGCAATGGAAATCACTACTCTCCTGCACCGTTTTAGCCAATCCTCACAGGGAAAAGCAACATCTTGGCATTGCTTACTGGCTACAGCAGCAAGGGAGAGGAGGGATTTACATGACAGGGTAAGGCTTCTTGCAACACTTAGAGCTCTGCCCTCCCTGTAGAAACGCCTCTGCCTTGGAGTGCCCATACCAGGTGGAACCAAGCCTAAGTGTATGAACATGCTAGAAACCTATCTGTTTACTCTTTAGAACAGCTCATTGTTCAATTTTTTTTTAAACTGCTTCTTCTTTGTGCAATGGAAATTGATATGCAAAAGAAAAAGAAGAAAAGAAAAAGACAAAACAACAACAACCTGAAAGGCTAGCAAAGCACTGGCTGTATGCACAATTCTCTTCCATTTAGGGCACAATCCTAAACTGAGTTAGGCCAGCATAAACTAAGCCAGCAAAATTTGGCCAGCACAAGGGACACTGTAAAGCATGTTTGGACCACTCTCTCCACTGGCCAATCAGAGACGCCAGCATACAGACATGTGCCATCCTCCCTGACTCCCAAAGTAGTCCAAACATGCTTTATGGTGGCTCTTGTGCTGTCCAAACTTTGCTAGCTTAGCTTATGTCGGCTTAACTCCAGGTGAGGATTGTGCTCTTAATTGTGCTCTTTCTTTGGATACTATTCAGAACACAATCCTAACCAGGAATTAGGCCCGCACAATTAGGCCAGCAAAGTTTGGCTGGCACAAAGGCCACCGAAAAGCATGGGGATTGGTCAGATTTATGGAGGAAAACTTCAACATAGGTTACAAGCCATGATGGGCAGTATAGGTCACTTAACAAATCAGCAAGCTACAAAAAAATAGTGGTCTATTTGATGCACTCATACATCTGAATAAGTAAGTGTTCTAGTATTAGTTCTGATACATGGCAATGAAAGCTGATTCATACTAACACCTTATTGGTTCCATGCTCTGTCATAACAATAACTCATTAGCTCTCAGAATGATCAGTTTCATTGGTCAATTGTAAGTTAATAAAGTCCGCTTTTTGTTACATAAGGCAATTGTATTTTCTTTTTCTGGTCTTAGGCTATAACTTTTGATGGGATACAGATATTTCAAAGCAGTTTCTTTCATTGCATTCTGCAGTAAATTCTGCATTGAATATAGCATGATGGTATTAAAAATACCACAATTTTCACAATTTTGGGCAGTTGTGGTGTCACCTCCCCTGAGCACTTCACCCAGTGCAGCCCACACACCCCTGCACCCTCCTAGAGATACCATTGATGATAGTTATGTGCAGTCTGAGATTAGCTTGTTGCTCATTTTGAGAGCTGAATAGGAATTATTTGCTGTCATTGAATTGGCTGTGGATTGCAGTTTTTTCATGTACTTCTTGCCAGTCTGGAATGGCACAGCCATCCTTCCTGACTGCGAAAGTTTTTTTTTAAAAAAACTCACTTGACAATTCAAACTGTTAACACTCACAAAAGGAATATAGCAAGAGAAAGCTCTGCACCTTCCAAGATGGCTGCTCCCAGCTCTCTGCGACCCACCTGACATCATGTTGCGACCCACCAAGTGGGTCCCGACCCACAGTTTTAGTAACACTGTACTAAGGTTTCCAGGAACCTAATCCTAGCGGATAACTAGAACTGACTGTACCATAGAGCCATTGGAATGATTCCAGTTATTGGATAAACCAGTTGTTGAAAGCATTTCAAGCTCGGGGATACTCAAAGCAAAGCAAAGATCAAACAAAAATAGTCTCATAAAATTGATGCCAAATAACCACCTGAGTGGGTCTGCTGCTGCTATTAGAACGAGGAAGGCAGAATGCTCTGATTTAATTAAATTATAAATATTTGGGTCTGGGGCAGAGAAATGACTCTGGTGTGTTCTTCAAATCCTTCAGAGACAGGGATCAAATTAAAAATATGTAGGAAATGAAAAGGTAATAACCAGAGGGTAAGGTGTTTCTCTGTGTCGAGTTTGATTCAGATCTCACGCAAGCAATGAAGAAGTAGTTTGACAGGCAGAGGCAGCCTGGATTAATCAAGCGGTGCAGTTCGTCCAAGACATTTGCTGCATGGTTTTAATGCTGCTCAGGGCTTAATTTGTGCCAGGGCTCATCAAGGTTCTGCTCTAGAATATGTTTTCAACATCAAGAGCATTCAAAGTAATGACACAAAATGTTTCCGAGATGTCAAGAGTGCCTTTAGCCTCATTACAAACTAATCATGCAGCCTGATCCTGAACACACTGTCCCTTCCTTGCCAGTCTGGAGGCCTTCGTAAGCTTCTGTAGGCAAATAACAATAAAACAGGTTTATGGAGGAAAACACCTTGAGGACGCCTCTGTGACTACTCCTCTGCTGCAGGATGCAGCACATGCCCCATTGGCACAGCTGGGTCAGTGCTGCAAAATTGATTAGGATCGGGCCCTTAGCATCCTATCAGAGTAAAAACATAAGGACCTTGATAGAATGGGTAGATTTCCCCCTTTCTTCCACATAATAAGAGCACTGAAACCATAACTTTTTCTGCCATTACAGGATGGTGAGAAGGAGGAGAGTATCTACACTGAAGTACAATTGATCGATCTGACAATGAAGATCTGAATGAATTCAAGAGTTTGAAGGGATATGGAGGGCAACGTCATTCTTGAGAGGTGGGTCAGTTCTTATGCTACTGTACATATCGCCCTCAGACCATCCTGATCTTTTGCTATTAGTTAACAGAGCATTAGAAATAAATAATAATCATTCAGCCAATTCTTGTCCTAGGGTCTATAATGCATATAATTCATGCTCAGTTCTTTTAAATAAGATTAATACCAAATACTTTCTAATCTTTACTAAAGTAATTCTTTTTAAATGTATGAAGGGATGCATTGTGCTGAGTTTGATTAATGTAAATTGGTGGGGCTTCTATCTGGCAAAAAGTTTCACAAAGAAGCTATAATTGTAGGTTAAGTATACCACTTCAGGATCAGAGAGCATTGCCCAAGTGATCCTATTAACCTATTTAATATACAAGATCAAACACAGGCACAAAGACAATATATTTTAAACAATGATTATACAGAAAGATTATGAACTCAGGCCAGAATTTTAAAAGAGCAATGTCTTATGCACAGCCAGGGGCATAGCTAAAGAAGTGCAGGAGGGTGCAACTGCACCGGGCAACAAGCTTTAGGGGGGCAACAAGCTGAGCTTGACACTACTGGCCAAAATTGTGAAAACCTTGGTAGGTATGAATAATACCATCATGTTATATATCATTGGAAAGGTAATTTAATGCAGAATGCAATGAAACAAGATATTATTTTAAACAATGAAACAGAGTAATATCTTTACTCTGTCAAAAGGTATGGCCAAAAACCCAGAGACAATGTAAATATAACTGTGACATCACTTCCTGTTGTGACCTCACTTCCAGGGCAACATTTTGCCCTCTGCACTGGGCTACACTTTCATTAGCCACACCCCTGCATACAGCCCAATCCTTTTCTTCACCATAGCACGCAGCAGAGCCAAAACAGACAGTGCTGCATGCTAGGGGCAGGGCTAACAGGACACTTGAGAGAGGTCGAGAAAATAGCCCCAGAATTACCAATGGGACCTGCGGCAGCTCTTTAGTTGGCATGAGTTTGAGGAGCTAATGGGGACATGTTGGTTCCAGAGAAGATAGCATCTGGTGCAATTTGGCTGCTTTGAGTGACACTCTCCTGCCTCCGGCATGACGCTGTCCTACAATCTGCCCTGATCTTTCCCCCTCCTCACCACTCTGTCCAAAAAATGAGGGTGTTTTTTTTTTAATTAAGCACTAATGCCAGTATAATAGGTAGGAGTGGGTTGGGTGTGTGTGTGTGTGTGTGTGTTGGTGATATTTTTTTCCAAAATTTCTTGATTAAAATAACAAATTGTGGTGTTATGTGTTTTAATCCACATTTTTATTGCAAATTGTACGAACAGTGCAGTAAATAAAGGCGAATGGCACTACAAAGGCAAGCAATCACTGGCACACACACACCCCAGCCAAAAATAACCTGCTCAAAAATTCCCAAGCTGCACTCTGGAGTGTCAAGAAACTGACACTTACTACTTCTACATTCCATTTGAGTTGCCCCAGGGTGCACTGTGAACTATGAACATGCGTGTTCATGCAAGTTTAAGCACACTTCCTCCTGTTTCTGCCGCTCCTCCTCCTGATTCCTTACTGAAAACTCTGTGTGGAGTCCTCAGAACTGTTGTCAAGAATAAACAAAAGTGGTGTTCTTTTTGTGAAATTGATCTAAATTTGTGTCAAACTGTCAAAAATAAGCAAAAGCGGTGTTATTCCACATTTTGAGCTAGATTTCATTTTAAGTAGTGTTTTGAGTAGAAATTGTCATTATTTAGCATTCTGTGTCAATCACTGAAAAAACCCACTCCTAATAATAGAAGACTGAACAAACTCAATATGGTCCCAAGTTTCAAGCCATTGTCAGATTGCTAGGCTTCCTTATTATTACCCATCTTGAAAAGTGGGACTGGGGTAACTGCGAAATCTTTTTGTGTTGCAATATTTTGCAGGAAGGGCCTTTCAATCTTGAAACAGCAACAAACTGCAATTAGAGTGGGATTTGTGTGTGTGTGGGGGGGATATAATTCAATAAACAGTGATGTCCTTTAAGTTGTACTCCATGACAGCTTTGATATTTGCCTGTTTCCTCAAAGCTGAGAGCCATTGTCTTCTTTTCTGTTCCCCTAATTATATGAGAAGTTTTTCATAGCCTTCTCTTTAAGATGGAATATTGGTACTATGTGTCATCTATACAAAACGCTGATGAGATCTGGTCCATAATTACAGCTTTCTAGTCGCACACAAGAACATTTCTCAGACCTACTAATTGTGCTGCCCTTTATGGTCCATCTTATTGATTAAACATCTGTTAGTGTTTGGATGAAATGAGAATTCACTTGCAATGCAATGTGTCTGGTATATTAAATTCTGTTTTAAGTCAGCCCTAACTACAAGTTGCAGCTACATGCATTGTATCTTCTTAATTGTATCATGGAGTTCTCCCCTCCCCAAATAAGTTTATTATTCATGCTGTTTTACTTGATGGCTGTATGCCACTGCAGTATTTTTTTTTCTTTGCAGTAGATTTCTATTCCCTGAAGATTTTGCTACATTGGAGCCATTTCTGGTAGCTAAAATACATCTCAGCACCACTGGGTAATTTAATATAGACCTTTACCTTTCATTCATATGTCATAATCTAATTATTCAGTAGTCTTTACCCTTGTGGCCACCAAAAGAGATCTGACATTGGAGCTGTTTTAGGAAAAAAAATCACAAATAGATTTCTTAATGAGAAGGTTTTTAAATGTAAAGAATTTCCTTTGTAGAAGAAAACAAAAGTGGGTTGCTAGAACTCCACTACTTCTGTTGTCTATAATTCAAATTAAAATTAAAAAAAAGATGTTGGCATGTTGTTTTCCTTTGGGAAATTAAAGATTTGTTCTTGCAATGAGACTACTGGGAAACACTGCAGAGTGTTTCTTCTGGTTTCTAGTACTTATAAAAAAAGTTATGTACTAGAAAACAAACACGTACTATGATAAACAAAAAAGGCGCAGAAATGGTTTTACATTATTGCAAATCCTGTCTGATTTGCCTCCTGTTATAACATTGATTAGCTGATAGACACTCAGCACTATTAACAGGAAATGGGTCTCTTCTTTTGCAATTTCATTTTCTATTGCACCATTTCTATGTAGTGATTCATTAAGGAGAGAAAAATGCTAATTATCACATGGTAGGGACCGCTCAGCTCCATTGCAACCATTGAATTAATGGGATTGGACTATTGGACTATTAAAGGTTAAAGCTTCTGAACCTGGATCTTAGACCATCAATGAAGGTGTGCCTTCCCCTATTCTAATATCCCTCTTAACTACTGTTTCTAGATCAATATTAGGGAACAATGTGAGGAAATCCGGCATTGGGGCATATAGATTTCATTGTGATTCTCCCAAGGCTCAAACATGCAGGCAATGGTGGATCTAGGGGGGCAGGGGGGCAAGAGCCCTGGGCGCTGTCTTGGGGCCATCTAGGGGGGTACCAGTGGCCCCCAAAATATTGTGCAGGTAGATCTGGGCTCTGGAGATCTACCCGCGGCCGTTTCTAATGGATAGTTTCTAATGGGTACCCGTGGTAGTTTCTAATGGATAGACCTGGGCTTCCTCGAGGGGAGCCCAGGTCTACCCGCGGTCGTTTCTAATGGGTAGACCTGGGCTCCCTCGAGGGGAGGCCAGGTCTACCCGGGGCTGCTTCTGGTGGGTAGACCTGGGCTCCCATGGGGGCACACTTCTATTGGGTGCCCCGGGTGCCATTTTGACTAGGTCTGCCCCTGCATGCAGGGAAGGGAATACTGTACAAGGAGCCGAATGGTTCAGAAGAACTGGCCTTGATTACAAGCTTATTATCACAATCTAACAGCCCAAGCCTACCTATTTCCCCAAGTGATGGTGCAATGGTATCAGCATGGCTTCCACTACATCCCACAGGGGATTTTCAGCTGATGGAAATCTCAGAATAAGGGCACAATTGTCCTCTTGCCCTAGGATAAGACTTGGCAGCAGCTATGGGACAACTCAGACATGGAGCAGCTCAACTGCAAGCGCGTGTCTGCCTTGACCAAGAAGGTGGATCAGGCATGGAAAGGAGGTCAAGACTTAGCATGTGCTGCTGCAGGCCTCGGAAAGCCACCCAAACCCATTCAAAGGCAACTTTCGGTTTTTGGTGAAAACCAGAAGTCAACTTCAATTGGCTCCAGGCTATCCTGAAGCGTGGAGAGGCTGTGGGCAGACATGTGTATGTGAGCTTCAGAATGCCTCTGGACCTGACCGGAGCTGTGCTCTGGTTGGGTTAGAGGGTGGAGGGGCCAATCCAGCTTCCACAGATGCTGAAATCCATGGATGTTGGACCTACAAATAATGCAGGCCCCCTGTATTTCAGTACAATGCCTGTAATTGTTGAGGAAGACCTGGGTTTGTATCAAAGTGACAGATTACCATCCACTGAACAGTCAAGATGGAAGAGTATTCAGAGTTAAGCCGATTTGTCCCCATTGACTGCAGTGAAATTAAATTGGCAGCAAACCAATGGCTAAAAGTATTATCTAAACAGGGATGCCACGGACTGAGCTTGGACCATGGAAAACATGTCTTCTGACACCAAAATTCCCAGGCTATGCATCTATGTATAATAGGCACATAGATGCTTACCAGTATCTCTAGATCATTTAACATTCTCTAGGCATTAAAAACCATTTGAGCATAAAACACATCCTGTGGCTTGAAAAGTCATGGAACCTGTGGGGTGAATAAACGCCTGAGAAATGAATTAGAGTTTGGAACAAAAGCAAAAATCAGTGGCAGAGCCCAGGAGATTTGGTGGGGAGAGGGAGCAAAAAGAAGAAATCAGTCTAAATAGTTTTGACTCAATCAGGCACTATATAAGAGATCTCGGTGGTTGGTCTGAAACCTGAACTGATTTTCTGGCTGCTTTATAAAGGTAAGGCATTCAGGACCGAGAGTGCTTGAAAAAAAAGGGAGCCCAAAGTCATTTCAATGCCACTTCTGCTTTCAAAGTTAGAGTTCTGGAGAGACAATATTGAGGATTCTTTCTTGTGCCCTTCAGGGCTGTTGTACTAATGCATAGTATTTTGGGTAACACAGTGGCTCACTCCTGTCTTCGGTATGCTTCCGATGCAGTGTGTTGAAATCCATTAGCCTCTTCTAAGGATGCTCCAGAATAGTGGTATCAAATGCCTGGCTCACTTTTGCCGATGTTTGCTTGGAGCTGAAGTTCACACTGCAAAGATGTCGTTGCAATGTTGTGCTTTTGGAAGGACCCATAAGCAACTGCTCATCCCCCTGCCCCCCCCAGGTCTATTATGAGACTTAAGGCAAAGCGGAGAGGCAATATCTTCCTATTAGAGAAGGTGCTTTGTGGGAGAAACCTTGGCAGCCACGAGGGGCTGTGCAGCCTACCTAGAGCCTCATTCCAGCTGTGGAGGCAAACCAGTGGATGGGCCTGCAGCAGTGGCAGCATCGGGAGCAACAGCAGTGGCAGAGGAACAAAGCAGAGATGGGGCGGCAGCAGGGAAGGAATTTGGCTGGCTCAGACAGGGCTTGGCAATTGGCAAGGATTGGTGGGCAGGGTTGGAGGGTTGGTCACCAGCCAGGCTTCTAACAATGGATCAGCGCGCAAAGGGAAGGTCTTGGGGAGAAGAGTTGGAGCCTGGCCAGGGGCAAACATTTGGAGGGCTCAGATGATGGGCTCCTCTTTGTTCTTCCCCCCACTTTGCTACAGGCTAGCTATTAAAAAATGTTATTCATTATGATTTATTGTCTCCTGCTTTCCTCAATTGAGGGAATTTAGCAAAATGGTTCTCAAACGTTTGAGCACCGGGACCCACTTTTTAGAATGAAAATCTGTCTGGGACCCACTGAAAGTGATGACATGGCTGCAGTGTCATCATTGTGACACCAGAGCCTGCTACTTTCCTGAGAAGGCAGCAATAAGTTGGGTTATTTCTCAGCCATTTTTATGAATCAGAAAGCAAAAAGCCCATTTACAACCTTGACACAAGCAAAACAACCACACAGCCCGCCTTTCAAGCATCCATCTTCCCATATTTTCAAATATGAAAGCTCTAAGTGCTTCACAACCCACCTGGAAGTGGCTCACGACCCACTAGTGGGTCCCAACCAGCGGTGTTATGCTGCCGGAACGCTGGGCGGGACATCCGGGTGATCGACAGCCCGCCCGTCGCGTTCTGCAGCGTTACGCCGTTTGCGTAACGTACGCAAGCGGCATAATTCGTTATGCAAACGGCATAACGCTCCGGAACGTGACGGACGGGGTGTCGATCACCCGGATGTCCCGCCCAGTGTTCCGGCAGCATAACACCGCTGGTCCCAACCCACAGTTTGGGAACCACTTGGTTAGCAGGTTGCACCAGGCTCTGGATTTCTGAGAATAACGTCTAGGGCAGGGGTCTCCAAAGTCCTTCCTGCAGTCCAAATCTAGCCCCTCAGAAGATTTTACCCTGCCCATGGTATGGTGGCAGTCTCAGCCATCTGCACCCTGGAGCCAGTTACAATGATTGATGCCCCCTGTGAGTGGCCGTGAAGGTGAGTGAGAGGGACCACTTTACCCAGGAGCTCAGGTTCCTGCAAAACTTAGCATTTTGCCCCCCTTCCAGGAACACCTTTCCCTTAAGGCACATATCTGTTAAATATCTGATAAAAAGCTATCCCTGCTGTAAAGGATGCCTTCATTCCTGAAATCTACAGTCCTACCGAAAAATTGGCATATTTTACATCATGGTCTCCCTAAGATGCCAACTTTTATTGGAATTGGAATGGTAATTGTGACAAGAAAGAGAAGATATTTGGCAGCTTCTTGCCTGAGCATCCTGCTCTGCTCTGGTCTGTTTCAGGCAGTCTGTGCTAGAGATGGGATTCACCCTGTAATCTGATTAGAATAATCTGTAGTGTACAGACTGTCTGCAGGGCGCATGCAAATGAAATCACAACATGGAAATGATTTTCCCTAGTTTAATTTCAGACTAGGGTCCATTTGGGACAGAAGGTTGAAAGGCTCCTTCCTAACGGCTTGTAAGTAAATATAGCACTCATGAGATAAGAGGTTGGGTCCTGTTATGAACTGGAAACTCATTAAAGAACAAAAGTCAGAGGTCGGTTTTGCTGCAAAGAAAAAAAAAAGAGGACTCCCAAGGTTCTGTGTTCGACATGGTGCTATTTAATTTGAAATGATCTTATGGGTGAATAGTGATGTGGCTATCTTTGCAGATGACTCAGGGTGCACCTTAACCTGGAATCTTAACCTGGAATTAGGCAGGCACAGTTAGGTCAGCAAAGTTTGGCCAGTACAAGGGACACCTTAAAGTTTGTTTGGACCACTCTCAGAATCAGAGAGGCCAGCACACAGACATGAACCATCCTCCCTGACTCCGAGAGTAGTCCAAATGCGCTTTATGGTGGTGCTCGTGCCGGCCAAACTTTGCTGGACTAACTGTGCCAGCCTAAATCCAGGTTAGGATTATAACCCTCACAATTATTCAGAATGGTAAATGGTAAAAGATCAGGGAGACCATGAATAATACCAAAATGATCTTGCCAAACTCAATGGACGGACAACAAAACGGCAAAAAAGAGTCCCTTGTAAGCAGGGGTAAAACAGTCAATACAGGTAAAATAAATAAATAAATCCCAACCGCATATTGGATTTCACCTGGTTGAAATTCTCCAGAAAGAGATTTGTGAATGATGACGGATTGCTCAATGACAACATCCAGCTGGGATGCAGCAGCAATAAAGAAATGCAAATTCCATCCTAGGGATTATTAAGGAAAGGACAGTCAGTTTCATCACAATGTCTGTAGCAATAGTATATTTCTCCACGATGCATTATTTGCTTATTTTAATTAAAGAATGATTTCACCCTAAGCTCAAGTTCTGCATTTCTTTGTGCTCAGCAGTGGGGCAAGAATCTAACTGAGAGCGCAATCCTAAACTGGTTAGGCTGGCATAAGCTAAGTCAGCAAAATTTGGCCCAGCACAAGGGCCACCACAAAGTATGTTTGGAGCACTCTTGGAGTCAGAGAGGCCAGCACACAGACGTCTGCCATCCGCCCTGACTCTGAGAGTAGTCCAAACGCACTTGACAGTGGCCCTTGCGCTGGCCAAACTTTGCTGGCTTAGTTTATGCCAGCCAAACTCCAGTTTAGGATTGCGCTCAGCGGCGGCATTCAGCCGGTACGCTGGGCGGGACTTACCTTTGACCGACAGTCCGCCCGTTGTGTAACGGCGCGTTCCGGGGTGGGCGGGAATGCGGCGGAACGCGCCATTACGCAACGGGCGGACTGCCGGTCAAAGGTAAGTCCCGCCCAGTGTACCGGCTGAATGCCGCCGCTGATTGCGCTCTGAGATAAAGTTCTGCTTTGTAGCAGTCTGTCTTTTTGTATAGGTGTAACCTTCGGTGGAATAAGCAAGTAGTTGAGACTAATCTCATGTTAGACCTACAGCTCTATTTGAGAGGTGATAGGCCAGTCCATTAGTCAATTGCACCATCCATGGGGTTACGATAGATAAATGATAGTCCAAGGTATCAGAGAGCACCAGCTGGATCAAGGACGTATCTGTTCATTTTTGCTCATTAGAGGTAGGACAATGAGGTCAGTTATATTAAATTTAATCACTATCTCCGCAAGGCTTCCCAGAAATATGTTGGTCTGTTTTTCCATACAGTATTTTACAAGCTACAATTTAAAAGTGGGCTCCTGTATTTTATATGCAACCTTGCTTCCATTCCAGTTATTACATTCAAGGTGCCAGTGGAAGGAAAATAAAGCATATTGTTATGTATTGGTTATGATGATTTTATAAGAAGAATGGTTCAAATTTAAAGCTGTTTTCACCCACCTTAGAAAGAAATGGCAACTTCGCCCACTGCAGAGCACTAAATATAGCCTAATAATTTATTGGAAATATAAAATGGACAAATTACCATCTAGCCAGACAAAGAAATCTGCAATATTTCTTTTAATTCATTCTGTCTATACTTACATACTCGGCATTCAGAAGAGGAAGTGGAAGAACTGTAATGCAGTAAAATTGTTTTGAATTACAGGCTTAATTTTGAAATAATGCACTCATAATGATTTGTGCAACTTCTGACCAGCCCATAAAATGTATCAAATGGTATTTTACAGATCAAATCTGAAAGTCATATAATCTGGAAATCAGAATAGTAACTGAATGATGCAAAGAGAATAAGATGATAACTCAAGAGAGAGATCTTGGGGTGCTGGTGGACAACTCGATGAAGGTGTCAACTCAGTGTGCGGCTGCAGTGAAGAAGGACAATTCCATGAGTGGGGTAATTAAAAAAGGGGTTGAGAATAAAACGGCCAACATTATTATGCCATTGGACAAATGGATGGTAAGGCCACATCTAGAGTATTGCTCAAAAAGGATATAGTGGAGCTGGAAAAGGTGCAGAAGAGAGCGACGAAAATTATTACAGGGCTAGGGCACATCCCTTATGAAGAAAAGCTGCAGCGTTTGGGGCTCTTCAGTCTATAAAAAAGGTGCCGAGGGGGGATATGATTGAGACGTACAAAATTCTGCATGGGATGGATAGAGTGGATAGGGGGATCCACTTTTCTCTCTCTCACAACACCAGGACCATGGGACATCAACTAAAATGGAGTGTTAGGACAGTTAGGACAGATAAAAGGAAATACTTTTTTACCCAGCGGGTAATTAATCTGTGGAACTCCTTGCCACAGGAGGTGGTGATGGCATTGGGCCTAGGTGCCTTTAAAAGGGGATTGGACAGATTTCTGGAGGAGGTTTGTGGGCAATCTCTTTGGGTAATTTACAATGCAAACAGGTCTACTCAGAAATAAGCCCCATTGAAGCTAATGGGATGGGTAGCCCAATCCTAAGGCCCCAGTGTGCCCTGAGGCACAGCGGTACAAAAATGGCAACTGCTGTATCCTATGGGGCCGGGGCAGCCACAGGAGCCTCCTTGAGATAAGGGAACATTGTTCCCTTACCCCATGTAAAGCCCCAGCAGTCCCAATGGGTCTCCTCAGATCTGTGTATTTAGCAGGCAGGGTGTTAGGATTTGGCAGCAGGCTGTGGCACTGTCCCAACCCACCTCCTGCTGGGCCTGATCCTTCCCTCAGGCCAAATTCCTGCCCCTTCCCATCTTCCCCCCCACCCCGAAAAGGCTTGGCGGTGGCCAGCAGCTCAACTACCAGCCCTGCCTGGTGACATCTCAGTGCTGGTGCCCAGCACCTGACTGATGGTGCCCTTTCATCCCTCCAAGTTCTAATCTGACTCAGGGCCCAATCCTCTCCAACTTTTTGGTGCTGATACAGCTGCAATGCAGCCCTGAGGTAAGGGAACAAATGTTCCAAAGGTAAGTACTCCATGACTGGCCCTTCCCCACAGAATGCAGCTCACACCCATTGGCACGGCTACACCAGGGCTGGACAGTTCGAAAGAATTTGGCCCTAATAATGTCATTTTCACTATGTGAAATTGGTTTTAAAATCTCTCCCCCTTTTAAAAACTGATTTTAAAACCTCTCCCGCCTTTTTTTGGCAAATCCCAATCTCAGTTCAAACATAGCTAAGCAACCACCCAAAGGCAAATTTGTATTCCAAACCTGAAAAATATAAGTTTCTGCGACATCACTAAGGGTGCAATCCTAAACAGCATTGGATTGGCAAGGCCGGCCGGCCAGCACCAAATCCAAGGCTGCTTTGGGAAGGCTGGAGCCTCCCAACGGTAGGGGCACGTTCGCACTCTTACTGTAGGGAAGGCTCCAGCCTCCCCTATTCCTCGGATCTGTGCCTGCTAAATAGCAGGCACAGATCTGAGGAGACCATGCGGCCCAAATCAGGGCCATGAGGCCTCCCGGACAGGCTTCGGATTTGGCCTTATGACCGAATCTGGAGCCCACCCTCTCCCCACCCACAATCTCCCTCCGCCCTGCTAATCCCCATCCTGGAACGGGATGGAGGCTCCCCCGTACCAACTGGCTTTGTTCGGCACAAGGGAGGCTCCCCATCGGCGCTCTCAAGCTGATGCTACTCGTAGCATTGGCTTGAGAGCTTTAGCGCCGGTGCGGGGGTGCTACTTGGCGCCCCTGAGTTGGCGCTAATGATGTAGCATTGATGCAATGCCGTTGCATCAACACTATGTAAGAGGCAGGATTGCGCTGTAAATCTATCTTTCAATAGTGATTCTTTTCTGAGTCAAACGTCCATGCTGCTATGCTAGGAAAGCAACGCTCAAGATGAGACACAGGTATTGTCGTGCCAGGGTTGTGTTATGATAGAGAATACTGCTCTGAAATCCTGTGATTGTCCAAGAACTCACGATGCATTGCCAACACAGAAAATCTAGCCGTGTACGATGAATTGATGCTACACTGTCATCATTCCACATTGTCACCCTATGTGCCAACTGCAGTTGCTACAAGAACAGAAAATTGGTGGACAAGAGGTTGGAATGCTATAATGGGCAAGAGCTATAGATTGCTCAGTGGTGTGTTGACTTATGAACATTTTGGTCACTATAGAAAAAGGTCAGTGCTAATCTATGTGCCAACCCCACTTGCTCTGATCACAATGCTGCGAGAGCTATCCTGGCAGAAACCAATGTGCATCTTATTCAGCATGCATGCATCTCTCTCACATACACAATGTACAATGAAAAATAATAATACCTGCATAGCTCTTTCAGAGGGCTCAAAGTGCTTCGCCTGTGGCACTTTATCAATACAGCCGACAGCAAACCTGTAAGATAAGTAAATAAAGTATTAGCATCCCCACACTGTAATTGGGACAAATGACTTGCTGAAGGTCACTTCATGAGTTCATGGCAAAGGTGAGATCTGAACCAAGGAAGTCCTGAGTCACCAGGTCAATCTCTGAGCCTTGACTACACCTCTTTATTAGTCATCTAACGATGTCTATGCCACAGTACCTTTGCTGAACAAAACTGGATGAATTTGACAGTGTTATAAGGGAAAGAACATTGAGAGGCTACAGCTAGTTAGCAAAACATGGATGTTATCTGATCACATGCTGTGGTGTGTGTGTGTGTGTGTGTGTGTGTGTGTGTGTGTGTGTGTGAATCAATACTGATTCAGCACAACATTAATTCATTCGTCCTTCACATCCCACATTACCTTCCTCCAGTTGCCTGGGTTTTCCACGGATGTTTCCAATCAATGTATTCCTGCAAAGAACTTTGATCTCTGATAAAGCTCCAAAGAATGGAAACATACTGAGATGAATTCCTGAACAGGAAACTTGCATAAACACCTCCTGTCCACAATAGAGAAAAATGCATAAGAATTTTGTCTAAGGATGTTTGGGGAGTAGCTGATGAATACTTTCTTTTCTTTTTTTTTAACTGCGGAGGCACTTCATAGTTCAATGAAATTTCCCTGCCAAGATATACGACAGACATTTACAGAGATACAAAAAAGGATCGGCAGGCATGTCATGCAGCATACAATATAAAGAGTTTCTCTATAGTCAGTCTGCATATGGTTTCTGCCTCATAATGCATCTGATATGTTAAGAAAATCATAAAGTCAAATAAGTTTTCAGAATTTAACGTTTTTTTTCTTATTCCTTGCATTATTTTTCATTTTAATATGCTCTCGCTGGGGGATTTCTCAGAGTGCAATCCTAACCTGGATTTAGGCTGGCACAGTTAAATCAGCACAGTTTGTCTGGCATAAGGCACACCAAAGTATGTTTGGACCACTCTTGGAGTCTGAGAGGCCAGCACACAGGCATGCGCCATCCTCCCTGACTCCAAGAGTGGTCTGAACTAGCTTTACGGTGTCCATTGTGCTGGCCAAACTTTACTGGCCTAACTGTGCTGTCCTAACTCCAGGTTAGGATTACTCTCTCAGTTTTGAACTGCGAAGTTTGTGGCTTGAAATTAGCATCTACCACAGGAACATCCCCTGATTATATGTGGGAAAACCTCAGGGCCACCTTCAGGCACATACAGGGAGAAAGGAAAGAATAGGGATGTACAACAGCATTCTCTAATTGACAACAAGTATGAAACCCTGCTACCCCACTTTTCAAGTGGTGCTACTCTTAGCAGGGGGAGAGTAACTGTCCCTCTTCACATCAGCATAGTGTCTGTTCTAGTGGATGTTGCTGCTGGTGTTCTGCATTTTTTCAAATTGTGAGCCCTTTTTGGGACAGGGAGCCTATTATTATTATTCATTAACTTATAAACAGTCAAAATGATAAAATGATCACAAATATCACAGACTGGTCTTTTGTTGGCAATTCAAGCTCTAACCAAGAGCCTAAGAGTTGTCCAAGTATCTGCTTAAGATGTATGATGTGCCCAACAACATAGTTTTTTGTAGGTCAGACGTTCTTATATTATTGATCTTCAAAGTTTCTAGATGTTTTTGTAGATTTTTTGAAATAGATCCAAGTGCCCCGATGACAATTGGCACTACCTTGGATCGTTTGGATCGTTTTTGCCATAATCTTCCAATTTCAATTGTCAAGTCCCTATATTTTATGATTTTTTCAAGTTCTTTGTCTTCAGTGCGGCTATCACCAGGTATGGGGATGTCTAAAGCCATACTTTATTATGATTATGATTATGATTATGATTATGATTATGATTATGATTAGCCTGTAAACCACTTTGAAAACCTTTTGTTAAAAATGATATATAAATACCATTGATTGATTATGATTGATTGATTGATTGATTGATTGAAGCCTGTAATACTAGAACTCAATGCATTCTTCTTGCTATACTTCAGAATTCCAGCTCTTGACATCAGAGGGTTGGATTGAAGAACATCCCCTCCCAGATTAGGTTCAGGTATGGCTGTCCATGGACCCTATTTGCTCAACAATGCTGTCAGCCTAATTAAACCTGCATTGATGTATGTGCTTTCCCCATGATTGCAGCCGTCGTGCACAGAGCCATCATGGGCTCCGACAGCGCATGGGGCAGGGCGGGGTGGCGATGTGACATGTCAACGCACCCCTACTGCCACAGTCCAGCCTTCTGCACTGCCCTGCCACACACCCCAGAATCTGGACTCGCTCCATTTAGGAGTGATTCCAAATGCAAGGACAGGTGGGTGGGCCACACATGGCAGTAGGATAAAAATGGAATAAGGGGCAGCCCAATCCAAAACTGCCTGGCCAAAAGGCTACCTTTGCATTCGGCGACAGCCAGGCAGCCAGAAAGCCCCGCCATCTGCAATGGGGCTCCTCAGCTTACCACCAGCTATTTTGCTGGCGGTTATTCAAGCAAGCCCATGTTGGGCTGCCCAGGCCTCCGCCAGGGATAAGATCCAGGGGTGGAAGTCACACCGCCCAGGAACTCCCTCCTGCCCTGCCCTGCCCGCAGTGCCAGCAAGTGCCAGCAAGGGGTAACCTCTCACTGATATTGTATTGCTGCCTCTGGGCAGCGAGGGGCTGGCAGTGCCACAGCATGGGTGGTAAGAGCTTACCGTCTATACAGCACTGTTACAACATCAGCGGACATGGTACACTCTGGACTGGGCCCTAAATGATTATGAGGAAATTTTCCAAACCAGCTAATTCCAGCCTTTGATGACATTGCTAATTAACATCATTTGAAATGTTGATCCAAAGTCGACAATATTTGACATTAAACTGACAGCTCAGGATTTTAAAGACAACAAGAAAACAAGAAAAGAGAAGGAAGTGCCTCGATTCCATCTCGAAAAATTGAACTGGCACCCATTATTCTCTCTGCTGTTTCCTTTGATTACTTCCTTGAACTTTGCAGGGAGGAAGGGACAAGAAGTGTCTGCCTGTTTCCTTCTCTGTGTGAGAAGAGATTTGGCAGAAGGCCATGAGATTGACGTGTGTTGCTGCAAGGGCCTCTGTGTTTAATTTAAGAACCCTGTCGGTGATTCGGATGCAAAAGTTGAGGTTATTCAAAATAATTTTAGAAAGTCTTTCACACATATCCAGATTTCAAGAGTCAGTGTTACACAAGGGAAAAAAACACAACTCATCACAACATCAGTGTCATGGCCGTTCCCCATTGCGTTCCACTTTGGGGTTGTTATTCTTCCAGGGGAACTTTTCTTTCTATAGACTATTCATTTTTTACTTTCAGCATTTCCGAGGATCTTGCTGTGAGGTTCTTTAAGGCGTCGACATGCGCATGGAGGAATGCTTTGGTTTTCATTTAACATTCCAGCTGGTCCTAGGGCATCCATGTAATCACAGTATCCCCTCAGGGACAGTGACTATATAACTTTGAAATTTTTAGCATTCTCCCTTTCTTCCAACCAAGTCGACTTATTTAGCAACTGCCAGTGGCTTTCTCCATGAGTGGCCTCTTTGCTCCCTCCCATGTGAGCACAGGAAAGAACAAAAAACAGACCAAGGTGGTGGGAGGGAGAGAAATAACTCAAGTCCGATTGTTGCTTTTGCCAAAAACACAAGAACGCGAGCCAGAACAAAAGGATAATAAATAGGAACATCTTCGAAGAAGGTGAAAAGTGAAAGGAAGGTCTCCTGTATCTGGACTGAACAGGATTCAAAAAAAGATTAAACCACCCAGGGCGCAGCCCATTCGAGATCCTGATAAAATCCCTCGCAGGAGTTGTATTGAGTAGAGTTCTCTGATGGTGCTGCTGGCAATGGGTTTCTCTAACTTGAATCCACGGGGAGTGGCGGTCTGTGCATTCAAAGATGCACAAGCTGATAATGCTAAGCTTAATGCTAATTAAGCTCCATTAAGATTAGCGTGATCAGTTTCCAGATCTGGATTCCTTTCCTAAGCCACAGCCCTATACAAAGCCAGAATAATGCAGGCTTTGTAGGGGTCTGGGACAACTCAACCAGTGCAGGACTCTCTATTTTGGCCTTATATTGCCCAAGGAATACCCAAGGAAGGGCTCTGGTCTGGTCGTACAACATTCCATAGGATGTGGATATATTACCTGACTCAGAATGGTTTCATAATGGTGTTTATGGTCAGCTGCAAACTGACCAAAAAAACTCCCAAAAGCTTCCCCCCCCCAACACTTTGGTTCTGGTCATTTTTTGCAGTCCATCCAGCTGTTGTTTAAAAACAAAATGAAACCAGTGAGAGAAACCTACCAATGACATATGTAGGATTATGTGTGATTTGCCGCTAAGTATAAGGCAGCTCGCTATGAGCCCTATCAGAAACCAAAGTACTTAAAACATTTGGGGGGGGGGAATGCAAATGCATGATGATTTAATAATAAATTACCAGATTGAACCATTAACATTTTTTGAATAGGGCTATAGCCGAAGTTAAAACTAGCGGGATCAATTAGTTATGACTAATTTAAGCCCCATTTTTTTTTCAATGAAACTTAGAGCACAGTCCTAAAGTGCACTGGATTGGCGAGGCCAGCAGGCCTGCACCAAACCCAACACACCTTAGGTGTGCTGGGGAGCCTATCGAGGGCAAAGGCACATTTGTCCCCTTGCCCAGCGATGGGATTAACAAACGACCTGGGGGAACGCTGGGCGGGACGTATGCGGAACTCCCGCGCGATTGGCTGCCCGTCAGTTCCGCCCTGCCGCCTTCCCCGCCGCCGTGCGGGCCGCCCAGGCCTCGGAGGGGGTGCCTGCTCGCCTGGGTGCCCCCCTGGGTGCCCGGGCATGCAGCGGTGGGGCGTGCCAACTGGGGGCAGTGGGCCCAGCCCCACGCAGCCAGCGGGGACGGCGGCGGAGCGGAACATACAGGCTGCCAATCGCGCGGGCTGCCAATCACGGGCTTCCTATTACGAGTACGTTCCGCCCTGCGCTCCCCCAGGTTGTTTGTTAATCCCATCGCTGCCCTTGCCCCAGGGGAGGTTCTGGCCGCCCCATGGGCTTCCTTGGATCTGCACCTGCTATTTAGCAGGCTCAGAACCAAGGAAGCCATGTGGACCAAATCGGGGCTGCGCTGCCTCCTGGAAGGGCCTTGGCCCTGCCTTTTTCCTGGGCCAGTATGCCTGCTGGCCCACTCACTCTCTGCCCACATCCCCACGTCGGTGCTAACAACGTAGCGTCGATGCAACCACGTTGTGTTGATGCTACATCAGGGTTAGGATTGCTCTACCCACAATCACTGAACATGAGCGGGATCAAAGCCAAGGGGATGACAGTCTTGTTCACAGGTAAATCATCTGTCAGCCTCGAAATATATTATTTTTAATCAGAGGGAGCTAAAATGGAATCACTTACGACAGTGTAAGAAGTCAGGAATAAAATGTTCTATTGCTCCTTAAAACAAGGCTCTCGGCTGTGTTAAACTATGCATGGCATTTTTTTTATCTTTTAATTCAAGAAAAAGGTAGATATAAAACATGGAGTGACCTTATTGATTTCATGTGATAGGTCTGGCATTATACAGATGCTTTGAATCACTCTGATCAAATTCACGAAATAAAGTATCTTTCCCAGCCGTTACGCATTGCTAGAAAGGATTCGGCTTCCATTATACACCACACGTAAAGGACAAAGTACATTCAGAGAATGTTGACCTCAAATCAAATCTACCCAAATAGGGTACTTACAGCACAATCCTATGCATGTCTACTCAGAAGCAATTCCCATTGAGTGCAGTGGGACTTGCTCTCAAATAAGGGCACAACCCTAACTGGGACTGGAAAATGCAGGCAGACTGGCCTTTCCAGTCCCAGTGAGTAGGCAGCTGTGCCACAACTTGAAGTAAGGGGACATATGTTCCCTTACTCGAAGTAAACCCCCAGTCACCCCTATGGGGCTGCTTGGACCTGTGCCAATGAAACTGTAAGCTGCCTGGGGTGTTTGCTTGGGCAAGGGAAAGGTGGGTTAATGGTTATTATGTTGTGAATAAAACAAAGAAAGGTCTTCTACACTGATGTCTTCTGTCAGCTGCATGCATTTGGGAATTCTTGATGACAAAGGCAAGCTCTCTTCTGGGTGCTTCCCTTTTTGTTCTGCCAACCACAATATTGGTTCTAAACAAAATTAAGAACATAAGAACATAAGAAGAGCCCTGCTGGATCAGGCCAAAGGTCCACCTAGTCCAACTTCCTATATCTCACAGTGGTCCACCAGATGCCTCAGGTTGCACATGAGACAACAAGATGCCTGCATCCTGTTGCCACTCCCCAATTCAACTGTCATAGCTCACTAAAGCACAATCTTTAGTATGAGCTCCATAGAGACAGGGGCATCTCTAAGCTACCTGAAAGCTGCAGGTGCCATGGTAGCTAAACGGCTACTGTTGTATTATATCCAGCAACAGCCAGGCAGCTGCTGAAAGCACATATAATATAATAGGGAATTTCACCCCTTTACCTCTGGTAAGACTGGAGACCAGCCAATTGGTCTCAAGTCTGTGCAGGCTATTTACTCAGCCTTGATCCTGCTCTGCTATCCCCGCCCCCTTTCAGCCCTCCCAACCCACCCAGCTTTCACATGGTGACGGTAACACTCATTGGCCGCCATATTTACATTGCTGCCTCCAGGCATGGGGCACTGGCGCTGGACCAGCACCGGTCGTAAGGGCTTACCTCTGGCGCTGGAGGTGCTTTATGACCGTACCACCCGCACCAGCGATCACAGGATTGGGTGCTAAGTTGCCTAAGCAGAACCTCTGTCATCTGGTGGTCAGATTTGCATCTCTTGATTCACATTTGGTCAGCCTGAAATTGGTTCCAAGATGATAACTTGGGTCCTGCCTGAAAAGTGCAAAAATTCCTTTTATGGATTTGAATCTGGAGGAACTGGATTTAAATTCATGTTCTGTTTTGAGTGGGCTCATTTCTTCTTGTATGGCAGGAGGTGTGGACTGATAGTTTTGCTGCTGGCACTGCCTGAAGCTAAGCAGGAAAATCTGCGGTTTGCTTTTGGATGGGAGACGAATGCCAGGCTGTGACAAGCTGCAGTACCTGTGGTGGCAGAACAGAGTCGCTGTGGAGCTGATTAGCTCACCGCAAGTGAGAGTTGTGGTGGAGTGTGTGAGGAGGCCAGCCGGCAAAGAAGGGAATACGACCTTGAGGACCTGTCCAGGCTTGACTTGTGATTGCCTGCTGAGGCTTGATGGCAGGCAGCCAAAGGAGAGAACCACACTGGGAAGGCAACATCTGGGCCTGAGGATTGGCAGATCACAAGAATACTGTAGATTTGTAAAAAAAACAATTGAAAAAATGACTAGCCTGCTCATGTAAGCTGCCTTGGGCATTTGCTTCGGCATGGGAAAGGTGGGGTATAAATTCTTCAAATAAATAAATAAATAAATAAATAAATAAATAAATAAATAAATAAA
>JAJKFI010000027.1:2605644-2620962 GCA_029204185.1 Lerista edwardsae | reverse complement strand
AAATAAATAAATAAATAAATAAATAAATAAATAAATAAATAAATAAATAAATAAATGAAGGCAATGCTGTAGACGCTGTTTCTAGGGACCCTTTTAAAATGTCCTGTTACTGATACACAATTACACAATGCAGAGGCTGCTTGGAGAAGTTAAATAAGCACTTGTGAAGAAGCTTGTTGAGCTCAAAGTTCTTAATCTCAGCCCAGCACCAGAAAAAATGTGTACTGTATACAGTGGCGTTTCTACAGGGATGGCAAAGCTCTAAGTTTTGCAAGAAGCCTTACCTTGCAGTGGAAATCACTCCTCTCCTGCACCGTTTTAGCCAATCTTGGCGTTGCTTACTGGCTACAGCAGCAAGGGAGAGGAGGGATTTACATGACAGGGTAAGGCTTCTTGCAAAACTTAGAGCTTTGCCATCCCTGTAGAAACGCCTCTGACTGTATATACTCCGGCTGAGCTTTCTTGTCCAAACCGTAAAACCAGCCATTTGGACTCTGCGGGTTCTGTGTGGGTTCTGTACTACAATATATTGTCTGTGCCCTGGAAGGAGGAACTTATTCCACAACTAATTAACCGTAAATGTCACCATAATGAAAATGTATAATGCCACCATACTTGCATGCCATTTATCACACTGTTTTATCTTTTGGCCAGATCCATAGCTGCCATCAATCACCTCATATATACCCTCCAGCGGGGACTACAGTAGTTTAAATGAAATTTCAATAGTTTATATACGCCCCTTGCTTTTGTTCTTTATATTTCCTGTCTTAACTCCTTGAAAATAAATTTCTCCATCTTTTTTTCCTGCCGGGGGAAGATGACACCATCAAAGAGTATATATACTGTGTGTGTGTGCACTGTACGTGTGTGTTCACTAAATAGGAATTCTGTGGCGTTCCTATGGCAGAACCGTTCCTGGCTCAGAGCGTACCTGGGGGTAGGGTGATGCCACTGCTGCCCTAGCGCAGCTGTCCTGCCCCCATGCATTGCCCAGCCACACCTCCCTGCGCCCGGAATTTCTCCATTAAGGAATGACACCAGCACAAGGGAGGGCAGGGGGAAGTGCATGGGTTGGTCTGTGCAGTGACACCTTGCTGCTGCTGGCACCCATTCTGTTTGTCACCCCCTGCAGCACCCTCCATCCGCCTCTGTCCTATGGGGGGGGCAAAATGCGGAGTTTTGCAGGAGTCTAAGCTTCTGTGTAACGTGGCCCCTCCCTCTTGCCTTCAGAGCCATTCGCCGCTCAGAGTGCAAAGCTTCCGAGCCAGATCTCCAAGCTACAAATGGCTCTGGAGGCAAGAGGAGAGGCTGTGTTACACAGGGGCTCATGCTCGTGGAAAACTTAGCATTCCCACCCACCCTCCATAGGAACTCCCCTAGCAGCTCTGTGTGTGGTCAGCAGAGGAGGTGGTGGGCAGAGGTGGGGTGCCGGGGAGCCCTTGCCAATTTGCTGCTCCCCACACCTTGTTGCTTGCAAGAGCCATTCCAGTCAGCTTCCTTGCTAAGCTCTCATCTTACGTCAAATATCTGCTGCCACCTGAAAATGGGTGCAATGATCATGGAGTTTGGCGAGGATTTAGATCAGAGCCTATGGAAACAAGCAGAGAACCTAGCTGGAATAAATGTAAAGTAAACCTGAGATCTTTGTGGCAGACTGAACGGTCTGTCTATCATCAGAACTGCTCCTCATGTGAATAAACAGAAAAGCCACAGGGTGCCAGAGTGGGTGGGTGGGATGTTATTCATGAACCATGCAAAGTATAAATATGAGAGAAGGTACCATCTGAGCCAGCTGCCAGGAAAACAAACCCCTCCATGACTTATACATCTCCTACCTGAATGGGAAACACTGGTACTTCCCAAATGCTTACTGTTTCAACTATCAATATTTTCTTGCCCCCCTTTCTTAAGCTTAGGGGTGTGGTGTTTTTTGGGTGATATTTTTTTCCAAAATTTCAATCAAAATGGCAAATTGTGATATTATGTGCTTTTATCCAAATTTTAATTGAAAATTGTACCAACAGTGCAATAAATAGGGGTGAATGGCCCTACAAAGGCAAGCAAGCACTGGCTCAAACACACCTTGTCCCAAAATAACCGGCTCAAAAATTCCCAAACTGCACTCTGATTACTGCTTGGAGCATCAGGAAACTGCTACTTCTTCCACATTCCATTCAAGTTGCCCCAGCATGCACTGTGAAGTATGAACATGAGTTTTCATGCAAGTTTAAGCAAGCTTCCTCCTGTTTCTGCCACTCCTCCTCCTGATCCCTTACTGAAAACTATTTGTGGATTCCTCAAAACTGTGTCAAAACTGTGTTATTTTTGTGAAATTGATCTAAATGTTTGCCAAACTGTCAAAAATAAGCAAAAGTGGTGTTATTTTGCATTTTGACCTAAATTTAGTTTTATGTTGCATTTTCAGTAGAAATTCTCATTCTTTAGCATTCTGTGTTGATCACCGAAAAAACCACCCCTACATACACCTAAATATGAATCAATAATCATATTTTTGAATGTATATTTTGTTTTTTACATGCTCCCACAGTCAACCTGATCAACTTGTTCACCTTCTTACTCCGAAAACTCGTGTTTTGATTAACCTGAAAAACAGAAGTCATTGCCTGTTCTCTCTCAGCAAACGTGCATTATCAGTAACAACATTCTTTCCAGTGACAAAGCATCTGTTTTGAATATATTTCAAGGAAGATCAGCAGACAGTACAGGACTCATTTCAATAAGCAGTTGCTCCTCTTTATCTCTCCACACAAACACCATGCTCCCGACCCTGAAACGGGCCAAATGTGAAACGTAGGCTTTGCTAGTTCTTCAGTAAATGTTCAGCCACAAAAATCCATGGAATTAAATCCACCCAGAATAATAATAATATCCCAGAAAATGCCATTGTTCTGCTATCATTCTTATTGTAAACGTAGTCATGCCTCCTTCCCAGGCTTTAGAATGGAATCGTAACCTGGAATTAGGCCAGCACAGTTAGGCCAGCAAAGTTTGGCTGGCACAAGAGCCACTGTAAAGTGCATTTGGACCACTCTCGGAGTTAGGGAGGATGGCGCACGTCTGTGTGCTGGCCTCTCTGAGGGCAGTCCAAACACACTTTATGGTGGCCCTTGCGCCAGCCAAACTTTGCTGGTCTAACTGTGCCAGCCTAATTCCAGGTTAGGATTGCACCCTAAATCACATTTATGGGTCCACATGGACTTGTGCTAGCAATATCTCAGGCACAAGTCTGAATAGACCCACTGGGCCAGCAGAAGCTTATTCCAGGACAAGGGAACAAATGGAGGCCAAAACTCCCCCAAGGGATACAACAGGCACCCCATTGGCACCACTGCAGTGCCCCGTGGGGAGTTATATTCAGCGGTGTTACGTGGCCGGAACGCTGGGCGGGACATCCGGATGATTGACAGCCCACCCGTTGCGTTCCCCAGCTTTACGCCATTTGCGTACCGTACGCAAGCGGCGTAATTGGTTACACAAACGGCGTAACGCTGGGGAACGCAACGGGCGGGCTGTCGATCACCCGGATGTCCCGCCCAGCGTTCCGGCCGCATAACACCGCTGGTTATATTGGATTGGGCTGTGAGGCTCAGTCCCCAAACAAGAAAACAACTAGTTGCGAAACAGCCACCTAGTTGCGAAAAAAAGGACAAAAAATTGAGAAGAAAGGCATGGTTAAAAAAATTGAACCCAAGAGTAATCAAGGACAAAACGGTCACCAGTGACCTCATATAAAAGGAGCAACTCAGGCTGGTGGCGCTGATATTTCAAGGAGACATTAGGGCAGGCAAAAAACTCGGCAGGCTGGTGCAGACATTTTCAGCTATAATTTCCTGTTAGGAAACAAGCAGACCTTCCCCTCCCATGATGAAGTAAACTCTGAGCTGTAATCAGACGCCACTTCATTCCCTGCTTTAAAGGTGTCTCTCCTCCCTGACACATCTGGCTTCTAATACTTGAATGACTTTATTTTCTCCACCCCACCCCCTTTTCTTTGGCTAAACCTGAGTTGCTGAGACTGCTGACTTCAACAATGTGACTAAAATAGGTTCCTCTCTCTCAGAAGGCATGCAGTGCTCCAACTCTCCCAAGAGGCAGGAAAATAACCGAGGCTGAACATTTCAGGTTTATGCAAATATGTCAGGGTAGTCAGAGGCCATGCTGAGAACCCCCCTGGGCTTAAGGTATAATGACCTAATCAGAGGAAATATCATGGGCAATTTACAGGGGTCTCCTACTATTGGAAGAATGAGGCAGAGTAAGTGAAACGCAGTCTCAGAATGGAGATCAGGTGACTCGGCAGGACTCCAAACTTCCCCGAACTGGAAACTTTTGGAGTTTGTACAGATGTGTCAGGCAAAATATGAAATAAAATACGTACATCAACCAATGTATAGAGCAGTGTTTCTCAAACTGCAGGACTCACGAGTCAATTTCAGGTGGGTCCCCATACATTGCAATGTGTATTTCATTTTTAGGGCACAGTCCTAACCTGGAGTTAGGCCAGCACAAGTACCCCAGAAGTGTCAGAAAAAAGGGCTGTAAAGCATGTTTGCACCAGTCTAGGAGTCAGGGAAGCTGGCACTTGGAAGTGCACTGTCCTTCCTAACTCCAAGGGAGGTCTAAATGTGCCTTTGGGATGTTTGAGAGATTTCAGACTTGTGCTGGCCTAACCAGGGAATTGTGCTGGCCTAACCAGATTAGGATTGCACCCTTAATATATTACACGTGGTGGTAATATATTTTATGGTATGTGACTGCATTGGGGGAAATGTTACAGATCTGTTAACAGGCTGCTATGTATATGCTTTTGGGCGCAATCCTAAACTGAGTCAGGCCAACATAAGCTAAGCCAGCAAAGTTTGGCCAGCACAGGGACCACTGTAAAATATGTTTGGACCACTATTGGAGTCAGAGAGGTCAACACACAGATGTGAGCCATCCTCCCTGACTCCGAGAGTAGTCCAAACACGCTTTAGCGCGCAATCCATCCCAGCGCCGGAACGGCAAGGCTGGCCGGCCAGCACCATATCCAACACTGGGTAGGGAAGGATGGAGCCTCCCTGCAGCAAGGGAACGTTCGTTCCCTTACTGTAGAGGAGGCACCAGCCTCCCCTATGAGCTCCTCAGATCTGCGCCCGCTAAAGAACGGGGGCCCGCATGGTTTCTCCGACAGGCCTAGGATTTGGCCTTATGACCGAATCCGAGGCCCACTCATGTCCCGCCCAAGTCCCACCCACATTCTGCCCTCCTCCCGCCAATTCCTGGGGCAGGCTGTCTTGGCGCCTCCCTTGCACCGGCTGGCTTTGACCGATGCAAGGGAGGCTCTGCGCGGGTGCTACAGGGCTGGCGCTGCCAGCAGCACTGGCCCTGTGGCCTTAGCGCCGACATGGAGCAGCCGACTGGTGCCCCCATGTCAGTGCTAGGTGCACAGTGCCGGCTCAACCCCGTTGTGCTGGCGCTGCGAGCACTGTAGGATTGCGCTGTTATGGTGTCCCTTGTGCTGGCCAAACTTTGCTGTCTTAGCTTATGCCGGCCTAACTCCAGTTTAGGGTGGCACTCTTTAAACAGATCAGTAACTGCTTGGGAGAGTTAGGTGGGTTATTTTTTTATTTTACATTGGTTTAAGCCTATAAACTTTCAATTTGCTTAGTATAGAGTATAATCCTAACCTGGAGTTAGGCTGGCACAGTTAGGCCAGGAAAGTTTGGCTGGCTCAGGGGCCACAGTACAGCATGTTTGGACCACTCTTGGAGTCAGGGAGGATGGTGCATGTCTGTGGGCTGGCCTCTTTGACTCCAAGAGTGGTCCAAACATACTATTCAGTATCCCTCGTGCCAGGCAAACTTTCCTGGCCTAACTGTGCCAGCCTAACTCCAGGTTAGATTGCACCCTTAGGGCGCAATCCTATCCAGCGATGGAATGGCATGGCCGGCTGGCCAGCGCCATATCCAACACTGGGTGGGGGGAGGCTGAAGCCTCCTGCGGCAAGGGAGCATGCACTCCCTTATCATGGGGGGGGGGGCTCCAGCCTCCCCTATGTGCTCCTCGGATCTGCGCCTGCAAAATAGCGAGCGCAGATCCGAGGAGACCGTGTGGCCTGAATCGGGGCTGCGCAGCCTGCAGAACGGGTTTATGATACGGCCATATAGCTGCTTCCCAAGCCCTCCCACATCCCGTCTCCCTTCCCCGCCCACATTCTCCTTCCCTCACCCAATCCCCATGCCGCTTTGGCACGTAGCCTCCCCTGCGCCAGCTGCCTTCGGCCACTGCAGGAGAGGCTTGCTGTCGGTGCTCTTAGGCTGACGATACTCATAGCGTTGGCCTGACAGCTCAAGCGTTGACGCTGGGGGGCGATCAGCACCCCCATGTCGGCACTCCACCCCTTGCATTGATGCTATGATGTAGCTTTAATGCAAGGGGCGCAATAGGATTGATTTGATGTAGTGATATGGGGGCCAGTGATGTGGGCTAGGTTTCTGGGGAAACCTAGCTTGGTTTCACAGGCTTCACAACCAAACATGGGTGGGGAAAAGTTAGCTTGTGCAGGTGCTGGGGAAAACAAAAAATGGCATGTATATAAGTGTATGTAAGTGTTACTATACTACTATCCATGGTTTGGGGTATCTCCTAACCAACTTTCCAGCACTGACATAGCTTTGCCAATGGGGTATGTGCTGCACCCTGCAGTTGGGGGGGGCAGTCACGGAGGCCTCCTCAAGGTAGGGAAATCTTTATTCCCTTACCTCAGAGCTACACTGCCCTTACCCTGGTGCAGGAAAGATGGTTAGGATTGTGCCCTAAATGGGAAACTAGATTCCATTGTGCTAGTCTGGTAACTGGTGCTAATTAAGAATAGCAGATTGCATTGCTATACTGGTGATTCTGAAGCGGTTCGCAAAAAGTTGGATCTCTCGTATTAAGGAAGCAAGGCTGATGTTGATTCTCAGGTTCTAATGCAATAGCCAAACTGGGGCCATCCATGTGGTCGTGATGAACTTTGGACGCCACATTTTATCACTGTGAGATTCTTGCATTAGTTGTTATATTAGGAACAGGCATTAAGAGCCGTGAGTCATCCAGGTTTTTTTGGAATAGATTAGGCTTTGGATATATCACTATTTAAATGTGGAGATAATGAGATAAATGCACAGATTTAGAGCAATCGTCTTCCAGTCTTTCAATATTCAGAGATTATTCTCATATTAGGAATATGCAAGGTCCATGGAATACTGCCATTTCAGTTCAATTATTTTTATGCTGTTATTACTGGATACTAGAAGTGTGCAGCTTGACATAAGTGTTGCTTTTTCTCATCTTTAATGAGCAGCTTATATCTTTTTGTAGGGATGTGTTTTGTCTGTGAGAGAAATTCCATTTCTAGGTCTATTTTCCGAACCCCCAAAGACAGATTTCCACAGAAAATCTGCCTGCCGATTTTGGATATTTTCATTTGGACTACCCTATTGTTAATTTCTCTTTTCAGGTAAAAGCAATGATTCAGTGGCAGACCTGCCTGAGAGTGCAATCCTAACCTGAAGTTAGGCTGGCACATTTAGGCCAGCAACGTTTGGCTGGCACAAGGGCCACCATGAAGCATGTTTGGACCACTCATTGAGTCAGGGAAGATGATGCACGTCTGTGTGTTGGCTTCTCCAACTCTGAGAGTGGTCCAAACATACTTTACATCTTAAAACACTCGACCTCACTGAAATCTCGTCTATGCAACTACAAAAGGCAGCCCTTCTAGGACTGCCCACATACAGAGGGAATACCTCTGAACATCTCAGGTCCTTGGGATGCAAATAACCAGGATAAAAAAAAACCCAACAAAAACCAGACACAAATGACCCGGGATGCCAATGACCAGCACAACTGTGACACAGGTGACCAGGACACAATCATCCAGGATGCACATATTGTAGGACAGTGTGTCTCAAACTGTGGGTCCGGACTCACAAGGTAGGTCGCAAGCCAATTTCAGGTGGGTCACGCAGCACCCAAAACAGCCATAATTGAAAATATGGGAAACTGGAACACTGGAAAGGGGGAGGGCTGTATGGTTATTTTGCTTGTGACAAAGTTGTAAGTAAGTCTTTCTTTCTTTCGGATTCACTTGGCTTTTGGAAAGTGGCTGAGAAATAACCCAATTTATTGCTGCTTTCTCAGGAAAGCAGCAGGCTCTGGTGTCACCCACAATGATGGTACTTCTGGCAATGACATCACTTCTGGTGGGTCCCAGACAGATTGTCACTCTAAAAAATAGGTCCCAGTGCTAAAATGTTTGAGAACCACTGTCCTTGTACCATATGAAACAAGACAGCTCTTAGCAACCCCTGGGATATTTTGCAGAGTCTTCTGGCTGGTTCCTGACAGTTGGTGATGTAATCCAGGAATCCTTGCTCCTCCCTCAAGAGGGCGGGGCAGAAAGAAAGGCAGTCACAAGCCAACTCAGTTTTGTGCCTGCATTCATGGTTGTGGACAGCAATGCGTCCTGGGGTTTGGAGGTTTAAGGTTTCTGATAAATCTCTCACAATATTTTTGGAAGAGCTTCAGAAACCTGATGAAAAAGCAATCGCTCTTTTGATCAATTCTGGAGTAAAAACGAAAATGCTAGTTCTAGTTATATGGGAGCTCTTCTGCAGAGTCTACCCTAGTCTAGACTACTGAAAAGGGCCCTGTTGAAAAAGCCATTTTGTGATCCACCTCTGCTTGAGTCCATTGAGTGCTGCACTAATGAAGACCTTACAGCTTAGGAATACAATGCCTCCCTATCAGGGACATGCACATGCCAGTATCAGGGAATGAAAGTCCTTCTCATTATCAAATTGCATGAACCTAATTCCATTTTCCACAAGGCAAAGCTCTCAGGAGTGAGAAAATTCAGTTCAGCTTTCTGCAGGCCGTGATTATCAGGCAACGAGAGTAAGAACATGATGGAGGAATTTAAACAGACCCTCACTATAAATTGTTCTATAGGGAATACGTGCCCCAATCCAGCCACCCCCTCCAACTGAAGATATGGAGAATATGAAACCTAGGGTAGAATTCTATACAAAGGGGTTAAACAATGATAGGCAGCGGCAATGAAACAAAAGGCTTTATGCAATTCATCCACTCTGTGTACAGTGGGAGGCCAAAATGAGGGAACTGCAGGGAGAATTATGTCAATCCAGTTTGTGTTGTATCAGTGCATTGCAACGCACACATTCCACAGAGAGCAAGTTTCTCTCCTGAATGGAGGTATTTGCTTAGATAAGAATGCACAGCAGGCATGGAGACACTAGAAAATACTTTAAAGAAAGAAAAAAAATCTGGCGCATTTTGATTTGTGTTTTCCACTCACAACACTGTCCTCTCAAGGCTATGCCTTTTCACCATCTGGTCCAAAGTGACTCCATATTGAAAACAGATTTTCTCCCTCCCTCCCTCTGCATAGCCCAATTGCTGAACTGTCATGCAGGTTTCTAATTCTACCTTCATTCACGTCCATGAACAATTAAAGATTTCTTCTTATCACACTTAGGCCACAATCCTTAAATGGACAATGCTGCACCAGCGCGGGGCGGGGAAGACGGCGAAACGGAGCAGTACGCGACGGGCGGGCTGCCGCTCACCCGTTCCTCCTGCCCAGCGTACCGGTAGCATGCCGCCGGCACCCCGGCATCAGTGCTAGAGCACTTGGGGCAACATTACAAGTGGTGCTGGCCCGAGGGCGCCAGCAGAGAGCTGCCTGTGCACCAGCCAGCTGGTGCAGGGTGGTTCTGGGAGAAGGGCGGGCGGAATTTCTGGGCAGGGGGTGGGCAGTGCTGGCCTGGGGAGGTGGTGGGATGCGGCCGTTAGACTGGGATGCGTTCCTGTTCCGGTGCTACTTAGGATTGTGCCCTTAAGAGAGCACACAGATGAGCCTTGATTACAGACGCCCACACACGTTTTGCTCTTAAAACTGATACCTATTCCTGGGTGTGTTTGGGGCGATTCCAAAAAGGGCATCTATTTTGCCCTTTCAAGTCTAATTTTGCACTTGAAATTCTTCAGCTAGATGCGGTTTCTCGTAAGAAGCTTCTCTTCATGAGATCGGTTTCACGGCCTATTTTAGACGGTAGTTGGGGCTGTTACAAAGGGCACCCGGGCATTTGCTAATAGCTCTTTGTTTTCTGACTGCAACCCTCTCATTCTCAGAACATCTATTTATATTTCTGCCTTTCCTTCCTCCCTCTTTTGCTGTAACAACCTGTCAGTGCAAACTGTAGCACTTTCTCTGTTGACATAGCCCCTTCCTTTCTAATCGCAGAGTCAAGACATTTGCATTACTTGGGCAGAGATGCATGAGGGGGAAAAAAACCATAAAACAGTTTGTCTCTTCTAAGGTGATGGCAGTGATAAAGATAAACTGTTTTGAATCCAGCATTGGACCCCTGCTAACTGGGCAAGAGGCACTTTTCTAAGTGGTGTTCTTCTTACATTTAGCAGGGGGAGAGTAATTGTCCCTCTTCACCCCAGCACAGTGTCTTTTCTAGTGACAGTTGCAAAATGTTGGTCTGCATTTTTTTGAGATTGTGAGCCCTTTGGGGACAGGGAGCCATTTAACTTTATTATTACTATTTGCCTGTAAACAGCTTTGTGAACTTTGTGTTGAAAAGCGGTATATAAGTACTTGTTGATTGACTGACTGACTGACTGACTGATTGATTGATTGAAAGTTACCACTGAGTTGAGACTTTCTTTTCATGTCTATATCTTTTCCCTTTATAATTATCTGTTAAGTACGGTACAGTACTCTTTTTCTCAGACTAAAATGTTGGTCCTGTGTATTTCTTACCTCCTACCCACCCTGGCGAATGAAATAGTCTCTGCTAACTTTGCAAGGTGGAGCACCTGAATGTCAGGGTCACAAACCAGTACCAAATTAGTGGGACTGAAGACTATTGATTCTGTTGTGGGACAAGTCAAGTGTCTATTTAATGGACTGTATGAGCTTCAGAAGCTGAAAGCTTTAAGCAAGAACACCACCCATGTAGGGTAGCACAGTAACCAGCAAACAGCAGAGGTTCTGGCAACAGTAAAAGCAGCCAGCAAACTCTTGGTAGGAAAACACTTCTTGGCTGAAGTCAAGCTGTTGAGAACCTCCTTAACGTGGCTCTGTACCCCATTGTGGTCATTTTGGCCTATAGGTAATACTTGTGATTGCTATGCTCATGATGGTCAGATGGAGGTGTAACCAGTGGTGTTATGCTACCGGAACGCTGGGCGGGACATCCGGGTGATCGACAGCCCGCCCATCGCGTTCCACAGCATTCCGCCATTTGCATAACGTACGCAAGCGGCGTAATTGGTTAAGCAAACGGCGGAACGCGACGGGCGGGCTGTCGATCACCCGGATGTCCCGCCCAGCGTTCCGGCAGCATAACACCGCTGGGTGTAACCAGATACCCCTGCTAACTGGACAAGAGGCACTTTTTCCAGTGGTGTTCCTCTTATATTTAGCAGGGGGAGAGTAACTGTCCCTCTTCACCCCTGCGCAGTCTTTCTAGTGGCTGTTGCTGGCGGTCTGCCTTTTTTTAGATTGTGAGCCCTTTTGGGACAGGGAGCCATTTAACTTTATTATTACTATTTGCCTGTAAACCGCTTTGTGAACTTCGTGTTGAAAAGCGGTATATAAGTACCTGTTGATTGATTGATTGATACACCTAGGACTTAGGAAGGGGTAAGACCAAGATGTGATGGGAACAGGTATGGACCCCATCGAGGGGAGGGCAATGCTGAGAACACCCTTAAACATGTACAGGTCTAATTCCATTTTAGATTTCATCCTGGGAGTTATGAGCTGCTATCATGCAAGGAGGTCACAGAGGTGATCCTTAGGAGATAGCACAAGATAATGCAGACAATGCAGACCATTAAGAATTGGTGCCAGGGGACAGTCGAAAGTCTCCCTTCCCTCAGAGTCTTGTAATGCAAATCTGGATATCTGACAAAAGAGCATGGTGAGGACAACTTCTGCCTAAAACTATTCTAATCTGCCCAGGAACTAAAGCAGTAGTGTCAGCCTACCGGTACGCTGGGCCGTTACGCAACAGAACGCAGCGATCGCGCTGCCGCTCACCTGGAAGACACGCCCAGCGTACCGGTAGGCTGACACTACTGAACTAAAGTAACCTGAAAAGTCTTTTTTGGACTAAGCCAAAAGGTTTCCCCACCATTTTAAAGCAGCAACAGAAAAGGCTGGAGCATTAGAGTGATTTTATAAAAGAAACAAAATGTTGTACTTAGGAAAAGCATGAAGCAGTTTTAAAAGGAACAAGGTTTTGGCTGGATAGAAAGCAATAGTGCTTTCCCAGCAGAAGGAGAAAAGGGGGGAAGTGTTGAAAAAGACTATACCTGCCTTTATCCATTGTCAATCTTATCACCACTACTGTACTATTCAAATGCAGACTCCCTTCCGGCCACTCCAGAGTAGCCTTTTATCAAGATGATTGGGTAAGGTGGGGAGGGGAAGATTCTAACTCTTAAAGTTTGCATCTTCCTGTGTAAGTACTTACCACATTGATAACTGTTGTATCAAGCAATCAAATGTGTCAAGCACTTGTGGCTAAATTTGTCTGGTTTAAATATCTCCTTTCTGCTTTTGTGTAAACATCTCCTTCCTGTTTAAATGTGCCAACCCTATTGTAATCTTGTCTTGATATTGGTGCCATTGTTGTTGCTAAATGTATTTGACCACCCTTTGTAATCACTTTCCTTCTCCTTTCCTGACCCTTGGTTAGGGTCACACTGGAGGGGAGGGGGAGCAGCAGCAAAGAAAGACCACCAATCAGATGTCTCACATCACCAGAATTGCCAATAGCAAGTTGCCAATGTTTTTATTTGTTGTTGCCAATTCCATATTTGCATGTTCAAATGTATAACTGATCAAGCCCAGATGTTCAAATTGCACAAGTTCTGTGGTCTCCTTGGAGGCGTATTGCATTTGTGTCCATTTTACTGATGTCCTACACATGAGTAAAATGTATTTCTCTTTCTGCAACATCATAGTCCAGCTGGCATTCTTTGCGTCAACGTTAAACTCGGTAAGCTATAGCAGGGGTCCCGTGGGCACCCCCAAATTGCATGGCACCCCCATGTTCACTGGGCCAGAACGCACCTGTTTGTCAGAGCGATCAGGCTGAGCTGAGAGCAGTGCGAGCATGCGCAGTGGTCACGTTGTAATCGAGCCAATGAGTTCCTTTTCGATGCCATGGGAAGCAGCTCATTGGCTTGATTGCAATGCGACCACTGCGCATGCTTGCGCTGCCTTCAGCTCAGCCTGATGAACAGGCATGATCTGGCCCAGGGCCTAACATGGGGGTGCCGCAATCACAGGCAGTCCCCCTCTCATCGCGGTACCCATGCTGGGCTGGAGCCTGCCGCGATGAGAAGCAGCCACCACTTCCGAGCCCAGAGCGCAGGGAGCACAATCCCCGTGTTCCGGGCTCGGTAGGGGGGGGGCTGCCTGTGATTGCGGCAGCACCCACACTGGGCCAGAGCCTGCTGCAATGACAGGCAGTGCCTTCCGAGTGCAGAGGGTATTGCTAGCACGATCCCCCCTCTCCGTGCTGGGAAGGTGCTGCCTATCATCACGGCAGCCATGCTGAGCCGGGAGTGCCCAACATGGCTGCCACGATGACAGGGGGCGTGGCCACATAGGACATGGTTACATCAGGGGGCATGGCCACTTCAGCACCCTCAATGTTCAGGGCACGTTGACGCCCGTGCTTTTTGGTGTCCCTTGTGTCAGCGAAACTTTGCTGGCTTAACTGTGCCAGCTGAACTCCAAGTTAGTACTGCACCCTGTGTTTTTTTGTGGTGTGTGTGTGTGTGTGTCAGTGAGTGAGTGAGTGAGAGAGAGAGCGAGAGAGAGAGAGAGCGCGAGAGCGAGATCAGTAGTGCTATCCAGCCGGCACGCTGGGCGGGACTTATGTTTGATTGGCAGTCTGCCCGTTGCGTCACGCCACGTTCCGCCGCTTTCCCACCCGCCGGGGCGTGCAGGAAAGCGGCGGAACGCGGCGTGATGCAACGGGCGGACTGCTGATCAAACATAAGTCCCGCTCAGCATACCGGGTGGATAGCACTACTGAGAGAGAGAGAGAGAGAGAGAGAGAGAGAGAGAGAGAATCAGTCAGTCAGTCAGTCAGTCAGTCAGTCCTGTTTCCCACCCGCAGCACCACCCAGCCACACCCTCAGCGTCCAGAATCACTCAGTCTAAGAGTGTACAGGATGTGGGGGAGGCAGGGTGGGCTAAACATGCAACACTATTTTCCCCGCCTGCTGTGCCTTGCTACAAATGGCGCCTGCTGATCCTGCCTCCCCTCGCGGCACCCTTTATATGCCACCGGGTTTGGCTAGCAATGCTGAAATGGTCGCTGTTGTTGTATGGGGCCAGGAAAGCAGCTGGATGTTTCCTCAGGGGTAAGGGACCAGATGTTCCCTTACCTTGTGTCAAGCAATGGCAGCCTCAGTGGGCCTACTTGGATCTTAGCTCACTGCTCAGTGCAAGGGGGCCAACTGGATAGGTAGCATTTCTAGCTGCATTTGTAGCTTCTGGTCATGCTGTAAGCCAAATATAATCAACCATTTATTCAGCAATTTGGAAGATTGGTAGTGCAGGGAGTAAACCCACTTGGCCAAAGGTTCAGATAACGGCTTCTCCATGGGAGGAAAGTGACCACGCCACACATTTTTGAACAATTACTACAAGATTAGCTGTCAACTATTTCCCGTTCCCATTCTCCAGGTCATAGGATCCTTGATAATGATTCCTCTGACTCACAGCGATGAACCAAAAAGCTGGCCTCAAACCAAAGTTGCTTCATCTGAGAGCATTTTTCATACATGACATGTATGCTTTTGCTTTTCCCATGTCCATCAGATAAGTGCACACATTTTTGAAGAGTTATTTTTAAGTGGCTGTCCTGTCCTTTCTACCAGCATTCATACACGTACTAAAACACCTAGTTTGTGGCTCAAAGGCACTTCTAGTGTTATGTATGGAAATGATCTCACGTGACATGAAGCTGGTACATTTTCCTCATGTATTTTTGTCCCCGCCCCCCCCCACACACAAACATGTTACAGGCTCACTGATGCTTTCCCAGTTTCAGAGGTTTATCGGGGGGAAATGAAACCACCAGAAATAATATGTATGTTCTTACATTACACACAGCGCAATCCAACAGGTTGCTACGTCGTTAGCACCAACGCCCGGGTGCTGAGTGGCACCCCCGTGGCAGTGCTATGACTCCCAGACTGGTGCTAGCT
>JAJKFI010000027.1:2547662-2590644 GCA_029204185.1 Lerista edwardsae | reverse complement strand
GTGAGCTGCCTGATGTTGCTTGCCCTTACCCCGCACCTTTCATGCCATTAGGGAGGACAACCTGGCGTTTGTCCTTCCTCCTCCCATCCCCAATACAAATGCACACAGCCCTTGTTGCAAGTCTCTGAGGAAGATGTCATTGCCGGACGGCGAAAGGTGTACCCCATCACCCCGATAAAGGGTCGGCATCAAATGTACTATGCCAGGGTGCCAGATGACAGCACCCCCCTGACACACTACCACCCTGCCCAGGTAATGATTGACTCTTTTGCGGGCAACGTCTATCCTGCGCACACTGCGGGCACTGTGCCAGACGCACCTAGGCAGCATGTTGGACCACAGGAAGTGCACACCCAGGAACCAACTTCTGAGTGTGGCGAAATCCCTGCACGCCTGGTGATGCAGCGAGATCGTGGTTCGCTGCCCCAGGTCGTTTTCGCCAAGATGGATTAATATTACCTGAGGGGGTGGCCCACTGGATAGCAGCTCATGAAGGAATGGCAATAGCTGATCCCAGCGCATGCCTCTTTGCGCCGCCCAAGTGACGTGTGCCAGCGGACCCAAACCCAGCTGAGAACCGAAACTGGTGCAGAGGGCCCTTTTTCTAGCCCAAAAAACGATCGAGTGTCCGCAGATGACAACCCGGACAGGGCCTGGCCGGGATGGACCTGTCAGAACAAAGAACAAAATGAGAGTGCAATCGCCTCACGCACAGGCCGCCACAGGGGCCTAACAACCCCCCGCAGAGGGAGAGTGCAACCAGCACTAGACCAAACACAGCGCAGGTCGCCGCAGTGACCTGGAACCAACCGGGGCACACAGACCCCCCGAAAGGCCTAAGCCTCAGGCAAACCCCCGCAGGGGAGCCAACTGCAGGTCTTCCCTGCTGCCACGTGGCGTACAACCAAGGCACTCTAGCCTTCCGACCCCCCCCCCAATGGTTCAACGAACGTAAAATGTAGGCACCGGATTTCCAACGGCCTGTTCTCTTAATAGGCGTGTCCAGAAGCCCCATGCGTGCCGCTATAGAGGCTGCCCCCATCCGAAAGGAGTGAAGCCCCAATGGGCCCTTCAGCCAACCCAGCCTATTGGTTGCTTTCTTAAGAACTGAACCGAATTGGTATAGTGTGTGTGTGGGGGGGGGGAGTTGCGTCCAAGTGCCTAAACAGCGGCCCAACTTCTGATGGGGCTTCGCTTAAAAACTGTTCCATGGCCAGGACCGGGCACAAGGTGGTATCCTGGGCTCTGTGCAATCTCACCCATTGTCCAGCACCCTTCTGATCCATCTTAGACTTATATATAAGAAGGCTAATGGCATCAGGGCAAAGTCTGTGGTCACCCTGTTGCAGGGCCCTGTCCCCGACATTTTTAGACTTGGCCAGTATCTGAGAAGGTCAGAAGGCTCCAAAAAGGAACACTACACAAACTGCCCTGAATAAGCAAAATTCAAACTGGGAGGAGGAAAGGGATTGAAACTCCCCAACTAGGGCAACCAACATGGCCATTGTAATAGGGCGTCGTGTGTCACGTGAAACAGGTGACTCCCTCCGAAACCCCTCTAACATACGGTGGACCCTGAAGTCAAATGCCGTGTCCTTTAACCCAAGGCATTTGGATTGAAAAGATAGTGCAGCCAGGAAGACAGCCACTGATTTCGCAGCTAGCTGCCTGTCCCTAATATCCAAGAGGAATCTCATTATATGATCCACCGGGATGGGCCAGATGTCACCTAGCCCTGTTTTTTCGTGAAAGGAGTGAAATGTTATAAGCTTACTAGTATAGCTGGCCCTTGAAGATGGTGCTAGGGACGCCCACATGGCCCCTCGGGCTCTGAGGAGCCAAGGTTCCAAACCCATGGTGGCAGGGGCTCAGGATCCACCGACGCCTCTGGAGCCAATTGCCGGAAACGCTCTTCCTTCAGGCGAGAAAGAGCGTCGGCGATGTTGTTCTGTATCCCAGGGTCATGTCTTGCCACAAACTGTGTGTTGTTACACAGGCATAGGAGAAACAAAGGCTCTCACGAGAGACATGACCCTGGGAGACTTTGATGTTTGATGATTCACGATGTGAACAACTGCTAAGTTGTCACACCAGAATCGGAGGCGTCGCGGAAATCCCGAGCCCAGATGAAGACAGCCAGCACAATAGGGAAAGGTTCCAGGAAGGTAAGGTCCCTGGTCATGCCAGCTTCATGCCAACTGCTCGGCCACAGAGCGGCACACCATTTTCCCCTAAAATACAAACTGAACCCTAAGCCCCCAGCTGTGTCAGAGCTGACCTGCATTTCTGCTTCAATTAGTTGCAGGTCCCTCCAAAAAGAAATCCCGTTAAAATGCTCAAGGAACCGGAGCCACATATCCAGGTCCTTGTGCATGTCTGCGGAAATCCTGATCCTGTGGGAGGGCCGGCTGACCCTACCCAGTGCTATCACCCGGCAGGCGAAGTTGAGGTGCCCCACCAGGGATTGCAGGTCATGCAGTGAGATCTTACGCGCTGAGCCTGCAGCTTTTATCAAAGCCATTGCCTTGTTGATTTTTTCCGCGGGGAGATAGCTTTGCTGAGCCTGGGAATCAAGCTCTACCCCTAGGAAGGTCAGACACGTGGCTAGGCCTTCAGTTTTTTCCATGGGCCAGTGGAACTCCCAGCTCCATGCAAAGCTCGGTAAAGTTTTGCAGGAGGCACTCACAGATGCCACTACCCGGAGGGCCAGCAAACAGGAAGTCATCCCAGTAGTGAGGTTCTCTGCGGATGAGGGGGATGACGGGGGGTGCCGGGACCCTAAGCCCCCGCAAGACCTTGCACTAGCTGCCTGGCTGCTTCTTTGTCCGGGTAGTGCCTGAGTGCGCGAGCCAAAGCACCGATCCTTACCGGTGTTGGCCCCTTACTGCAGTGGGGCGGGAGGCTGCTGTTGTCCTCCTCCCCTCTTGCCGCCTTGACCTGGGGGCCGGGCTCCTTGTTTGTTACCAACTTTGGGGCAGACAGACTGCATGTCTACCCCCACGGAGACCACAGAGATGGGCCAATGAACAGCGGGTTCTTGAGCATTTTCCTGCTGAATTAAATTCAAAGCAGGTACGCAGGAATTGGACCCACTGAGCACCAGCCGGTGCCTTGTTCTGCTCCGCCCTGACACGGCAAATGCCCACTGTCAGAGCAGTTGCCGAAGACTACCTTGCTGGCACGACCAGCTGAAACAAAAGTTCCCACTGTAGGGTCCTCCAAACCAAGGAGGGAAGCCCACAATCTGAAATGCTGGTCATAGGCTTCCTAAGCCGTGCCAGCGTAATCTCTAAATGTCCAAATATTTAAATATGGTCAATGTCCAAATATTTAAATAGTGCCGTGGCCTTTGTGGGGTACATCTGAATGATGACAGATGCATAGATGCATCATAGATGCATTAACCAATTGGCCCATGTCAATTTTACGCTTCCTAATTGTTTCTTTAAGAACATGAGAACATAAGAAGAGCCCTGCTGGATCAGGCCAAAGGCCCATCTAGTCCAGCTTCATGTATCTCACAGCGGCCCACCATGTGCCCCAGGGAGGCATGAGACAACAAGATGCTTGCATCCTGTTGCCACTCTCCCGGACTGCTTGACCGCACTTTGGGGTTGGTTCTGGTTCCATTTGGAGGAGGCCAAATATGTTGATAAATTTGCCCCTCCAAATTTTTTCTTTCACTGAGAGGGCCAAGTGGCCCCCCCAATGGAAGAGCTATGTCCCCATAAGTTAGTCTGGGGTACTTATTGGACTCGGTAACCCAACCCCCGGTTGGCTGTGCATTTTGTGTTGGACCCAAGAAGAAACCCAATGGGGGGGGGGAACATATGCTCCCACCGATTGCTGGGGCATTTGAATTCCCCCAATACCACCCACGAAGGGGGACATGCTATGTATCGGGAGGTTCCATCCCCCTCAACCAATCAGTTGTGGCATGCCTTGAACGGCACTGCCACTTTTAGGGTTGGCACTGCCACATGATTATTGTTCCTGTGGGTTTTCAATGTCTCCCCTGTCCTCAGTGTTTGTCCCCCACACTGTATTGGGTGTGTCATGTGATGCAGTAAATACTGCGCCTGATTCCATGGTGAGTCAGCTGCTCGTGCTCTCAAGTGGCGTCAGGGGCTCAGCCTGGTCCTGGCGTGCATCCTATGAAGCAGGTGAAGAAAGAGAGCAGGCGTGTTGCCAGCGCTTCTGGTCGGAGCAGTCCTTTTGGATGAAAGATATTCCATTAAACACGCCCCTTTACCTGGTCGCAATGCCCTCTGCCCAATTTGTTGCTCATGAGAAGGGTTTCCCCCCTTATTTCGACCAGCCCTTCTCAAGGCTTTAGCTTTGCGCCTGGATTCCAAGCGGTCAAGCACAGCCCATAATGCCCCTGCATCCTCTTCCCCCCCCCCCAGAAGATGATGAGGTGATTTCAGGCCTGGGAGAATTCCAGTTCTGGGGTTTCTTGCCCTTTTTCTGCTGCTTTTTTCCAACCATTTTGCAAAATGCTGCCCTCTGCAAGTCTTGTTAAGCATAATCCTCCTTTCAGGCAAACAAGTGCAACAATGTTAGCAGCTCTGCTGCCCTCTGCTAGGTCTTAGTAGCAACCCAAACTTGCAAAATGAGTGTGTGGAGGGCGGGGGAAAATTGAAACAAAATAACACTGGTTCTGGGGTTTCCCGCCCTTTTTCTGCTGCTTTTTTTTTTTTCAACCATTTTGCAAAATGCTGTCCTCTGGTGGTCTTGTTAAGTATAATCCTCCTTTCAGGCCAGCGAGTGCAACTATGTTAGCAGCTCTCCTGCACTCTGCTAGGTCTCCGTATCAACCTAAGCTTGCAAAGTAAGTGGAAGGCGGGAAAAACCACAGACTAGCAGCCCAAGCCTGCAAAATGAGTGAGAGGGGTAAGGGAAAGGCACAGGCAAGCAAGCCCCAGCCTGCAAATTGAGTGAGTGGAAAGAGGGAAGACACGGGCTAGCAACCCGAAACTTGCAATGAATAAATGGGAGGAGGGAAACCCTGGCTGTTAGCTGACAGCCAAGCACAATAGCAATGCCTCTATGCCATACACAGGGCATCCCCACAAGCCCACCGATCCTCCCGCAATTCCCCGCAAATCCCCCAGTGATACAAGCCTGACGGAGGGTAGGCATTTCAAAAAACGTGCTGCCAGCAATGTCGCTTGACCCGTCCTGCATTCCTGAAGCGATGGGGGGTGGGGGTCAAAGTCAGTGAGTGTTGGAGGGGAAGGCCAGACACGCAGCAATTTCAAGGGAGCTCCTTTCTGCAGCATCTGAATCCTTCGCCGTCCGGGATCACTCTGGCAAGGCAGCGTGAGAGACGCTCATGCTGCACACTTACCACCCTCCCGGTGGCCCCTTCCAGCCAATGGCTGCTTGCCACGGTCTGCTGGTCCCCTGGGAGGCGGGGCCAAGGGGACCGTTAGTGCGTGAAGGCACCAACGGCCATTCTGGTAGGACTGGACAGAGAGTTGGGGAAAAGTTTGGCAACAGTGGTATTTTTTGCATATTTAAGGTTATTTGTTCACTGCCTGGAATCTCTCGTTTAAAAACGTTTCAGGAAACAGGAATAATAATAATTCACAGCTGACATATACTTTGTTTTAGATTGACCACTGGTCTGACTTTGTATAAAGCAGTTCCATTATCTACTTCAGGGCGCAATCCTAACCTGGCACAGTTAGGCCAGCAAAGTTTGGCCGGCGCAAAGGTCACCATAAAGTGTGTTTGGACCACTCTCGGAGTCAGGGAGGATGGCACATGTCTGTGTGCTGGCCTCTCTGACTCCAAAAGTGGTCCAAACATACTTTACTGTGTCCCTTGTGCAGGCCAAAATTTGCTGGCTTAACTGTGCTGGCCTAACTCCACATATGAGGAGTCCAACCTAATCCTGGGAACAAATCTCAGGAGAGGACTTTCTCCAGCATTTCCTGTTTGTGGGCTTCCCAGGATATAATGGGCTATAGCAAGGCACTTGTGCTCTTCATTCCTACCCAGGCAAATAAGTAGACAAAATTCCTTCCATGCCTGTCGCATTCAAAAAAGATAGAACAGAAAATGGGGCATTATGAGGAACAACTCTGCTCTCTTCTCTCAGACAAAACTCCAGTGGAATAGCCTTCTTTTCTACAGAGTGATATATCTTTATGTTTATGCTGCCATAAAAGCCCCAGCGTTTATGGAACCCAATCAAGGCTTGGCTCATGGGCATAATCAATTTGTGCACTGATCAATCACACTTTAAGGAAGGAAAAGACGTAATATTGTACATAATGGCAGGGAAAAGGAAATAATATTAAAATAACAGCAGTTGTGGGTAGAAAGCACAGCTGTGCATTAACGATGGGAGTAACACCCAGAATCCATTGATGTCTTGTTTACCTCATGACTAATTATTTCTGGACAATACTGTATTTATCAGACAGAAAGACAATATTTTTAAAAATAAGTTTTCTTAAGAACAGCAGCATTTTAGACCGGACCCACTTTTTAGATTGACACTTGTGTTGGGACCCACTGGAAGTGATGTCATTAACCTGGAAGTGATGCCCTAGCTGGAAGTGACATAATCAAACAGGAAGTGTTGTCCGGGTGACATAATCAAATGACACCCCTAGAATACAAATGACTGAAGCAAACACACAACCGTGAAACATCTTTGACAGTAAGCAAGATTAGGTTAGGACAAAATATGATGTAAAAGCACTGAACTAAAAAAAAATTTTTTTAAAAAAAAATCCTCACTTGAAAATTCAAACTGTTAACACTCCCAAAAGGAATATAGCAAAAGTAAGGTCTGCAGTTTCCAAGATGGCTGCTCCCACCTTTCCGCGACTACCTAATATCAGGTCACGTCCCACCAAGTGGGTCCTGACCCACAGTTTGAATAACACTGCTTCAAAAAAGAAGCACACCTCCCAGCCCACCTAGGAAGTGGCAAATGCTTATTAGCTCTACTTTCTTCATTTAAGATAGTAACATACCTTTTAAATGTTCCCACATTCACCCATCACCTGGGAGAAGTGTGAGTAAATAAAAGAAAATTCCAGTAAGCTGAGTACTTTTGCCTATGGCAAATGAAAATAGATCTTCACTGAGGAAAGAGAGTTTTCCGTTATCCGCTGAATTAATCATTGAGAGCGTATGTAATGAAGAGCAGCAGAAAAGCCAAGGCACCAAAATCCCTCCCTATTTTTGTTCTCATTTCAATTAATTATCTTGCAACACAATCAAGTTAGCAGACTGCCTTCAGAAATCCCTTCACCACACCACTGTACTGTGAAACCGACAGTTTAACTAGATGATTTTATTAAGGATGCAATTAACGGGTCCCCCCCAAAGAAGGTAATCCATCTTCTTGTTTAGCCCAAATGAGCAAATTCTACAACAGGCTTTTGTGATCAAAATTTCTCTTGTCCTTGAAGCATTTCTGACAAGAGGAGGCTTTTTGAGGCCTAGCAATTCTGGCTTGTGAATGGAGTTTTATCAGCCTGCTTAGGCACCAGAGGACAGAAGACATCCTTGATTTAACTCTGAAGTAAAATGGAACCAGGGAGTAGGACATAAACTTGAGGGCTGCTAACCATGATGCTTAATTCAGCATCATTTGTAGGTTCAGGCACAAAGGAGTATGGGGGATTCAGAGCATAATCCTAACCTGGAGTTAGGCCGGCACAGTGAGGCTAGCAAAGGTTAGGCAGCACAAGGGACACCATAAAGTATGTTTGGACCACTCTCGGAATCAAGGAGGCCAGCACACAGACGTGCGCCATTCTCCCTAACTCCAAGAGTGGTCCAAATGTACTTTACAGGGTGCAATCCCAACCAATTTTCCAGCAGCGGGATGAGGACAATGAAGCTTTGAGGTAAGGGTACTAACATTCCCTTACCGTGACGAGGCCTTCGTGACAACTATTCCACCGCAGAATGCAGGACACGCCCCATTGGCACAGCTACGTCAGTGATGGAATGTTGGTTACGATTGCCCCCACAGTGGCCCTTGTGCAGGCCAAACTTTGCTGGTCTGACTGTGCCAGCCTAACTCCAGTTAGGATTGCACTCTTAGAAGAAGTACTGTAATTATTGGAGTGTTGGTAGTGCATATACAGAGCACCTTGGGAAAGTGTACACACAGCTTACAGTGTCAAATTTATTGTGCTATAATTCACCCATATTATACAATAATACTATAATAAATTCACACAACAACTGCACATGGTATTATATACACAGAAGCAGCTGATGCTTGATGGGCAGCTGAATCATAAGGGCACAATCCTAACCAACTTCCCAGCACTGACATAGCTGTGTCAATGGGGCATGTGCTGCATTCTGCAGTGGAGTAGTAATTGCAAAGGCCTCCTCATACCAAGGTAAGTGAATATTTGCTTCCTTACCTCTGAGCTGTATTGCAGTTACTCCAGTGCTGGAAAGTTGGTTAGGACAGCACCATAAGTAACACTGGTGCAGCTTGGCTGCTTGGCCTGTGCTGTATCCAGCACTAGTTAAGAGCCGGCTGGAGGTCCCCTTAGGGTAAGGATTTTTCCCCTTATCACATGTAATGCCCCAGCCAGCCCTAAGGGGATACTCAGAACTCCGCAGGTCCGAGCAGAACTTAGAACTGGCGGAAACCTAAGTGGCCCTGTGTAGAGCTAAGCACCGCAGCACCCTATGCCAGTGGCGGATCAGGGGGGCAAGAGAGCACGAGCCCTGGGCGCCATTTTGGGAGAGGGCGCCGTAACCATGGCGCGCCCTGCCCCCAAAATGGCACCCGCGGCCCGCCCAGGCCCTGCGCCGTGTTCTCCTCGCTCTGGCTGGACTTAAAGAGCCAGCCCGAGCGAGGAGAACGCGCTGCCGCCCGGCGCCCCCGCCCGCTTCTCAAGGCGGGGGGTGGGGTGCTGGGCGGCACCGCGTTCTGTTTGCTCCCGCTGGCCCTTTAAGGCCAATGGGAGCGAACAGAACACGGCGCCCCAGTTCGCTGTTCTGTTCTGTTCTGTTCGCCCCGGCCGCGTTCTGTTCGCTCCCGCTGACCTTAAAGGGCCGGCGGCAGCAAACACAACGTGCTCCTGAGAGGGGGCGGGGGCGCGACATCATGACATCACGATGTTGTGACATCATGACGTGCGTGCCCCTGGGACGCCTTTTCATTGGGCGCCATGGGCACGGTTTCAAGCAGATCCGCCCCTGCCCTATGCACAATTATCTAAGTGGGGCATCCTATGAAAGCAATATGCATAGGTTTAACCTATACTTTTCAAATGGAGAGCAACAGGTATTTTTTTAAGTGATTACATGTGAATGGATTGTGCTCTTTCCATTGTAGTCTACAGTTCAACTGCTTTGGCATCCAGAGTCAATGAGATATAATCAAATTCTTGATGTTAAATTAAAAATGAAAATTAAATCAGGATGATTTCAGGGGCGAAGAGAAACCATATGGGTTGAAATGAGAAGAAAGTGGGACTATAATCAAAGGAACTGGGGGAAATAAGAAAGGCGTTGCAAGACTATCAAGGGGGAAAACAAGTATTGAGGAAAGAGGTTTGATTAATAAATGAGGAGATGGTATGGAATTAATGACAGTCTGAAATGTCAGGCAGTGAATGTCCTTTTAAGATGGTGACTTTAGGGAACTGGCAAGGAAATAATCTAAATGATATAATCTTTAAAAAACACTGGCTTTCATGAGTCCTATGAATTGAGAAACTTCTTTTCTTCATTAAAATGTTCTTATGTGAAATGTAGGAACACAAGAAAGGGGCAGGCTAGAACTACCCTTACTCCCAGTTTAGTATTTTTGTGGTAAACCGGAAGCACAGAAAGCAATACATAGGAGAAAAAAAATGAATTACCCAATGAGGAACATTACAGTGGTTAGTGTGAGAAAATATGTGTCGGGCAGAGGGGTTATGTCAGTGGCATTCCTCCAGCCATGTAGCTTTCAACACTTGTGTAGAATCTATAATTGTTTATTAATTCACATTATATCACATTTCTTCCAACAAGGTGTACATAGTTTATCATAGCAACGCTGTGAGGTATGCAAGCCTGAGAAATAGTGAGTAATTAACAACAGAATTAGCCACATTTCCTTGTACGTAGAAATGAGAAACCAGGTCTGGTATCTTTGCACAGCTACTGAGGGTTCTGGACTCTGCAATCACTTTTGCACCTATAATTGCCCTGTGGGGGGTGGCAGAGGGTCTCTCTCTTGGAGTCTGTCCAGGTTGGACCATAAAGGGTAGTTTGCTGAGGGACCCTTGAAATCTGCAGCCCAGTTGTGTGGGGAATCTCACAGGCTATGCATAAGTGCCGAAGAATATGGAGAACTGAAATGAATGTGTCAAGCCATCTTATGCCAAGCCAACTGTCTTCTAGGACAGTGTTAAAACACGGGTCGGGAGCCACTCTATAGGTCGGGAGCCGATTTCAGGTGGGTTGCGTAGCACCTAGGCCAGCCATCATTGAAAATATGGGAAGATGGGCCACTGGAAACGGGGAGGGCTGTGTGCTTATTTTGCTTGTGTCAAGGTTATAAATACGCTTTTTTTTTTAAGTTTATGATTCACTTTGCTATTAGAAAATGGCTGATAAATTATCCAACTTGGTGCTGCATTCCCATGAAAGCAGCAGGCTCTGGCGTCACAATGACAGCACTTCTGGACTGGCCACTTCCAGTACAGATTGTCATTCTAAAAACCAACTCCCAGTGCTACAATGTTTGAGAACCACTGTTCTAGGAAACATTACAAAAGTATTAGTTTACTCAGGACTTCTGTGCCATTTACATCTGTTTATCTGGGAGTTACTTGGCTCTGCTGTAACTTTTAATTTGTATATTGTTAACATGTAGACATGTTTTGCTGTCTCTTGAGTTTTTGGAATGAGGGGGCATCACACACACACACACACACACACACACACACACACACACACACACAGAGAGAGAGAGAGAGAGAGAGAGAGAGAGAGAGAGAGAGAGAGAGAGAGATGCACTGATATGCAAACGTTTCTTTCCACACACACTCAGGACGCAATCCTAAGCAGCGCTGGACTGGTGAAACCGATGGGCCAGTGCCATATCCTAGCACTGCTTAGGAGAGGCTGGAGCCTCCAGTGGCAAGGGAGCATGTGTTCCCTTACCGTAGGGGAGGTTCCAGCCTCCTCTATGGGCTCCTCGGATCTGCACCTGCTAAACAGCAGGTGCAGATCCGAGGACACCGCGCAGCCCAAATCAGGGTCACACGGCCTCCCAAACGGGTCTAGGATTCGGCTGTAAGGGGCTGCCACTCTTCTGGAACACAAGGGAGCTATTCAAGGCCAGGCCCAGGGAAATTTCAGCAACACTACAGCTAAAAACATAATAAAGCAAGCTGGATCTACCTGTACTAAGGATCTATCCTACATTACCTAAGATAATTTCAAATCCATGATGCCAGTTTTGCCTACATTTTATAGGAATTTCACTAAAGACCCACAAGAGATCTTGGCCAACCCAGATTCACTAATTTTGCTGACTCACATCACCATATTACAGGATCCCTTAATCAGGGATCTTCCACATTCCGCAGGTCTCTGATCCAACCAAATTAACTGCACCTGGCAATCTTCTTTCACACCCAGCTGTTATCTCCTGTTTCCCAAGGCCAGATTGCTGGTTGCTGGAGACTCCAGCTCTGCTTGTCCTCACTTCAGAGTTTAACCCCTTACTTGTCACCCGGGCCAGAACAGCCATAAAGCTGTAGGCACGGATCTATAATATATGACACGGATCTTACCTGGTGTTGTTTATTGCCACATCTTCCTGTGTTTAGGATGAAAGCATTTCCCAGCATATTTCACATTTCATCATCCTTCTTCATCCCCACAGAATATACTCTTAAATTTCTAAATCAGGGCATAATCCTAACCTGGAGTTAGGCCAGCACAGTTAGCCCAGAAAAGGTTGTCAAGCACAAAGGCCACTGTAAAGTGTGCTTGAACCACTCTCGGAGTCAGGGAGGATGATACTTATCTGTGTGCTGGCATCTCTGACTTTGAGTGTGGTCCAAACATACTTTACAGTGTCCCTTGTGCTGGCCAAAGTTTGCTGGCGTAACTGTGCCGGCCTAACTCCAGGTTAGGATTGCACTCTTAATAACCCATCTCTGTGATAGTATGTTCACACCAAAAGTATGTATCTAGTGTTTAACATAGACTTTTTGCAGCAAGCCATCCAACCGCCTTGTATCCAAGGCAGTTTATTATCCCAATATTGCAGATGGGCACCTGGGAACAAGAGATAGTGTCTTGCCTAAGGCCACTTGGTGAATTCAGGAGGACTGCTCAATTTCCTCCTGAACAGTCCTTGGGGTTGCCACTCTAGTGACATGAAGACAACAAATCCAGCCTCTTGGGCTGCCATCGTGTCTCCCATTGTGGGAAAAGAGTTTGAGGTTGTTCACAGCCCTTGGCAACGCTCAGCTGCTCTGTATTCACCGAGATTCACAGCAGTTATCCAGAACCTAAACCTGCTCAAATGTTATCTTCTGGGTAAATAAACGTTGCTGGCAATGCAGACTTATGGTATCATAAGTCTTACAAACAGAACAGCCATGGTCAATTGGATACGGTGCATTAGCTGTTCTTCCCAAGGTATAAAGACTGCTACTAGAAAAGACGTGTCTTCTTTCTCTTTCGGTAAGTAGGATGTCTCCAGCTGTTTCTGTGTTTTCCCTATGATGTCTCATCACTGACCTGAGGCTTGCAGGGCCCAAACTCTATCCCTGACCTCCCTTATATAAACGTCCATCTCGGTGGACCATTTTTTCAATGTGCAAAATGACCCACAGGGGACTCTGTTAAAACCGCTGCATTGATTTGACTGATCACTTCAGGTCAGACTTCAAACTGTTCTTTAATCCAAGCCACTGTGATTTATCATGGCCTCCAGTCCTCCTCCTCCTCCTGCCTTTACAAGGCTTGGCCTTAAAAGCCAGCTGCTGAGTGCTCAGTCAATGATGTATGTCCATTTGGTCCCTTCACATTATCAGAGGGCAATTGATTCAATTACATTATAGCCACTAGAAACACAGTCGCCATATGGTGAGCCTGGCATCTTGAAATAAATGGCTCCGGCGAACCCCTGAACTCGGATTTCGCTGCCTGTGCCCTTCCCTTAGATCATGCGTCTTAGATAAACAGCTCTCTCCCAGTGACAGGGAAAACCTCAGAGTTCAAGGTGGGTTCAGAGAAGCAACTCCAGTCAAGAGGCTTATCTGAAGATCCGCTGAGCCATCCAGGAATGTTTCCATCTGCAAATTATAGCATAGGGGTTCATAATAAACAGATGAGCAAGGAAGGCTAGTTCAACTTTCTCTCTTTTTTTCCTTTTTTGCTGTTAAAAAGAAACACAACCATGGAAAATTCAAAACCTTTTGGGCTCTGTACGGTAGTCTTTGTGACATGGATGAATAAATACTACCTTATAGGTAGTAAAAACCACAGCTAGACTGAGGGCGCAATCCTAAACTGTGCTGGAACAGGCATGCCGGAGGGGGCCTGTGCTGTATCCAGCACAGCTTGGGAGCAGGCTGGAGCCTCCAGCAACGTTCACACTCTTACCCGGGGTAGGTGCCAATTGCTCCAATGGGCTCCTCGGATCTGCACCTGCTATTTAGCAGGTGCATAGCTGAGGACCCGCGCAGCCCGAATCAGGGCTGCACGGCACGTGGACAGGGGCTTGGATGCAGCCATTAGGTCACATCCCAGCTCCACCCTCTTCCCCAGGCCGGAATATCTCTCAGACCCCCCCCCCCCCAAATTTGGCTGGTGCAGGAGTGTTGCGATGCCGTTTTGGCCAGCATTGTTTGGCTGACGCTGCTGCTAGCAGCAGCCCAATAGCTGCAGCGCTGGTGCGAAGGTGCCAGCCGGACCCTCAATGATTGAGGGTGCTCAGTCATCAAAGAGCTTTGATGCTAAGCCAGTTTCATATGGATGCCAGCACAATGTCTGTATCCTAAGCTTCTCCAGGCAATGTCATGTTGGCATTGCCAACAGCATCCATGGAAACCCATATATAGCATGTTACCCAAGTAGCAATGTCCTGACATTTATGCTACATCTTTGCATCATTGGTGTGAGATCCAAGGAGACAATCAGTGCACCCAATGCCAGCCTCAATGCCAGGGGCCAGTAAAGCACCACAAGGATGAATGGACTAGGGGTGGGTGCAGGCACAGAGCCAATGCACAGCCAATGTTGAGTGGACAGCTCCCTACCAGCACCTGGGAATGACCGGCACAGCAACAGTAACCTCCGCTAAACATGGGGAGATGCCCCAAGGAAACCACACACAGATATGACTTGATACAGGGATGCCACCACCACCTACCACACCTCCTATAGGAGTGGCAGTGGTATCAGCAAAGGAAGGAAAAAAACAAAAGAAAACACTGCTAGGAACCCTGTACCAGGTGTTCAAGTCTCCTTAACCACACAAGTACACACGCACATAGTATGGTTTTAACTTGGAGTTAGGCTGGCACAGTTTAGGTCAGCAACGTTCAGCTGGCACAAGGGCCACCGAGTCAGGGATGATGCAGGTCTGTATACTGGCCTCTCTGACTCTGAGAGCGGTCCAAACATACTTTATGGTGTCCCTTGCGCCGGTCAAACTTTGCTGGCCTAACTGTGCTGGCATAACTCCAGATTAGGAGTGTGTGTGTGTGTGTGTGTGTGTGTGTGTGTGCACGCACACAGAGAGAGAGAGAGAGGGAGGGAGGGAGGGAGGGAGAGAATACCTTGTTGAGCCGGCCACAGGAAAGGAAAAAAGATTGCTACCTTGGAAGAGGACAAACAAGTGCAATAAACACACAAGTCCCTCCAGGGTTTGAGACCCTATGGGGGATTTCAACATCTGGAATGAACCTTTTTTTTTTTTTTTTTGAACCTGGGACTGGGACAGGTCTCAATAACAGTCTCAATGGCAAGCAGATAGAACAGGGTGCTGGCAGTTCAATGCACAAAGAGGTAGGCTGGAGGCCAGGCAAAATGGCTTCTTTGGCCCATTGCTGCCATCAAGGTGAGACTGACAATGTAAAACCATCAAAAGAATTCCAAATCATTTAAGCAAATTTTAAGTCCAATCCTAGAGCCCAATCCTATATGTTTTGGAATGTATCACAAACAGAAAAAAAATAAAACACCCTACAGTGAACACTTGATTCGGCAGACCTCTGATTTTGGAAACAATGCATATTTCTGCTCCATTAAAAACCGGTCATGTATGTTTTGTGCATGCCCATCTCTGCTAACTTCAGTGCATTAGAATTTAACAGACTGTTGGCATTAAAGACACCGCATTAGTCTGTTAAATCAAGGGTTCATTGAAAGGTCGAGCAAGAGCACAACCAATGGAACATAACTTCAAGAGCACCGACGTAACTAGTGAAATGACACATGAGAAAGGTGAGTTTGACTAGCTGTTTCAAAACTGGCTGGTCAGGCCTCACATTCATTTTCAATTTAAATTTACAGCGGGATTTCAAAGTTATCTCTTGCTTTTCAGCATTCATTCATATTATGAGTGGACTGGAGGGCAGAAGGTGTGGACTGATGGTTGAGGTGTTGGTACTACCTGAAGCTAAGCAGGAGAATCTGTGGTCTATTTTTGGATGGGAGATGGAACGCCAGGCTGTGACAAGCTGCAGTACCTGTGGTGGCAGAACAGAGTTACTGTGGAGCTGATTAGCCAGTGCAGGAATGTTGTGAGAAGGCCAGCTGGAAAAGAACGGAGTCCAACCTTGAGGACCTGTCCAGGCTGGACTTATGATCACCTGCTGAAGCTCCATGTCACACGGCCAGAGGAGAGAACCACACTGTGAAGGCGACATCTGGGACTGAGGATGCGGTGAATCGCAGAATACTGTATATTTGTAAAAAAAACACAACAACATTGAAAAGTGGTGGTTTAGACTACCCTGCCCATGTAAGCTGCCTTGGGCACTTGCTTCGGCATGGGAAAGGCGGGGTATAAATTCTTCAATAAATAAATAAAATAAAATAATGATCTTGCCCCTGAAAGTGAACTGCAGGGCATTGCTGGTCCCCATATCAGTGGCGTTCCTAGAGGGAGGGCAAAACGCTAAGCTTTTCAGATTCCTGAACACCTGTGTAAAGTGGCCCCTTCCCCCTCCTTCAGAGCCATTTGCGGCTGCTCTGAATGACTCTCAAGGCAAGGGACAGGGGCTGCTTTACACAGGCATTCAGGAGCCTGGAAAATTGAGTGTGTTGCCTACCTAGGAACTGCCCCGTATCACTAAGAGTTGTGCAATTTGTGAGAAACTCAAGAATCATGAGATCATATCCACAGTTCTGAGGATCTTTCCTGCAGCAACAAAAGCAAAGAATTTGCAATCAAGCATCCGTGAAAAGAAAAAGTAAAGTTTCAAAGGGAGGGTACAAAGCCTAAATTCCTTTAAGCACAGTCACAAGCACTGATCGTCTTTCAAGTGGTCAGCTGACTTCCTTAGCTTTCATTTTGCTCTCCACAACAATACGCGCAACTTTGTGGACTGGCACTTAGAACGTTGTGGACTGGCAAAGAACACATCCATTAACCTGGCACAGACTGGCTGTTGTGGAAGCATTACAGTTACTACCGCATGGAAAAAAAATGTTGTGGTTTATTTGCTTTGATTACAGGGTTGTTCCGACCTGTCAGTTTTGCCTGCACTGAGCAGATTTATTTCAACAAAACCAGCATGATACAGGGGTAGTTCCTTGTAATATACTTATATTTATTTAATACAGGAAATGGCCTGAATGCTACTAATGCTGTGATGAAAGATCCAACAGCTTTAATTGCATTTGGCTTGGGGAGAAGAGAGTAGACATGCAGGTCTCTGATAATGAGAGCTTCAAAGTGAGAAAGGTGATATCTTTTACGAGACCAATTGCTATTTGCAAAGTGTTCGCAGAAGGATGCCAGGCGATTCCTGTCCATAATAATTTTTTTTTCCCGCTGTACAAGATCATTCATTGATGCCAAGGATTGTTTGGGTTTCCTCCTGTTATCACTATTGAGACTTTGGGGATGGGGGAAGAGAAAGATTATTTGTAGCCTAATCCTCTGAATTGAGAAAACTGCAAGTATTTCAGTGAGATACACGGACGAGGAAACGGCAAGATGCAGAGAGGGAATATAAGCAGTTCTAGTTTGCATCTTTCATCAATTTGCCACAAAAAGCAGACTGCCGAAAGAAGACTTGCCTTTTGCCCTGGCGAAATTTGTCTGTCTAGAAATACTTTGCTTGCCTTCCAGAAATTGCTTTCAAAGAAATGCTTTCTGGTTGATGATGAGCAGCAGGCTCTTTTTCAGGTAAGTCTATCTCTGGCCGGGGCAGGTCATCTCAGGTTGGTTGCAGAACCATAACTAATGAAAAAAGCACCTTGGACAAGAAATTGTTTTGCGCCCCTCCCCACTTTTTCCCAAACTCACCACCGGCACATGGCTGCATTCTCTCCAGGCCGCTCTTAACAAACCAGGAGTAGCAATGATGTCACGTCATTGCCCACTTCCTTATTTGGAGGCTCTCCAACAAAGAGTTTTATAAACAAGGCATTTCAATTCACCCACACTTCTGGTTCCTCCAGGTGTTGTTGTTGTTCAGTCGCTAAGTCGTGTCCGACTCTTCGCGACACGACTCTTCGCGACACTTCCAGGTGTAGTAAGGAGGCATTTGAGTGGAAACAAGGGAAACAAGGAAATAGGAAAATCAGGTCGAAAGAAGTCATACAGAAGGGACAAGGGGCGCAATTTTCAAAATACCGTACATTATTTGCTTTTTGATGTTGCAAAATTGTGCCCCCCTTTGAACTCCACCTGGAGTGGCTGCTCCTCGAGCTCCACCCACGTTACAGCACTGGTTCGTTGACAAGGATCACTCATCTCTTTCTGCTTACTCGCCTCATCTGCTCCTCCTCTTCCTCCTACTCCTTGGATTCAGAAAGGAAGAAGGAGCAGACTGGAAAAGGATGTGTGGATGAGAGAATGGTGGCTACAGTGGAGATACCTTAGATCAGCATTTCTCAAACGTTTTGGACTTTAGAGCTCTTTACACTCCAAGGCAGAGTCTCAGAGATCCCTGCCAGTACATGTGTCATGTCTTGGGGAGCCCCAGAGCACCGGTGCATACATGAAGTAGCACAGAACTAAGTAGATGGCCGTTACTTATAGTGTGCTAGAGGAGCCCCTGATGAGGTCTCAGGGAGACTCACTTCTGATCCCTTCTGCTGTTACATGGATGTTAGAACATAAGAGCCCTGCTGGATCAGACCAAGGGCCCATCTAGTCCAGCTTCCTGTATTTCACAGTGGCCCACCAGATGCCTCAGGGAGCACGATGACAACAAGATGCCTGCATCCTATTGCCACTCCCTTGCACCTGGCATTCTGAAGTAGCCTACTTCTAATATAAGGAGGTTGCACCAGTCATCATGGCCGATAGCCCATGATGAACTTTTCCTCCAGAAATCTGTCCAATCCCCTTTTAAAGGCATCTAGGCCAAATGCCATCACCACCTTCTGTGGCAAGGAGTTCCACAGATTAATTACCCGCTGGGCAAAAAATGTATTTCCTTTCTAACTCTCCCAACACTCAATTTTAGTGGATGTCCCCTGGTTCTGGTATTGTGAGAGAGGGAAAAGAACATCCCTCTGTCCATTCTATCCATCCCATGCATACTTTTGTACATCTCAATCATGTCCCCCCTCAGACGCGTTTTTTTTCTAGACCGAAGAGCCCCGAACACTGCAGTTTTTCTTCATAAGGAAGGTGCCCCAGCCTAGTAATCATTTTCATTGCTTTCTTCTGCACCTTTTCCAGTTCCACTATGTCCTTTTTGAGATGTGGCGACCAGAACTGTACACAATACTGAGCACAGAAATTGCACACATTTTAGCATTGACACACCTTTCTCGAGAAAGTCAATGTGATGCTGGCAATGGGTTTTCATAGTGTTCCATCAATGCTGAAACCAGCATGCTATTCAAACGTTTTAATCAAGTCTTGTATAAGTGGCAAAGGGGTATTACCTTGAACCTGGTTACACATACATTATCCCCACTGAAGTCAGTTGAATTTATGCACTCATAAGTGATGTAGACAAAGGACATCATTTTTTTATGCCTCAAGCATCATAATGTGGTAGCACTTATGGGCTGCATGCATGTTGCAATGTAACCAGCAGAGACATTGTGTGACATTAATACATGAAGAGTGTTGCTTTAAGAAATGCAGAAAAGAGAGAGAAAATCAATAGAGGAAAAAGTCAGAATTATATATTCTGTTTCTTCATCAGATATATTACTTTGGTGTTCAGAAAAATGTATAGTTTGTGATTTATATAACCATTACATTTTGCTCTGTTGCAGGATTTGTGACAAATTTTATGTCTCAAAGCTATAATCAACACATAGCGAGCTTTCAATCTTATAGGACATAATGAAAATGTGTATGGTAATACCTAAACTCCTGCAGAAGCAACAAGCTAATCTGGAGCTTGCTCCTGATCTCAGGATATGAACTGAGGAAAATGGTTCTAATTCCATTTGTAATTGAAAGCTTGAGCCCAAGCCATTTGTATAAATCAAGGGGAACAACCCTTTCTTTTTCTTCCCTGCTGCAGGAAGTTGGAGTTGTGGCACAGACTGGGTAGGACAGGAATGGAGTGACAGAAGAGGAAAGCAGCTGCTTATGATCATGGCTGTTAAAGAGAAATTAAAGCCCTAATCCAACTCTGTGTTGAAGTCCAAACAACTGTTTGTGGAGGAAAGATAGATGGCCAGAGGTGTGAGCAGAAGCACAGGTGTGGCATCAGCACTGCCTCCACTGGGCTTGCACCTGCCCAACTCCCCCAGGAGTCTGCCACTACTGTGGTCACCATGCTGGCTGAGTAGACTGCTGCCAACTCCACAGCTAACACAGAATAAGAGCGCAATCCTAACCTGGAGTTAGGCTGGCACTGTTAGGCCAGCAAAGTTTGGCCGGCACAAGGGGCACCGTAAAGTATGTTTGGACCACTCTCAGAGTCAGAGAGGCCAGCACGCAGATGTGCACCATCCTCCCTGACTCCAAGAGTGGTCCAAACACACTTTATGGTGGCCCTTTTGGGAGCCCAAATTTGGCGGCCTAACTGTGCCGGCCTAATTCCAAGTTAGGATTGCGCTCAGATTCTGTAACACTGGCACTCTTCTTCCAAGGTTCCCAAAGCAAGCTCCGGCCTGGAAAGGAGAGAAGTTGCAGATGCCCTTGAGGCATGCTCCGGTACAAGCGCTTCAGTCAAGGCCAATAAAGGGGCTGGATGTGAGAATGAGGGTTCTGTCCCTACAGATACAGCGAGACAGTAGCCCCAAAAAACTGTTCTGAAAAAAGGAGGAGGAAGTGGGTGCTATAAAACCACCACCACCCTCTCGCTGTAGTGCTGAGGAAGCATGGAAAGCTTTCCACATGAGATCAGAGGTCCATCCTAAGAAGATGAAGAGGGATGTCTCTGACACCAGCTGAGTTCAGCTGTGACTCCGCAGCCTGGCTCTGTTGGACCGACGCTGCAGCTAGCGTTGGCCCAATGACACTAGTGCTGATGCGGGGGTGCCACTTTGCGCTCCTGCATCACCACTAGTGACTTTGGGGAGATGCAAGTACATTGCGTTGGCCCAACATGCACTGTAGGATTGCACCCTGAATGCATTGTTAAGAATAAAAAGACCTCACAAGAACCCACTCTCAGCTATAGCCAAGAGCATTTCAATTGGAGAATGACCTGAGCATGCACATTTAAAAATTATGTCAAGAATGTGGCAAAAATCAGGTATGATTTAATACCACAGTGTGACAAATGCCAGTTCCATATTCCCATTTGCTACAAGCCAGTGAATAATGTCTAATAAAATAAATGGCCTGATAGGTTTGTGAGCAACAGTCTGTGGCTGTTTCCATCTGCCCTTAAAAGCAAGAAAAAAATACAGCATTTATATGTAACTATTTGCCTTTTTTCCCTGTTCGCTTCCTTCAATAATGGAGCACTTTTAATCAGATGAGGTTTGAAAAGATGATTTTTTGCTTAATGCAATATTTTGCAAAAAGATGTTCTATAATAGAGGTTTATTTTCTCTTCATTCAGTTCCCGAGAAAAGGAATAGGTCTCAAAGGTGTCAGGAGCAAATTAAAGGTACAATAATGAAGATAATATTTTTCATCTTGAAAAAACCCTAACGTTTTACTACTTTCTTATTTGGCCCACTTCAGTTCTTGCTGAAAAGAAGGCGGAAAAAGGCTGCGACAACTCTTTGACACCGTGAGAACTCTGTTCTAGAACATTCTTATTAAGGCTGCTGCTTGGGTGGAACAAGAGAAAAATAAATAGTGCTGTGAGATTAAGGGAAGACTACAAGAAATACACTAAAATATGCATGAGAAGGAAAATGAAGAGCAAAGTGAGAAGAATTAATTATATACTACTTCATGATTCAGAGTCCCTGTGGATCTTCAGTGGTTTTTGGTTACCAATTATGGAAATGTTTAGGCCTGATTTGTCTGAGTCACAAAATGTCTGTTGTTTAGCTACAGTTTGGTACAGTGGTTAATAAAAATGGCCTTTTAAGAACAATAAATAACAAAAAGCTTATTCAAGATATTGACCCTGTCCACATGAAATAAGTCAAGCTTAAGTCACATTGAATGTTACAAAATAGGGTCTAAACCCACGCATAGGGTTGTTGTTTTTTTGGTCTTGTTGTTTAAAACGCATCAAAACACAAAACACTGCATCTTGGGGGTTTAAATATCTGAAGAAAAACACGAAACATCTCATTTTGGTGTTTTGAGTTATTTTCCAGAAGTTAAAATAGATTAACTTTTCCCATAGCAAAGAATAGTGTGGCTGCATCTGCTGACACTATATTGCCTATATCCTCTACCTATATTTAAAGGATTTAAAATTATTAAAAATGAGAACTTGGAATGAGAACGTAGAATAAAAACACATAACACTGCTGATTGTGGGTTAAAATATCTGAATAAAAATACGCAAGGCCACAATTTGCTAATTTAATCAGGAAATTTGGGGGGGGGAATCACTCAAAAACCATACCCCTACCTATGCATTTCCCCTGCCCTGCAGATGCAGGTGCAGCAAAACAGCTTGTGCTGCATCTAGTGTGTGAGTGTGTGTGGGGGGGGGTAGTCCAGGAGATCTCCTCTGTATAAGTTCCTTTAACTGGGGGTTAGCCTCCACGGTACAGAGGGGTCTACTTGGACCTGTCTAGTAAAATTGCAATTGAGTCTGGAAAAGAAGCCAGGATTCAGCAGCTGCCATTGACTCTAAACCCACCCTTTCCCTGAGCCAATTTGCCCTTCAACACTCCCACTCCTGCCTAGTCCTGCCCTTCCCCACTGCCATCACTGCTCAGTTCTGCTCTTCCCCACCCCGTCGCTGCCCGGTTCTGCTCGCCTCCAACTTGTCCTGCCCTGCAGACTTGCCTTCATTGGCAAGGCCCAACAGAGCTTCGTGGCGTGGCTGCAGCCTTCCTGCTGGCTCTCTGACAGCGCATATCCAGGCGCACTGCCAGAGTGATCTTTGTGACTGCTGTCGGGCAGTCACCACTGGTGGAATGCGAGTTCTGCCAGAGATTTAGCCCCATAGGATTGGGTTGGTCACATGATCTCTATGGTATTTAAATGCACCTCACTTTTCTCTAGGTTGGGTGATAAGCCAGGCTTATAGATAATCAGGATCTATTTGTGTCCTTTCTCATTTCCTCAGCTCATTCATCTTTATACCCTTTTCGGATCTTTACAGTGCTAGTCTGATCATTGGGCAAAGAAGGATCCTTTCAGCATAGGTGAATTTTCATCGTAAATACTTATTTTAGTGCTCCTTCAGTTTTTGAGTCTTATATTATTGTGCTTCAGTATTTTATTGATATTGGTCTGGTTTTATTGATTAGTAAGCTCCGTGGGTCTATGTTTTAGAGCAGTGGGTCTATGTTTTAGAGCAGTGGTATTCAAACTTTTTAGGCCGGGACCCCTTTTTTATTTTTTTTAAATTGTTTTTATTAATTTTTAAGAAAAGAGATGGGATAGGGTTACAGAAAACAAAGGAATGGGTTAAACAAAGGTAAACACATTAGGTAAGTACCTTGCAATGCATCATAATATCTTAAAAATATCAATCCAATTAAAAATATCATTTCTAAGGTTATCTATTTCATACTCAATATATCCAAAATCTTCTTTACTTATAAATTATGAAATATCTTAATATTCATCGTTGAACTATGTAATCAGTACTAATCTTTTATTACTTTACCATTCAACATTGCATATCTATCCAATCATAAAACATTTTCCAGTATTATTTAATCTTGCCCTCTCTTAATCTTTCTGTTAAAATGTCCATCTCTGCCACTTCATAAATTTTCCCTATTATTTGTTCAGGACCCCTTTTTTAGAATGGCACTCATGTCGGGACCCACCAGAAGTGATATCATTAACCTGGAAGTGATGTCATGGCAGGAAGTGACATCAAGCAGGAAGTGCTGTCGTTATAACATGATAAAAAATACTTCTGAAATGCAAATTGGCATTCTTGGACTGCAGCAATTGTACAACTATTAAACATCCCTGACAGAAAGATATCCCTGTTTTAGAAAAAAAATGGTTAAGAAATAAATACATAAATAAATAAATAATTGCAAATAAATTAAGTAATAAATAGTACAGAGCATGATCTGCTGTGTACACCATAGCTTCAGATTATCCGTGGACTGCAGTCAGGGGTCATTTATGTCAATATCAGCATTATGTTGCAGAAGGATCCTGCCACTTTGATCATCTCAAATTAAATGTGCCTTGCTGGTTGTTTTGGAGCTCCAGCTAAAGTGTTCTCTTTAAAAGGTTTATCAAGAAACCTTGATGCACAGCTCCAAAGCTAAATGGATACTAATGATGTTAACATCATAATTTTTAAACATCCATGTAATGAAATTTGCCCTAAATCAGAAAAAACCCGTATTTTTCTGAGACAGCGGTTCCAAGCAGAAATGTCTGCATTCAACTGTGATCTTAAACACACCTACTTGGACAATTGCCTTTGAAATCAATGGGCTTCATTTCCAAATGAATGAGTTTAGAATCAGATTTTTTTTTCCATACACAGTGTCAAAAAACCTGAAATATCCCTGCATAGGGGCATTTCCTCTGACTGCAAACACATTTTATTCAGCCAAAAAAGCTAAACCTCAAATCCAAGAAACTGTGAGGACTATGTTCGAAGGACATGGTCTGTGTGCACATGGTATAGCTACCTTGCAGAAACTACTGTTAAGTGGGTCTAGGTCTGGTTCATATCTGGATGGGGAACTGCTGAATTGTCCAATGGAATAAATGTAGAGATGTAAATAATGGCATTAAACATTTACTGTCCAATCCTATCACAGACCATGTTATAGTAGGCAGCCACACCAACAGAGACTGAGCTGCAAGCTATAGTCAGCTAGGTGATTGGACAACCTGCAGGAAGTAAATCTACTTCTGCAGCCTACTACAGTAGGCTGCTCAATGGGTCTGCTCAGACCGATGCCAGCTATATAGCTGCTGCAAGTCCAAAGAAAGCCATGGGGAAGGAAGGGGTGGTTCCTCCTCCAATGTACCCCATTTCTTCTGCTCCTTGGCAATGGCTTGCATGCTGCCTACTTACTGGCAAACCTTCCTGGAGCTGGTTCCATTCATACTGTTCCATCGTTTGCAGCAGCAGCCTGGCAGTGTGCAACATCGGCCTGGCTTTCACACCACCACCATTTCACACTTGTTCATTCTGGTAGTAGGGCTGGGGTCTCAGAGTACAATCACCATCACCCTCCAGTTAGTTAGCACAGGGAAGTAAGTGCCTGTGAGTGCCTATCACATCCTGGTCAAGCTTTTCCCCTTCTCTTCAGAGCTCATGTAATTGGACTAAGCAGGATGGAAGGGGTTAGAGAATATATGAGAGGTGTACAAAGAGATCCCATCCCCTGGGTTATTCTGTTGCCCTGTGTGCGCGCGCATGCTGTGACTGCATGAAGTTGCCCTACATGGGCAGTCCAGTCCTGAACTGCCCAACCGCCAAGGAGTGCAGTGGTAGCCAAGTGGCTACCACTGCATCCCACGGCAGCCAGTCAGCCCCAGGAGTATCCTCAGGAAAGTGGACAATCATCCCCTTTCCCTGCATGGCGGGCAATGAGCCTCCTTGCTCCTGTGAAGGCTTTTTAGCAGCAAGAATTGCCACCCCCCAGCCCAGGATTGCCCTCCCACCCCACCCCGAAAGTCGCATCGCTGGTGCCACAGCGCCACCCCAGTGCCTGCGGGAAGGGCTTACCGCCGGCAATGGAGGCACTTTCTGGGACAGTTGCCCAGGCGGTACAAGTGTACCATTCATGGTAACGGGCTCTGGATTGGGCACTGAATTAGACTATTGGTGCATCTAGTTCAGTACTGAATACGCAGACCGCTCCAACTTTTAGACGATGATCTTTTCCAGCCTGTTCCGGAGAGGTCAGGGACAGGTTCTACACCATGCCTATTTGCAAAATTCTTTCTCAGAGCTACTCTCAATACTATCTCCCTGCTGCATCCTCCCTGGGAAGGATCATACCCACGGTTACATTACTTCTAAAACCAGCTATTTATAATGGGAAATGCTTCTATCCAGAGTCAAAGTCTCCACATCCGACTTAGCAATCAATGTGCTTTTTCTCCTGCAGATCATCTTTCGTCTTTTAAAGCTCTCTAGAATAACAAACAGATACTTATGATATTGCAAATGGTATCTCTGTTTTCAGGAAGATCTCAACTTCGGGGCAAGGGAATTCTGATATTTCAAGTATTACATTTCCTCTCTGACTTGCCAGTTCACTTTAAAGGCTATATTCCAGCTTCTATCGTCAATAAAGCATTATTCGGCATATTATTGTCCATAATTCTTTCAAGCTTTTTTCACTGTTATTTGCATCAAGTTGTAGGTATAGTGTATATGGATGAGGGGAAGGAGTATGTGGATGAGGGGAAGGAGAACACTCACAGCACAATCCAAACTTGCCTGTCTTGCTATGCTTGCCAAAGGTGTCATAAATGTGCCATACAGAATGCTTACTGCACTTGGAGTGTAAGCAGCACCAATGGGGAGGCCTGTCTTGTCCTGCTGACACTGCACCCAGTGAATTGGCTGCTGGTGGAGTGGAGGGGACAGTGGGAGAATAGGAGCGCAATTGGCAGCACCAGCCGGCCAGCGCCAAATCCAATGCAGTATAATGGAGGCTGGAGCTTTCCCGCAGCAAGGGAGCGTTTGCTCCAGCCTCTCCTATGTGCTCCTTGGATCTGTGCCTGACAAACAGCAGGCGCAGATCTGAGGAGACCGTGCAGCCCGAATTGGGTGCCGTGCAACCTTGCAATCGAGCTTAGGAAGCGGCCGTATGACCGCCTCCCAAGCCCACCCACTTCCTGCCCCCAACCTCCCTCCCCCCACCAATCCCCTTGCTCTCTTGGCATGGAGACTCCCTCACGCCAACTGGCTTTGGTCAGTGCAAGGAAGGCTTCTTGTCAGCACTCTCAAGCCGACGCTACTCATAGCGTTGGCTTGTGAGCTTTAGCACCGACACGGGGGTGCTGCTTGGCACCCCCGCGTTGGCGTTAATGCCGTAGTGCTGACGCAATGATGTTGCATCAGCGCTACACGCCATATAGGATGGTACTGTGAATCAGAGGCAGGGATGGGGTAATCTGGGCTGGAGGAACAGGGGTAGATCAGCCAGGAAGGGGCAGAAATAGCAGAGCAAACCTTGGCTATATAAATCCTTGTTCCTGGGCTTGAATGCCTTATATGTGCAATCATGGGGGAGGGGCAGGGAAATGGCCTGCCAGGGAGCATGTTTTCTCACATCCACATCAATGGCGTGGCCATGTTGGCTTAGGATGGATGCATTTTTAGGAAGTTTTCCTTGTGATCTTCAAATTGAAAGCCATCTTTAGCAGCTTCTTCAAAGTGCGATGACAGGGTGTAAGTTCTATAAGTAAGTAAAGATCCAAACCATGGAAAAACCTCCTTCTCGATTTGAACCTAATGAGCCGTATGCTTGACACCCGTGGAAACGGTAGGAGCTCCAAAATGTTTCTCATCAATTTAGAAAGGCAGACAAGGCTTTCCTGGACCATAAGCTGTCTTGACAGATGCTCATCCAATTTCCTTTCTGAAATCTCCAGAGAAATAGAGGGATAGCAGGATCTTTGGGCAATGTGTCTACTGTCAAACCAGTTGAGCATATCTCTTTGTGAGCTTATCCCATCTAGATGAACTGCATTTTCGAATCTCACCAAGCTTCCACAAAACCTGGTGAGATGCCCATTCTTTGTCTCCCCCAGTGCCTTCTGTTTCATCTCCTTTTCCCGCTTTGATCCCAGTAGGAAATATTCCTCCTTAGACAATGTTTCTCCTTAATTATCAGAGCAGAAACTTTTTCCAGCTCCCCCAGATCTGCTGTTGTTCCTCCAAGCAAGTTTGCCCAGGAGATAAATGCCATAGCACATTATAGAGAATCGTGCCCTAGATTCCTCATATTAAGAGGCCTCCAATGCACTGTGTTGCAAGGCACTATCCCGCTAATACACTGCTTTATACGGTATGGCTCGGTTGAAGTTCCAGTCTTAAATCTCAGGGAGTATCTTCTTAAAGAATTCATAGCTGTTCTTAGTGCAACTGATCCTACTAGCCTCATTTTGCTAAGAACTCTTTTAAAGCCCTTCTGAATTACAATTTCTTTTCTCGAAGTTCAGTAGGGAGATAGGATGACTCTCAAGGTGCAATCCTAACCTGGATTTAGGCCCGCACAGTTAGGCCAGTAAAGTGTGGCTGGCACAAGGGCCACCTTAAAGCACATTTGGGCCACTTTCTGAGTCAGGGTGTGTGCTGGCCTCTCTGACTCATACAGTGGTCCAAATATACTTTATGGTGTCCCTTGTGCTGGCCGGCAAAGTTTGAAAAAAGTGCCTCTTGCCCAGTTAGCAAGGGCTCACATCAAAAGACAAGTTGAGGGGGGCGTGGCAAACTGATGTGTGGTGCCCTGCACCCTGTCTATCCATCACCTCCCTCTTGCTTAAGACATTCTGAGCCTTTTTTCAGCTCGCTGAGAGCAAGTGAGAGGAAAGTGGGGCCATTAGCTGCCTTCTTCATCTGCTAACACAACTGGAAGAAGGTGCCACATTGTCAATACAGGTGGAGCATTTTTTATCTCTTCCAGGAACCCGCAAGAATACCAAAAACAGTGGTAAATCAGATCAATGTAAAAAACAAAGATATTCTTTAATTAGCAATTCTTTAATTAGCAGAATTTTTTTTAAACTTCTCTTACCATGGCAATGTTGCCACAGACATTCTCAGAACAGATTAGTATCCATTAAACTGAGATAAGTCCTCTTCTTTTCGCCCTGGAGATGGGCGAAAAAATACAAACTGGAAGTGATTAATTACCATTCCCATGTTCCAGGGCAGGGGAGGAGGTCTTATTCAGAGCTAATTGATATTAGTCTGCTCTAGACCCCTGGAAAATGCTTGCTGCTGTGTTGTCATGGAAAGAGAATATATTTTTAAAGGATTGCTAATTAAATGAACATGCTTAGTAAAACAAAAAGCACTTCTCTTCCCTCTGCTCTGAGTCAAATCAGCGAATGGAAAAACTGTAGATGAGACGGCTCATTGTATACTGTATTTCTGCGTCTGTCCTTCAATTCAAATTCAGGAGGCACAAACCTGAACATGTGTGGAGTGTTTAATGCTGGGAGAGATATCAGTGGCAGGAGGGCAGGGAGAACAGAACACTGAGATGGACTGCCTTGAGCCTACAGGATCCAATCCACTACTAATTCTACAATTAGCTATCTACCAGTGAGACACTGACAGATAAGACGGCCATTTTGATGAATGTGCCTGCAGACATATGCACAGAACATTCAAAATGGTGCCCCCAGCACTGGAAATGGAAGAATAATAGCAGAAGCTGTAGCTATAAGAGCAGGAGGCAGACCTTACACATCTGAACCTGTGAATCCCCCTAGGTTACACCCAAATTCAAGCTGTCATACATAGCCATGAGCCATATATTCCAGAAAACTAAAGACTTACTTCCAGATTTAGCAGGCTCAAGAAAAACAGGCCTACCATGTTTGCAATTACAATTCCAGGAAAATGTCCCACCAAGTTTTGACAGAACGCCAGTTGCCAAATATTTATTCCACTCCAAACTCCTCTTAAATTGTCGTGAAAGTGAAACATTGTAAAACTGTAGCACAGCCTTAATATTTATAGGACTCTTCTGGTTTAGTTGCAATAGATTAAAGTTAAGCAATTTAATGGTTACTCCATTAGTGAAAACTAACTATGGATTCTTTTAAGGTGAGCCAGGGGTGAATAAAATCGGCAGGAATCTGTAAAACAGAAGTGCTCGGTGGCTTTTGAACTGTATTGATGACATTTTTTGCTCTGATGTTTGGATACATTCATGCCCAAGATTTGATTATCACATTGATCAGTTGATTAAAAATTACTCTTGTGAAACGGGGCATTACCTACTCTACAGACCTACAGGAGATATCATCTGAGCCTACAAGCATGAAAGGTTATTGCATCTCAGATCTTAACGCCATTCTCAAATGATACAGATGCCATTTAGAAAATAGCAGGAACTGTATGTTGGAGCAAACTAAGCATTCTGTTTGGCCGCAAGTTGTTGATTTTGCATGCAGCAGTGAAGATTAACACTTCCATATTGAAGGGATGTTATGTATGGTTAGGGAGAAAACCTGTTCTTGGACCATTTATGCAAACTCAAGAGATTTCAAAAAAAAAACCTTTCATAATCTCAACTTTGGGACTTTATCTAAGCACTAAGGAAAGGATGACCATATGTTATTGCAGATTAGAATTAAAATGGATTTTTTTTAAACAATTGCCACTTCTGTATTTTTCTGCATATAGAACACCATTTTGATGACTATGCCACGTGCTCATGAGATGAGACTGAATTTTTTCTATGCTTGGTCAATTCTGTCAACAATGCTTTTATTTCTAGCAAATTTGTATGCACCTGCCACCTTTAAGGCCCTGTGGTAAATGGGACCCTTTTGTAAAAGTCCTTCAGTCCAACACTAACCCACGCTGAAACAGGCAGGCCAGCTTGCCTGCCCCATATCCTGCGCAGGGTTGGGGCTGCCTGCACAACACAGGCTAAGGGGAATTATTTCCCTGATTCTGTGTCACGCCTCAGCCACCCAAACAGGGCTACTTGGATTTGTGCCAGCAAAAATGCTGTCTCAAATCTGAGTGCCCTCTGTAAGTCCAACCTGGCCAGAGAAAGCAGATTGGATCCAGCCTAGGTTGCCCAGGCCAGCCACACACCCCTTCCAGCCCAGGTACGCCCACAAGCCTACCCTTCCCCACCTTCCCTGTCTACCTTCATTTTACCCTGCCTTCCCCAAATTCCTGTGCCAGCCACCTTCCACTGGAACCAACTTACCGCCAAAATCCAGAATTGGCATGGGGAAGCCGGCACATGTCCTTGTGCTAGCCTTCCTCCTGACTCAGGAGGACTCAAGGCTCATTTGTGAAAGTCCCTGGATCAGGGCCAGCTCCAGGAGCTGTGGGGTCCAATGTGGGGTGTTCCTGTGGGGGCCCCACTCACCACGGAAAGTGCTTGTGGTGCTGCGCGTAGCACCTGGAAATAAGTGGTGGTGACACGATGACATCACCGCCAGCTGCTTCCAGGAGGCCCATTTTGAGCAGTTCGGAGGCAGGGGCAGGTGGGAGGGCCCAAGGGAAAGCGGCTCCGTTTGCCCCACTCCCAATTTATACAGATCCTGGCTGCAACAGCAAGCAATATGCTAGCTACACTGGCATAGGGGGTGGTGGGGTAGGGCAGAGTGCAGGGCCCAATGTGAACGACATTGGTCACATTGACTTAAGGCCATTTCTGCCCTGGATGGCGCAAGAGATTGTGCTCTTTGTCAGTATCCACAATGGAGCTGGTTTGGCTTAGTTGTACCTGGTCTAGCCAACTTTATGAACTTTTGACTTACATGTGTCCATACACACCAAAAATAACTTCAGATGGTCCATCCAGAAGCTGGCTTGATGGAGAAATACCAGGCTGTCTGACCCAAATGTTTTCTTATACAGTGGGCAAGGGTGACTCTGCAACACATCTCTTAGTTTGGACCACACCTTCCCATTGGCTGAGGCCCCAACTCTATCCGACTTTGCAACACCAGTGCAGCCATGCCAAAAGATGTGCACTGGATCCTGCAGTAAGTGAGCAGTCACAGAAGCCACCTGAAGGTAAGGGAACAATTCTTCCCTTACCTTGCAGCTACATTGCAGCTACTGGAATGAGAGGGTTAGGCCCCGAGTATACCAATTTGATCATGTCCTAGTGGAAGGAGAGATTTTCCCGCCTAAAGACTAGCCAATGAGAAAAGCTGAATTTTAATTCCTCAACACCCCTTAAAAGAGAGAGGATGAACTGGGATTGACAAACTTATCCCTTGGGGAACAGGGAGTATTGTCTCAAGATGATCTGACCATCTGGTAACTGGAGGCAAGAAATGGCATCTTCCATCTGCCTGAGGATATGCTTTTGTCCAGGGATTGTGTAGTCAGAAACTGTTCTTTATTCCATTTGTTCTGCTTTTCCTGTTTTCTGCTTTGTCCTTTTTTTCAATAAATCTTTTCTATATTTTAAAAGCATCTTGACTGGTAAAAGATATGAGCTGAGAGCTATTTGCCTCCTTGCTTTTTGATGGCTTCAGTTAAAAGGTGTGTGTGTGTATGGGTGTGTGTGTGTGCAATCCTAACCTGGAATTAGCCTGGTACAGTTAGGCCAGCAAAGTGTGGCCAGCACAAGGGACACCATAAAGTATATGTGGACCACTCTCTGACTCAGAGAATGGTCCAAATATACTTTATGGTGTCCCTTGTGCCGGCACACAGACATGCACTATCCTCCCTGACACTGAGAGTGGCCCAAACTCACTTTACAGTGGCTCTTGGGCTGAGAGAGAGAGAGAGAGAGAGAGAGAGAGAGAGAGAGAGAGAGAGAGAATGCTCAGAGTTCAGCTGAATAAGCTGGCATCCCATTGACTTCTCCATCAAAATGCTTCAATGCTGAGAGATGTCTAGGTCAATGAGCTACACACAGGCTGGGGAAACTTTATGCACTGGAGCCTCAGGTCCATCTCTGTTGGCAGCAAATCTACTTCCAGGGGTCATTTAGGACACAGCAAGAAAAGATGTGTCGGGCAGCCATGTTAGTCTCTTGCTTGAGGATCCCAAGAGTGCAAGGACAATACGATGCACAGGGCAAGCTCTTGCTTCCCTACAGTCACAATTCCCAACTAATCAGCTAACGATCATTTAAAAACAGTGTCCTGCAAAAACGCAATAAAACCCCAAAGCACTGAAGAATGTTTTGTCGACCCCCCAAAGACAATGGATCAAAACAGATGCTGTCAAAATCAAAGCTAAACAGATTTATTTCCACTGTGGTTCACTGGTGTTCTTTGGACGCCAACAATGTTAACAGATGTAAGGAGAAAAACTGTGGTTTGTAATAAACTCCAAATGGAAACTTGACGTCCTCTCTCTTGGTGTGCAGGCACCAGTCTGAGACAAGTGCCTGCTCATACTCATGCTGTTCTTGTGATGTCTGAACAAGGGGCTAGGGGGGATACACAGCTCCGGTGAGCATTTGCCCTGTGGCAAGCCACACATAAAGCTGGCAGCAATTGAAAGGCCAAGTCCTATTTAATCATCTTTCCTGCTTGCTGAACTTATGTGGTCCCTTGTTTTTGCCAAGACAGATACACGCTGCTTCATGACAAAGAGCTACAAAACAGATAACGGGCAGATACTATCCTGTTTTCTATTATAAAACAATTTGCTTCTTTGGACAGGTGCTCAGCAGTGAAGTGTTAGCGCAGGAGATGGAGTCAGCCGTTTGCGGCCTCATCAAGTCCTGAGACTAGAATGAGGCTGTTGATAAAAGAATCCCTGTAATATGTTGTAGGCCAAGGGTGACTACTAAAAAAAAACCACCCACAAAGCCTTAGTTCTAATCTTAGAAGGCAAGTGCCCCATCCTGCATTGCTATTGATATGTCCTGTTGCACAGGCATGGATCACATTGGATAACTATAAGGGGAAGTTAGTGGATAACTAACACAGTGAAGTGTTTCCTCTTCCTAACCCAGGTCACAAAGTCATAAGCAGCCCGTTGTTCTGTTCTCTTGCTAAGATCAGATGTATGTGCTTTCTTTCCCCAATTGCCTCTGAACATTTTGTGTCACTTTGGGGGAAACACAGAGCATGCTCAGTCTTTAGCAGGCGCTCGCTCTCGCTCTCGCTCTCGCTCTCTCGCTCTCTCTCTCTCTCTGTGTGTGTGTGTGTGTGTGTGTGTGTGTGTGTGTGTGTGTGTGTGTGAGTGAGTGAGTGAGTGAGTGAGTGAGTGAGTGAGTGAGTGAGTGAGTGAGTGAGTGAGTGAGTGAGAGAGAGAGAGAGAGAGAGAGAGAGAGACACCTTGGTATACGTTCCATGAAACCCTATGCAGACTCTATCCAGCTCTTCAGATACATGTCTTCCGGATAACACTGTTAAGGTGCAGCACTCACCCATGCAATTTTTACCCCCCCCCCCAGTATGCCCCCTCTTCTCTCTCCAGGGTTCTTCCCCCCCACTTTTCACATTATGCAGTTCATTTTCTAGGGCAGTTCATTTTGTTATTGTGAAAACAAGTCATTCTCCTGCCTGACCTCTCCCTGTTTCCGGGCATAGTGTCAGTGATTCTGTCAGTGAGCAAGAGGGCCCCTTACACTTACATGGCGCACTGTAGCCCCTCCAATCAGTGGCGTCCCTACGGGGGGGCTGAGCTCTACGTTTGGCAAGGAGCCTCACCCTCCCATGTAAATCACTCCTTTCCCTTGCCGCTGCAGCCAGTGAGCAACACCAAGACGTTGCTTCCCCCCCTGAGGATTGGTTAAAGTGGCGCAGGAAAGGAGTAGAGTGATTTCCACGGCAAGCTAAGGCTCCTTGCAAAACTTAGAGCGCTGCCCTCCCTGTAGGGACGCCACCGCCTGCAATAGTTAGGTTTTGTCCCCTTTAGCTATGCTGCTGCATAATATGAGTTTCCCAAGCACTGTAAAGCGTCTTGCTCCTTCCCAAACATTGTTTCAGAGGGAGGCAGATTTGCCCTACCCCTTTGGAGAAAGGCATGAAGCTTTGAGCTACCTTGCACCTGTTTGAGCCAGTAGCTCTGCCTATTTTACTTTGTTGAAATATGGTGCATCCCACACATCCCCACTCTCCAGATTCACAGTGTGAGATTACCTGGTTACTTCAGGACTGATTCGGACTTTTTGTTCTTTCGTAGATTGGCTGAAGAAAGGTTTTTCATTTTTTTCCCCAACCTGCTTCATACAAAAAGCTACTGTTAGGACCTATTTTGATGGTCACACCAGACAGGCACATTACTGCTTTTTTTCAGATGCCCTTCAACTGTCCCCCTGCCCCATGCCTTGATTTGTGCAAAAGCATTCGCTGTTTCCTTAGCTAATAATGGTTAGTGCCGAATCGTTGGCAGTACCTGACAACTCGTAAACCTTTCGGTACTTTGTCAGTCTGATGGGTGCAGATCAAAAGAGGAAGATAAACGTCACTGATGTAGTTTACGGTAGACAAAGCTAACCCTGTAAAAGAAAGCAGAGGTGCAATAGCAGAGAATTAAAACGGTCCTGGAATAAAGGAGTCAATGTGGAAACAGCATCCTGAACTTCAAAATGAATTGTTCATATGTTATGACATATGCAGAGCCGTAACGGGGAGCACCTGCCCCGGGCGCTAGGCTAAATGGGGCGTAGGATTGGCCCCAGGCCTCACCCTCATTATGGAGGTGATGGTCTTCATACCACAAGTGGCAGGAAGGCAGTCACCTTCAAGCTCTCCCAGAAGGAGGTGCTGCCTATCTCACAGGCCCCTTTCTCTGGGGAGATGTTGGAGGAGACTGCCTTTGCACTTGCGGTGCAGAAGCAGTCTCCTCCAGGTTCTCCCCGAGGGAGGAGGCGCTTGCCACCTCCTGCACCCGCCCCTCCTCCGGGGAGAACCTGTGACGTCACTGCCCCAGGATGCTGGGGTAGGACACTATGGCTCTGGACATATGAAATAATCTGAGAATAACACAGTCTGCCACTATAGGTCCTCATAGGGTATCACAAAAGGTGCATTGCCATTGTTTGATGTGGGACTGCCAATGCAAGCATGAACCAATGGCCTTCCCAGGCTGTGTCAGAGCAGGTAGCTTGGTGGTGGGGATGGGTAGTTTGAGGGAGGACTGGGGCAGGGTGTGGGGTATGGAGTGAATCAGGGATTGGGGCAGTTTGAAGATTGATCACCCTCTGAGGCTCCTACAATGCCAGCTAAATAGCTGGTGTAGGCTTAAGGAGACCCATTAGTGGGTAGGCAGCCAAACGGGAGGTAAGTAAACAAGTTTTTGTTTAGGTTGAAATTCCTTCTGCATATTTGTGCATATTTTCAGAAATTCATTCTGCTGTTGATCTCTCACCAGCATTCGTAAAACAGCACATGAGAAGCAGCTTTCATTCTCCATTGTCCCAACTCATGTCAAATTTCATATTTTGTAGAACCTGTGAAAAGAGTAGTTTTCTGTACAAACTGGGGAAAATAATACTCATATTCAGAGGGCCACTCTACATAAAAAAAACCCTTGTCGATGCCACTTGATTATATTAATGAAAGAAGTACTTTGCTACGGAGACATTTGGCTTTTATGGTTCCAATCTTCATGTATCAAGCGCAAACACTTAAAATAATAAGTAAGAAAAATTCCACAGGATCTCTCGGCTTTCGTTATATACGTATTAAGCAAACCTCAACATTAAATGGCAAAAACATATATCTTTCAACAATGTGACGTTTTCCCAAAAGCTTGATCTTAAATGGGAGTCCTATCTAAATACGATAAGAGAAGCCATTTACAAGATTGGACTGGATGTGAATGAAGGCAATATAAAAACCCTGGTCTGAAGCTTGGATAATGTTATTTGTGCATTTGCAAGTCCATTAGCAGAGCAATTCATCTAAGAGACTTGGAACCCAAGAGCCAGCCCAGTTGCTTAAATTTGTAGACATGCATACAGCAGTCCCGGCTCCCCCATCCCTGAGGCAACTCAGCATCTGCAGCACAATTTAACATAGAAATGAATCGCTGCTGAAAGCCACAATCCTATACAGGTACTTCTCAATTTATGCAAGGGGCATGTTCTCAGAAATCAGTGTGAATATTGAGAACATGTGAATGAAAACTATTTTCCTCACTGAAACAAAGGAAAATGGCATAGGTTCAGTGGTGGAATCTAAATTATTTAAGAACAGGAACTATGACCGGGACTCACTTTTGATTGGCACGTGTCGGGACCCGCCCACCGGAAGTGATGTCATGGCAGGAAGTGACATCCAGAGCATGTTAAGAAGGCCTGAGATCATGTTAAACTGACCCAACAATTCCAAAAGTATTCCACTCACAGGGGACAAAGACAGACACACAAGCAGGTAGTACAGGCTAAGCTGCTCCACGGAGAACTTAAGAGCGAATGGATTTTCCCCAACGAAGGGAAAAAAAGGAGACGCAGGTTGCCAAGTGGCCCCGCCCTCCACCTTTAAGGGAGGGCAAAAAAAAAGTGCTAGTTTGCCAAAAAAAGGTTCTAGCCAGGTACAAAATGCCATATAAAGTTTGACTTTCAAACTCTGCAGAAGAACAAAACCCAGATACAGCAAACCATGGTACATTTTCTATTCCTACATATACTTGCATGAACTACAACAAGGACTTGGACACATATCAGACAAAGCAATGTAAAGCCATTCAAGGAACTTTCGGGTGAAGGGGGGAAGAATACTGGCCAGCTATGCTTCCTTTTCAAATTTATGTTACACATGTTATTTTTGACCACATGTGGCATCTCTCCCTTTTAACTGATCACTAGTATCAGTCAAAATCTGACACACATATAACATTCTAGGTTTGGCACACGTTGGTCATCAAGAGTGACAGCAAAGGCTTGTGAATCACATGAACAATGTTGGATACATTGCAGGAATGTTATTGTGTTGGAATGCTTATTGGAAAAGTTTGACATCTCAATGTCAACAAGGTTTTACAAAGAGAATCAGGGCACAATCCTACCCAGTGCTGGGGTAGGAGCGCGGGCCAGCCAGCACCCTATCAGCGCTTGGTAGGTGGAGGCTGGAGCCTTCCCTATGTGCTCCTCGGATCTGCACCCACTAAAGAGTGGGCACAGATTTGATGAGACTGCGTGGCCTGAATCGGCCTGAAGGGCTTAGGATGTGGCTGTATGGACACCTCCCAAGCCCGCCCAAGTCCTGCCCTGCCTCCCTCCCTCCCTCCCTCCAATCCCTGTGCCGCCTTGGCACGGAGCCTCCCTTGTGCTGACTGGCTTTGGTCGGCACGAGAGAGGCTCAGCACGGGTGTGGCAGCGCTGGTCCTGTTGCCTTACCGCTAACGCGGGGGTGCCAATTGGCACTAAGAGCGTAGGGTCTGTGCAACCCTGTTGCGCTGACACTGTGTGGGTTTAGGATTGCGCTGCCCATTTCCTAGTAAGGTTTTTGCTTTGATGTACCTAGAGGACATGTTGAATCCTGAAATCGAGATTAACTCCACCTCTTGATGTTTACACAATTTATTTCAGGGTGTTTCTTATAAATCTCCAGAGCTTTAGATTCTGCCACTCTAATGTTTTAGGCTAGCTCAGAATGTCAGATGCCAGGGAGTGGGAAGAGGATGCAGGCATCTAGTTGTCTTGTATGCTCCCTGAGGCACCTGGTGGGCCACTGTGAGATACAGGAAGCTGGACTAGAAGCGCCTGATCTCTTCTTAGAGATTCTCCTCTGCCACACACACCCAAGCAAGAATATTTTTAGCAATCCAAAGTAAGAATAAAGTAGGTAAAGGGGCTCTTGGTCCATGAATGCCAGGTTTACGTCAGAATGCCAGGTGCCATGGCAACAGGATGCAGGCATCTAGTTGTCTTGTGAGCTCCCTGAGGCAGCTGGTGGGCCACTGTGAGATACAGGAACCTGGACTAGATGGGCCTATGGCCTGATCCAGTGGGGCTCCTCTTATGTTCCTCCTGCATACAGTAAAATATATATAACAGCAATTTGCACTGGATGTATGTGTATGTGCTTTCAGTATAACTCTTTCTGTCTACTCTTTATTCAATATACTCTTTCTGAGGTTCCAAGCAGCCAGGAAAGGACAGAGATATCAGGTTAACTGAAACAATGAGAAGAAATCAGAAAGGGTCACAGAAAGAGAAGTAGCACTGGGGAGGTGATGGAAGTCCTGAGAGGAAGAGAAAAGAAACAATATTGTTGTGAAGTGGAATGGATAGGACAGTGTTATAGATGTGACCGTATATCCTGACTTTTATGAACTGAGGAGAACCAATTGTTGTCTCACAAATGATTACATCTTTGAGGTTAGGTAATATAATCACGATTTTAGTTCTGATGGTTTCTTTTCTTCCCATTGTATACATTTTGGGATTGAAAAGGCTGAAACTTCAATTAATTGATCTGTTCCCTAGAAGTGGAACTGACCCTCTCCTTTGGTTCTCATGTTTATGGCGAGGTGAAAAATGACAGAGTAGTGATGATAATGAGCTATGAGCTGGAAGTCCCTGGTTCACATATCAGCTCAGCTATGAACCTCTTCTGTTGCTCCTGTAAAGCACTACACCTCAATCCCATACAGACTTCTATAACAAGGAGATGCTAAGCATGCAGGGCTATTGTTAGGATGACTGAGATAATGCACATAAGCAGTGTGGAGCAAAGCTCTAGATTTACTAAGTGTAATTATGTTCTTTTCGGTGCTGCTTGAATTTGGTAGCAATTACTTTCCACACGATCTGTGTGGGTGTTAATAAGTCAAAGAAGCAATTTGAAAGAAGAGGTTTTTTTTTGTTTTTTTTTAAAGAACTTAAATAGCTAAACTAAAATAAGAAAAGGGTTTAACTTAGGTTTGGGAGATAGCAACCCCCTAGCAACAATGTCTGACTTCAATATCGTCGATTGCTAACTAGCTGAGACTGGGGGCCCTACCAACATCCATTAGGATGTAATTCTCACTTTAAGGGACTCACTTTAAGGGACAAAAGAAAGCACAGAGAACTCTTCATCATGTTCCAACTTGGAGTTGAGGTTCCCAGCAAGTAGGTGAGCAGCACTGCTGTTGCCATAGTGACAGCAACACCTGTGTGTCCTCACTGAACTTCATGAGAAGATGGTGAGCCTCCGCCTACATATGTGATATGCTGTCCTTACATGAGCAAATGGCAGATGCATGCTGAGGAGATGACTGGCTGACAGTCTTGCTTCCCAGAGAGCTGAGAGAATCAGTGACGGAGATGCAGATGATCATTAACCCCTGCTAACTGAGTAAGAGGCACCTTTTCGAGTAGGGTTCCTCTTATATTTAGCACGGGGAGATTAACTGCCTCTATTCACCCGAGCACAGTGTCTTTTCTAGTTGCTATTGCTGGTGGTATTGCATTTTTTTTTTTTAAGATTGTGAGCCCTTTTGGGAGAGGGAGCCATTTAACTTTGTTTTTATTATTCACCTGTAAACTGCTTTGTGAACTTTGTGTTGAAAAGAGGTATATAAATACTGTTGATTGACTGATTAAGCTCCTCCCCTCTTCTGTCAAAGGCAAGGGATACTAGTAGAAAATGCCAAAGGTGATGCTATCAGTGTGTGTGGAGTTGTCAGGTACAGAGATGTAACATTTTCCAGGATTGTTGAAGCCATGAGAGAGAGAGAGAGAGAGAGAGAGAGAACTCTCCCCACTTCCAGGATTTTTTTTTGGGGGGGGGGAGGGGGAAGAAATGGCAAGGAAAAAATTGATGTGCAGTACTTATTTTTTTATGAGTTCAAAAGTTATTTTAACTAATGTAAGAACATCAAATGCACTGTGTATAACCATGTTAGTACTTGAATTTGTACTCTTTTTACTCCATTTGTCAAATGTAAAAGTATAACTTTATTTTTAATGAATGAATGTATATCATGAAATTATACCCCATAGTTCTCCCACATGTAATTTAGCATATATTATGGGCAGCCGAATCCTATGCTGCCCCAGCGTCTTATAGGCACCGGGGCAGCTGCTGAAGCCTCCGCAGGGTAAGTGAAGCTCCCATGGCCCCAATGGATCTCCTATCTGCACCAAGCAAGCGCAGAGCTAACGAGGCCCATGTAGGGTGTTGCGGCTCAAGAGGGGCCATAGCATATTGCAGCAGAGTCTGCTGTCATCTATATCCCACTCCCAGGCCTGAGCCTCCCCACTGGAACTGGCTTAGGATATGGCCATATGGCCACCTCCCAAACCCGCCTACGTCTAGCCTACATTCCGCCCACCCTCTTCCTCCCTTGCCCAATCCCTGTGCCGCCTCGGAACGGAGCTTCCCCTGCGCCAGCCGCCTTCAGCTGATGCAGGAGAGGCTCGCCATTGGCGCTGTTGGGCCCCCCACGTCGTGCATCCATGCAATGATGTCGCGTCGACGTGAGAGGGACGGTAGGATTGTGCTGTCAGAGTCAGGAAGGATGGCGCACATCTGGGTACTGGCCTTTCTGACACCGAGAGTGGTCCAAATATACTTTACAGTGGCTCTTGTGCTGGCCAACGTTTGCTGGCCTAACTCCAAGTTAGGAGTGTGCCCCCAGTGTTCAAGATGGAGTTTTGTATCACTGTATACGCTAAAAACAACAACCTAGTGTTACTCTCCATAACATAAATAATGTTTCTCTAGCCTGATTCTGCCCCCAGAAGAACCAGCAAAAGGCAGATTTCAACCCAAACCTCAGTTTTCCAGGCCACTGCAGGTTGTTTGGACTTTCTGTCTATTTTGACTTGTTTTTACAGGCCACAAAAGCAGGCCAGGCGATAACGTCCCAGGCCTTTAGGGATTGCTCCCAGGGTCTAAATAATAAGGAGAACATCAGATTCATGGTCATTACTTCTGGCAACTTGTTCCTCAAATTCCAGATCAAAAGAGCATTAGAGGAAGGTAGCCAACAGTCCGTAAGCCAGAAGGCCTTACCCAGATTCTCCTTTGGTGATAATAATGCTTTTTATGTGCAGGAATGCATCTTGGATTTGAGTTTTAAATACATATTTACATCATACCGGAAATGTAATACACTGCCTTAAAAGCCTTCATTCATAATTCTAGAAGAGAAAATTGTTTCTATGCATTTTGTTTTCAATTTTCCTAAATTTCCACTGTAAAAATTGAAAAAAAAATGTGTTTTTGAAAAACAAAACCCACAACATTGTTTTCTAATTTTTTGAGGGTGTGGGAGTTCTGGGCCTTTGCCTCCTCAATCACTTGTACTCCTCTGAGGAAAATCATTTGCCATGCTTGGATTCATTACCACAAAACACTGATTTCCTAACATTTCAAAGCAGTATTTTTCTTCCTTGCACCTAATTTCCACTTTCCTTCCCTCTTCAAATCCTTTTCTAATGCCACAACTATTGTACACAATCTGGATTCTTTTCTTACCTGATAGCCAAAATGCTTTAGAGAATGTTGATCTGGGAATGTAGTTCATTTTTTAACTCATTATTTTTTTTAAAAAAAATTCATCCTTCTTATGGAAGCCAGAGGCTTGCTGGCAGGAAAATTATGATATAATAATGGCTTCTATAATTTTCTAAACATTTCTTGCTGCCCGAGATGGAAGAAGACAGGAAATGGCCAATCTTAACTGCCATTTTCAGCTGAAGAATAGACTGCTAATTGTGCTGTCTCACTCTTGATACAAGAGTGGTCTGATTGCTTATTTGGTTTATTACTTTAAAAAAAGAATTCTGGAAAAATAATATTCCCAGAGAATTATGGTTCACTTTTACTGAGGGCCTGCATTTGCAGAATGCGTACTTTGTAACAGCCGAGACCCAGGTGTGAAGGTGAGGCTGCAGCTTTCCCGCTGGTGCCGGCAGTCGTCTGGAGGTCCATTGGACCAAGTAAGTCCAGAGCAGGGGTTGGACATGGGGGGGGAGGGGGTTGAACAGGGTGGGTCAGAACAAGGCAATGATAGGGGTGTGGTGTGGGTAGATTGGACCCAGGAAGGGGAGCAAGATCAGTGACACCAGCATACACCACATTCAAATCCCCTATTCAAGCCATCGGAAGAAGAGCGACTAGGACCTGGTGCTGCTGGAATCTACTTCCTCCCAGCCACTCCTTTCATTTCCCAATCTGCCCTAAAACACTCCCCAACCACAACAAGAGCCCCCTCTTGCTTTATACCTACCGTATGATTGTGGTTGCCCACCCTGAAATCTGGGAATAGAATACAGATATATTTAGCAGGGGGGAGGGGGTAATTGTCTACCCCTGCACAGTGTCTTTTCTAGTGGCTGTAGCTGGTGGTGGTCTGCATTAGATTGTGAGCCCTTTTGGGACAGGGAGCTGTATAACTTTATTAATTATTATTGTTATTATTACTATTATCCTGTAAACCGCTTTGTGAACTTTGTGTTGAAAAGCAGCATATAAATACTGTTGATTGATTTGACTGGTTGGTTGGTTGGTTGATATGCATCTAAATAAATGTGTAAGAATTTCTAACCTTTCTTTCAGCCACACACATTGAAATCTCAAAGGCTTGAGTTGTGTTCCAATTTCAGCTGGTGACAGTTGCCAAGGATATTTGTTACAAGGTAACATCTTTATCTCTCATTCCCACATACACCAGTGGGGAGGGGGGGGGGAGAGAGAGAGAGAGAGAGAGAGAGAGAGAGAGAGAGAGAGAGAGAG
>JAJKFI010000027.1:2485597-2547652 GCA_029204185.1 Lerista edwardsae | reverse complement strand
GAGAGAGAGAGAGAGAGAGAGAGAGAGAGAGAGAGAGAGAGAGAGAGAGAGAGAGAGAGAGAGTTGCATGTATTTTTTAAAATCTTACTTAGCCTGCACATTTTTTAAAAAAGTATAAAGCAGGCTGAAGTGAGAAAATACTTTAAGATGCAGTAAGATGTAGTTCATTTCGACGTGGAACTAATCACGCCCACAAGTTATATATGTGTAAAGTCAGCTATTGACCTCTTCCCAACCCTGGTAATAAGCAGAAGAGTCAGCATTGGCCCCTCACATCAGGAGGCAGCTCTGGTGGGGTGAAATAATTTTTGTGGAAGCAGCACATGCCAAGCTAAGGGTAATGGAAAGCTCTGCTTGCAGAAGTGAGCAACTGCATCTTGAAATGCACAATTGGTTGGTAAGACAACAATCAAAAGTCATGGCAGGTGCCACAAGAAACCTCGTGATTTCACGCAGAACTTGTGTTCTCATATTCACAAATTCTGCTAAAAGCCAATGGCATTTTCTCAGCCTACTCAATCATCAGAAGTGTATATGAACATTTTGCTATTTGAAATGACTAGCCTGTTGTAAAGTTGCTGGGGGAGGCTTGCTTTGGTGGCTGCCTTTTTTGTTCCAGATGTCAACTTGCACTCTGCAGACAACAGACTTTACAATGTGAAATTTCACACACAGATAAGTGTTAAAACATATGCCGGTTAACAAGCAAGTAGTTAACCTTGTCATTAATCTTTCACCACGTTTTTCAAAGTGTGAGAAAAGTAGTGTAAAATCTTCCCCTCCCCCCAAAAAAAAAAAAAAAAATCAGTGAAATTGTATGGTACAGGTTGCATATCTCTTATCTAAAATGCTTAAGACATTTAAAATGCTTAACCCCTGCTAACTGGACAAGAGGCACTTTTTCCAGTGGTGCTCCTCTTATATTTAGCAGGGGGAGAGTAACTGTCCCTCTTCACCCCTGCGCAGTCTTTCTAGTGGCTGTTGCTGGCGGTCTGCCTGTTTTTAGATTGTGAGCCCTTTTGGGACAGGGAGCCATTTAACTTTATTATTACTATTTGCCTGTAAACCGCTTTGTGAACTTCGTATATAAAGCAGTATATAAGTACCTGTTGATTGATTGATTGATTTCGGATTTTGGAATATTTGCATGTACATATGGGGACACAAAATTAATCGTGGGTGTGCTGGAGTGAGGGAATCTGGACATGCACAGAAAAAATATATTGCAACTGAAGGTGGCTGGGAGGGTCTTTTTTAATGCTGAATCAATCAATCAATCAATCAACAGGTACTTATATACCGCTTTTCAACACGAAGTTCACAAAGCGGTTTACAGGCAAATAGTAATAATAATAAAATTAAATGGCTCCCTGTCCCAAAGGGCTCACAATCTAAAAAAAAAAAAAAAAAAGGCAAACCACCAGCAACAGCCACTAGAAAGACTGCGCAGGGGTGAAGAGGGACAATTACTCTCCCTCTGCTAAGCATAAGAGAAACACCACTTGGAAAAGTGCCTCTTGCCCAGTTAGCATAAACTGAATAAACTGCTGCTCACCTGCGTTTTGACTGCCACTTGTCACATGAGGTCAGGCTTGCAGTTTTCCATTTGTGGCATTGTGTTGGTGATAGAAATGCTCCGATTTTGGAGCATTTCAGATTTCAAATTCTCAGATTAGGGATGCTCAACCTATATTTTGCTAACAAATGTGCCTCATGTATATTATATTTTCCCTACGATTCATCTTACCCCCTAGGTGGGGAATGGAGCCAACTAACTTTAAATATTTGCCTTTGTCCAAAAAAGAAGGAAGAAATCCCGTAAACAAACAGGAAATAAAAACATCTCTGGGATGCATCTTTTTGGGACATGTAATTCCTCGCTACCATTGGGAGACCTGAAGCTAAAAGGTAGCCTATACAGACATCTTTTTTTTTTTTGTTAAATGAGCAGAATTGGCTGTAAGAGGGTACACTGCCTCTTACTCTATTACTGTTGATATGTCAGTCTATAGAATTGGTTTGGTTTGAAATGGGTGACCCCTACTAACTGGACAAGAGGCACTTTTCAAGTGGCGTTCCTCTTATATTTAGCAGGGGGAGAGTAATTGTCCCTTTTCACCCCTGCGCAGTGTCTCTTCTAGTGGTTGTGGCTGGTGGTGTTCTGCATTTTTGTTGTTGTTGTTGAGATTGTGAACCGTTTTGGACAGAGAACTGTTTAACTTTATTATTACTATTTGCCTATAAACTGCTTTGTGAACTTCATGTTGAAGAGTGGTGTACAAGTACCTGTTGATTGACTGATTGGTTACCATGGGATGGATTTGATCAGGATTATGGATGTTTATATGTGTGGTTTCAGAGGCCTAAAATCCTTATGCCAGCCCTGCCAGCCCTTGGATGCTGCTAGAGACTGCCCCATCCCACTGCCTCTACTTGTGCACCACCACTGCCAGCTCCTTTGAACTCTCCCCTACTCACTCTTCTTGCCCTCCTCCACACAGTCAAAGAGAGCAAAGTGCAATCAAAGAGGGCAAAGCATAGAGATCTGGAGCGGGGCACCTCCAGTGCTGCCTCCTTTCTCCATGCCCATCCTGTTTCAAATGAACAGGAAGAGCACAACGCAGTGGTCAATGGACCAGAGCAGGTGGCAACCAGGTGCAGGGTGATGGTCAACCCTTGTGTCAGCTTGCCAACCCCCAGTTTACTGCTTGACACAAGCCTTTCAACCACCTGTTTGAGTGTATAGTGCTGGGTGACATATTTGAGGTTGTAGAAGAAATGAACATTTAGAGCTTTACACTTTGAAGGCACAATCCTAACCTGGAGTTAGGCTGGCACAGTTAAACCAGCAAAAGGGACACCGTAATGCATGTTTGGACCACCCTTGGAGTCAGAGAGGCCAGCACACAGACGTGAGCCATCCCCCCCGACTCTGAAAATGGTCCAAAAGTGCTTTTCAGTGGCCCTTGTGTCTGCCAAACTTTGCTGGCCTAACTGTGGTGGCCTAACACTAGGTTAGGATTGCACTCTAAAACTTTTACTAGTTAGCAGAGCAGAGAGATTTGATTTCTTAAAATACCCTCTGGAATTTTGGAATATCCTCCCGTTAGAATTGAGAACTGCTCCCTCTTTGGTAATATTTCGGCGGGGGTTGAAGACCTTCCTATTTCAACAAGCTTTTAATTGTTGACAGGCTGGCTGTTTTTTTTTGTACTCTTTTTATATTTTAGGATCCACGGGGCTTGTTTTAAATTTTAATTATTTTAATATTATTTTTAATTATTTTAATTGATAAATTGTGTTTTTATTGTATTTTAATGTTGTAAGCCACCTTAGGTGCCCATGGGCAGAAAGGTGGAATATAAATTAATTAATTAATTAATTAATTAATTAAATAAATAAATAAATAAATCCCCAACCTCACAGAGTCTATCTGACCACAGGCCAGAGGTACGGATGCTTTGGTTCCATTGAAATGAATTGAATTTTCGAACACGGTTGAATGATTGATTTCAATAGCATGTCGGTACACCCAGCTTTCTCTGGACAGTGCAGACAAACATTTATGATTTGGGAGAAATGCTAAAACTATCAATATCCATCCCTGTCACCAGTAGAAGGCCTCCTAGAAAGGTCAATCCCAAACCCTTTTCTCAACACCATCACCTCAGAATTGGATTTGAACAGGCAAGCAAGCCGTTAAGAAGGCATTTCTCAATACAAAGAATGTCCTTCCGCCAGGTACTGAGGGACAGCAAGGTTGTGCTGTGGCTTATTGTCATTTCTGTGACAGAAAAGGAAGTGACCTCTGGTATGAAGGTCCCAGAACATGCTGGGCTTTATTGTTTAGATTCAGCATCTTGAGTTACACCCAAGTGTAATATAGTCTTTGAAGGTAATGTTCTTTAAGTGCCAAATGGCTGTGTTCATGACCTTCTGCAGATTCTAATCATTATCAAGGGAGCTTTCAATCTCTGTACCTTATAATAGGGTTAGATGTTGTGAACAAGGCCTACATTTAGTACTTTTGTCCCCTCGGTCAAATACGACAATGCCTACTTTCCTGCCCATAACAGACTATAGAAATTCTGGTTTGTTCCTAAGGTCCCCTTGTCCAGCTTTGCAGCTTGTGAATCCTTTGCAGCATGTGAATCTCACACATGCATGCTTGTTCTCATAGCGTCAGAACCGCAGAAGCACGTGAAACGGAACACGTTCTTAATCGGTCGAAAGAAGTAAAAGTGCCTCCCCTTCTATGTACTGCTCACACAAGTATCTAGCAGTAAGGGTGTAGCTAAAGAAGTGCAGGGGGGTGCAATTGCACCAGGCAACAAGCTTGGGAGGGGGCAACAAGCTGAGCTTGAAACTAGTGGCCAAAATGGTAAAAATCTTGGTAAGTACAAATAATACCATCATGTTATATATCATTGGAAAGGTAATTTAATGCTGAATGCAATAAAACAAACCACATTGAAATATCTGTATTCGGTTAAACATCATGGCCAAAAACCCCAAGAAAATGAAAATACAACTACTATGATGTCACTTCCAGGGCATCATTTTGCCCTCTGCACTGGGCTACAATTTCATTAGCAATGCTAGTGCCTGGCAGTGTCAAAGGGCAGGGTTGGTCCTTGTGACGGGGTCCAGTCTGAAGGAGAAGATAACAGAATTTAGAGTTCCAAGCACATTTCGATTCCACGAGACAGGCCGCCCTCTCATTAATGACACACACACTGATCGGATTGCAAATTCATGATGATCTTATTTCAAAGTTTATTTCAACTTGCGTTCGGCCAAATTCCCTGCCGGGCCTCCCCAAGAACCCTAATGTCCACACTAGGTTAACTAGTTTTTCCTCCAGAGCAGCCTCAGAGATAGGCAAGAGGGAGCGGGATCACTCACCCGCTGGACCTCCTCTCTTCCAGCAGCTTTGCTTGGGATCACCGGCTGGCCAGCCTCCTCCAGACTGCCCTCATCACTGGCTTAGCTCCAAACTACCCTAAGTCTAGCACCAACAAACCCCACCAACAAACAATAGGCAGTCAACTTGCCCAAGCCACAACTGCCTCCTCCACTTGGTGGCTCCAGGGGCGTGGCAGCCATACAACAATTCCCAATGGTTATTCCCCACAATAACCTTACCTTCTCCAGTCCTTCAGTCACAGTCCATCCAGCAGTCAGTCCAGCCAGCATTCCATCAGTCAGGTAGTCCATTCAGCAACCCATCCAGCCAGCACCTTCCCTCCTGCCTCCAGCTTTATACTGAGGCCAGCCAATCAGTGGGCAGGCTTTAATTCATCAGCCACACCCATCTGCACCTGGAGTTGGGCTGGTACAGTTAGGCCAGCAAAGTTTGGCTGCCATAAGCAGCACCATAAAGTATGTTTGAATCACTCTTGGAGTCAGAGAGGCCAGCACACGGACATGCGCCATCCTCCCTGACTTTCAGAGTCGTCCAAACATACAGTACCTTATGGTGGCCCCGGTGCTGGCCAAACGTGGTTGACCTAACTTGTGCAGGCCTAACTCCAGGTTAAGATGACACTCTTAATGAGGTTATAGGCCCATCTGCAGCTATGACTCTGGATTCTTGCTGTTTGCTTCCTTTTCCAAAGTGTCCCAAAGCTAAAGGAAGAAAAAAGCTCTTATTTGCAAAGGGTTTGTAACTGAAGAGAGGTGAATCATGCGTGTGATGGGGATTTAAGTAGGGTTGGCTACAATCTAGGTTTAGGGCAGTGGTCTTTAACTCGGATATTGAAGCCACTGTGTTTGCAGGGGCAGGGACTGGCCCAGGAATGGGTGCCCCCATGGCACCAGCGATTGTGGTGCCATGGAGACCCAGGGGCATGCTGATGTACCTGGAGGCTGCATGAAACCTTCTGGAGGGTCACAGCCCCCTGAGTGACCCTCCTCTTTGATGCAGTGAGCTCCATTTTACTTTCGGAGCTCATTTCTAGTTTGCAATCAAGGCCTCCAGGCAATCCCTGTGGCGGCATGAGAACACCATTCCTAGGCCACTCCCTTTAAGGGGGGAATGGCCCTTTTCCTCTTTCAATGGTGGGTTGCAACCAGTGGCGTCCGGCAGGTGGGAAAGCGGCAGAACGCGGCGTGACACAACGGGCGGACTGCCGCTCAAAGGTAAGTCCCACCCAGCGTACTGGGTGAATGACGCCATTGGTTGCGACCCACCACTTTGAATCCTACTGGCATCTGCGGTAGCAGCAGGAATGTAATCACACACACACACACACACACACACCTGCTGCAGATACTGGGGACAGCTGTACTTTAAGTAGAAAAAATAAAATACAATTCTGTTCCCCTGCAGACAAACCTTTTGCCTGAGCTGTGCCATGTAGCAAAGTTTCCTATAAGGTGATTTCAATGAGAAAATGGTACGGTAGCATAAGATAAAAGGCCAGGGTACAGCGAGATCTCTTTGATGCTGTTGAGTTACCAGCTTCACACCTGTCAGATACCTGCTGTGAAGTTTTTGAAAATACTCACTAACTTCCGTGATTGCTGAGCTAAGGCAACACAGCATTTCCAGATTTTGCTTTGATGAGAGTCACAGGATTCACGGTGCTTCCTAGTATTTCACAGAATACTCATTAAAGTCCTAAGGCTCTGCCATTTTTCCCCCCCACAGTTAGTTCAACTTAACTGACGCAAGACCCAGTCTCACTTACTTCCCCACTGGCAATATCCCGTTGATGTGTTCTGGAGGTTCAATGGAGAGTTCAGTGCATGTGCTGAGACAGAAAGGAGATTTCACTTTGACCAAGGGCCTATTCACAAGATCAAACTGACAAGATGCTTTCAGAATCAGTTGGGCTGCCCATTCTAATTTCCGCCTCTTTACTCAGCCAGGTTTCCTGCGCTTTAAAGTAATAAAATCAATGTTGACTACGAGCCCAAGCCTAGGCATGTCCACTCAGAAGTAAGCCTCATTATAGTCAATGGCGCTTACTCTCAGGTAAGTGTGGACAGGCTTGCAGCCTAAGTTGTGTTAATTGGAACCAGTAGTGCAGTGGTTATTTTTGAAGTGCAGGAACTCATCAGGACATGCACATTCCCATAGCCACACTCCACTCAGGCTTGAATTCTATGCACAGTGGCCACCGGTGGTATGCCTCATGCACTGGCGTCCAGTGGCGTACTCAGGTGAAAGACTGCCCTGGGGGATGGGTTGATGCTGCTGCCCCCTGTGCCAGCTCCCCACCTCCTGTGCCACCCCTGCCACACAACTCTCCATTTTGGAGCTGTATCAGTGCAGGGATGGACAAGCAGATGGGCCAAATGCCGCTTGCATAGCTCACTCCTGCGAATGGTGAGCCAGTGCTCCACCTGGAGGCAAGTGACCTCCCCAACGGATAGGTAGGATTGCCACTGCCAGCGTGGACTGCTGTAAAGCAGTCAGGAGAGGCAGAGATATGGTCTAGAGGTGGAGCTGTCTCCTTACCTGAAAAAGATAATAAGCAGGATCAGTTTGGCTCTCATGTTGGATGGGTGACTGGAAGCTTCTGGCAAGTGGTGAAGGAGTGTGGAAGAGTAGAGTGTGGCGGAGTCAGCTGGCAAGAAGTGGATAACATCCTGAGAACCAGCCTGAGGCTTGTGGCTGTCTGTGGAAATTTGATGCAGGTGTGCCAATGGGGTGTGTGCTGCATCCTGCAGTGGGGAAGCAGTCACAGGGGGTCTCCTCAAGGTACGGGACCACTTCTTTCCACATGGCAGGGCTGCATTGTGGTTGCACAAGCACTGAAAAATTCTGCCCAATCCCTAAGGCTGCAAGCCTATCCACGCTTATCTGGGAGTAAACTCCATTGACTATAACCAGGCTTACTTCTGAGTATACCTGCATAGGATTAGGCTCCGACTCTTGTACAAACCCTATTTGGAAAAAAAAAGAGGGGTTATGGTTAGGGTTACCAGATACAAACTGGGGCAAAGTGCCTATACCTTTAACCATGGTATAAAAGAGATAATTTTGGCAAGCGTCGCTTTTGAAACCCTTCCATGATGAGCTGCACCTGCCCAAATTCCCTCTTCTATACCATGGTTAAAGGTATAGGCACTCTGTCCCAGTGTGTATCTGGTAACCCTAGAACTTATGGTTAGTCTGCCTATGTAAACTGCTTTTAATCTACGAAATTCAAGTCTATGTGTCTACTAGAAAGGCAGTATATAAAAATTGCAAACAAGCAATAACTAACTAACTAACTAACTAGCACATTACCTTTGAAATTGAAATCTCTTTGTCTGCCTTTCTGAATATGGGTGTGAAGGGGTGTAGGCAGCTGCCATATAACTGCTTTGGGGCACAATCATAGGCTTGCTTGCTTAGGAGCAAGCCCCAAGGAGTGGCCAGGGGCTTGATCCCACAGGAGTAAGTCAGCCCTCTATGCAGGCTGGTACAGCAAACACACAGTTATTAAATGGCATGTGAACCTTACTGCCACTTGCAGGAAGCTCAGAGCTCAATCCTATGAACTTGTATCGCTGATGCTCAGCCCCTACTGCAGGTGTTGTAAACATGCCGTAAAGCACATTTATGGCACCCAGAGAGGAAGAAGTGCCAGTTGGTGCTGTGTCCCAGTGCAGGCAGACGGCTGGCCCAATGTTCCAGCACAGCCAGCCAGTGGTAAGGCCTGCTGGAGTGGGGGAGAGGCAGGGGCAGAATTGGGCAGGGGAGGGGTGGTGCGGGGGTGGGACCAGTGGTGCCATTCAAATGATTTAGGAACAGGAACTCACTTTTGATTGGCACTTGTCGGGAACCCGGAACCAGCCACGGAGCCCGTTAGGATCTGGAACACCCATTCTGGTCTGTTCCCCCTGAATGACATCACTGCCTTCGCCCCCCCCCCTAGGAATCGCTCCCTTTAACCCTCTGAGTGCCAGCCAACCAAGAAGAAAAGCTCTTTGCAGAAGAATTGGGAGGGGGGAGGAGGGAGAGTGAAGTGGGCGGTGTCAGCCCTAATTTTAACTAGTGGAACTGAGTTCCCCTGCGTTCCCCCTGCATGACATCACTGGGTGGGACCTTTCTTCCATGCCAGCTCACTTGGCCAGACATGGAGGCTCTCAAGTCTGCACCCACAAAATAGCCAATGCAGACTTGAGAAGGTCCATTGGCAGGCCAGCACCCTTACCCCTGGAGAAGGGACTGAACGTCCCCTTCTCCTGACTGCCTCCTACAGCTCCTGCAGTGCTAATAGAATGCAGTGGTAACTGTTTTGTCATCACTGCTCCTATAGAGGCCTGGCACGATAGGATTGGGCTGCCCAATCCTATCAAGTGGCAAGCCCCACCCCTTTTGGTGTTGCCGGGATACATGCAGACACAGGACGTCTGCAGAAGGATGATTGACAATGCCAGAGAAGAGACTAGTTTGACTTTTTCTATGAAGAGACCCCCAGATTGGAACAAACAAACACATGATTGCAAATCCACACAGGTTGAAACGCTTAGAAATACGGGTGTATTTTCCCATGAAATAACTCCATGTTATGTCTGGGCCTAATTAGACCAGGTGCAAAACTGGCATCAGTGAAAAACAAATCAATTCACAAGACTGAGAAGAGAGCAACTTTAATTACACAGCAATTTATTAAAAGGCAGTTTTAGCCAAAGGGTTCAAGAAAACAATCAATATTCAGTTCTAACAAAATGTGTGATGTTCCTGCATGTACAGCATATTAGGTACACACCAATGAAATGAGAAAAAAAGGAACAACATGAAGGGAAGGAGAGTTGGGGAAAATCCTTACCTTGGTTCCTAAAGGGAGAATGAGGGTCGAAATGAAAGGATGGAATGTTGCTGATAAAGACCAAAAGAAGTTGAATTGGGCCTCTACACAAGTGGGACATGTTGCAAAATGGCATGCTCCACAGCAGGGGATGTGCATATGTAATATGATGTGAATGCCGATAAAGGTTAAAAGCAGCGATGGGATCTACAAATGAACAAGGGGAACGCTGGGCGGGACGTAGGCAGGACCTCCGCTTGAGTGGCAGCCCATCCGTAGCGTTCCGCAGCTGCCGTGGCCTGGGGGGAGGGCTCCTGCGCACCATGGGGGACAGGTGAGGGTCACGCCGGGTGCCTGGGCGAGAAGCGGGGGGGGCACGCTAACCGGGGACAGCCCCCCCCAGGCCAGGACAGCTGCGGAATGCTACAGATGGGCAGCCAATCACACAGAAGCCCCGCGTAAGTCCCGCCCAGCGTTCCCCTTGTTCATTTGTAGATCCCATCGCTGGTTAAAAGATAAAAAGACCTGCACTGCACGTCACTGCTGTAGAGGACATTTTCTCCCCCTCAATGCATTGCTTCCCCTGAGTCTTCCACATCTCTTCTAGAGTAAGAGGGTTCCATTCCTGGCGATATAACATGCATCTCAAAACTGATCAATGAAAGTGATTTTTCTGAGAGCCAATGAGGTATTGTTATGATACAGCAGAGAACCAATGAGTTGTTGGTATGCATCAATTCTCATTTCCATGTAACAGAGCTAATACTAGAACTCTTGTTTAGTTGTGTGAGTGTCATCAAGTTGGCCCCTGGTTTTTTGCCCCTGGTTTACTGATTTGTTGGGTGATCTGTACTATTATATATTAAATAAACAAATAAAATAAACCCTACTGATGCCACTGCATTTTACATTTATTGTAATTTATCCTCTATGGTATGCTATGGTATGCTATGGTATGGTATGGTATGGTATGGTATGGGAAGTCCATCATGGGGGTGACACAATGTGCTCTTGCACCGGGTGACGCAAACCCTAGTGACATCACTGCCTCAGAATAATAAAAAGGCCAGGTAAAGACTTTGAAACTTGTGAAAGGTGAGTCCTGAATGTCTGTATTCAGTAAGCTATGTGCAGCTATGACTTAAGGTCCTGATTGGAGTCCTATGGATGCAAACACCTGTCAAGGTAGATGGGACACACACACACACTTGAGAAGCCAACTATAATCTAGCCATATTGTTCCACTGACAATAATCCCTATTAACTGAGAATCTGCACTTATCTGTTCATTAACTCTGGAGCCCAGTGGTTATATCATATGATTTCCACTGTTTGACTTCAAACTATTACAGAGTTTATGGAACATTTATGTCTGAGGATAAAGAGATATAGTCACTGGCACTTCATAAAATTATGTGCTTCTAAATTAATGCTGGCCCATACTGAGTTGGCAAAGATTAGGTGAATTTGTTATTGTAGATATCAGCCTCTTACGCACAGAGGGATGAACCAGGACAGAAGAAATATGAGATGGTTCAGCAGCCTTATCAACAAGAGGAATGTCTGGATGTCTGAGGACTTATTTGGTGCTGGCAAAAGGTGCTGGACTTGGCTACTGGAAATCGAGGTTTTTACTGCTTGCATGAGGAATATAGTATATAAATGTCCTACTATTCAGCTGTTCATATGCCCCAGGTCTGTCCAAGAAGGGTTACTGCTGGGAATACCCATTCATTGGCCATACTTTGCAATAAAGTGGTTGACATACGAACTTCATCATACAAATGTGTATGAGTGGTTATGGATTAATCCACATGTTAAATATGCTATGGGAAACTGCTCTAATGTTTCAGCATCTTAGAGCAGTGGTTCCCAAACTGTGAGTCAGGACCCACCAGTGGTCGGGACCCAATTTTTTGGTGGGTCGCGAAACTGACACACTGATAGCTGACAAGGAACATGTATTGAGTCCTATGGAAACTGAAAGGAGCAGCCTGGGTGCTTTATTCATGCAGGCGAACGAGCCTTGGTCCACTTCAAAGGACAGGTCAAGGGGAACTCAACACCACCAGAATGGTCCCAATCTTCTGAAAGCAGGCCCCAACAAACCTTTGAGGAAGTGCTTCCCCCTACAAGTTGACAAGGAAAATATATTGAGCCCTATGGAAAGTGAAACTGAGCCACATGTGCATGTTTACTCACAAGTAGGCAAGCATGCCCCAGCTCATATTGAAAGCCAGGTCAAGGGAACAGAAGGCCACCATAATAATCCCAATCTGATGAATGTGGAGCTCAATGAACGCTCCAGTATGCTACCCCGATCATAGAAAAGGGATAAAAACAGAGCCTTGAGTACAGTGAAACATGGTATGGGGTTTTTTTTGTCTCGCAAAGCTAGGTAGGTCCTGATAGTGTGTTGTTATAAAAAATAGGTCCTGGGGCTAAAAGGTTTGGGAATCACTGCTTGAAAGCATCACTGCTGTGGTCCAAGAGGCTTCTTCCCATCTTGCACAGGTGACTTTGTGAAAGCCTTAAACCAAGGAGGCTGAACTGATTACTTCAATAATTCCTCCATCTCTGCCAGGCAATGATTTGGTAGAAAGCATCCACATGACGCTCCTGTCCACACATTTCCAAGTATCCAAGAGAGCAAGTCCCACTGAACTCAGTGTGACTTACATTTGAGTAGGCATAAGCTTTTACTGGAAGAGAGTCAACATTTTCAGAGCAGAAATCGGAGTGTCTTCTTGTTACACAGAAACCACTTTCCATTTTGCTGTTATACTGGTCAGCAGAGGGCTATACATTGGCTATTACGGGAAATGGGCCACCTTTAGCCTTCTGTTATGCAAACAGATGCTATATACTGAAATAGATTTACCAGTCCCAGTGCTAGAAAGCATATCGAAGCTGTAAAATGCAAACTTCCAAGTGCTCCAGTTTGTGTAGAGTGTTGCTACAAAGCATGGGAAAGTCTGACCCCCCCCCCATGATAATCCTGAAGTTAGCAGTAACAAGCATGGGGAAATGCTCAGGCATTTACCACAGGGATGGGTATGAGTTACTTGGCTTTTCTTAATAATGAAAGAACTCAGGAAAGAAGTGAATCCTTCAGGAAATAAAGTAATTGGAAAAAGGAGCATAGAAGAAAGAAAAGAGAGGAAACAAAAAGACAACTGAAAGTTGTTAGGAAAAAAATATGTATTAAAGATACTTCTTTCAGGTGGAGCAGCCTCTGGCTTTTTCAAGACCAAAAATGTTTTGATCCAGGAGAAATTGGATAGAGGTTTGGTAAAACAGAATAGCTTGCATGAGAGTGTGGGGGTGGAAGAGATGGATACAATTCCTCCAGTTAGTCACCACTCCGCAAGAGTCATGATGACATTATAAGAGAATTCTTTGGAAACGTACAGAAACGTAGACACAAAACATGAAAACAAACTTGTGTAAACTGAAGGCACTAAAGAAGGAATCATCTGAGATGTTTCTTGATATAATAGAAGCCTTGTTCAGGTATAAAGCTGGTCCTGGTCTTTGAACACTCAGATAAGTTTAAAGGGGAATACAACTGTAGGGTTAGGGTTAAGGGTTAGGGTTAGATGGCTCAAGTACTATATAGTAAACATATTTTTCCCCCAATTCTGGCCCTATTAACTATAACCAATACATAAATAGAGTGGAGATGGATATTGTTCTGAAATTGTAGTCAGATGCGAAATTAATTAATCTGAATCCAAAAGAAAGTTTCATCAAATGTGGGAGCCTCTGGGATTATGTCACTGTGGAATGTAGACCATAAATGTTGGCTGGAATATTATATGGAATCATATTATCACTAGCCCTATTCATACTGATCAAGTCAACTTTATTACTAGAAAGAGAGTACCTGATAATATCAGGAACAGTTATTAATGCCATTAATGAATTAAGGCACTGAATGAAATCCCAGCTGCGTTTCTTTATGGATACCTGGAAGGCATTTGACATGGTAGAGTGGCCCTATCCACTTAAATTCATGGATACATTTGTTTTAGGAGTACATTTTAACGATGGGTACAAATGCCCTATGTAGCACTAAAAGCAAAGATTATCAAAGGCAGTTGGGCAGAGAAATTAAACACATTAAACCTATCAAGGATATCCAGTCTCTACCTTTTTCATGGATCGACCTGTTACCAAGTATGCTTTTTAGGACAAGTTTAATATATACACACAGGGGAAAGTTATTTTATTTATTTAAAAAAAATTGTACCCCAACTTTCTACCCTATATCGGGGCACTCAAGGCAGCTCACATCAGTAAAATGCAATAAAGCAACACTGAATGAAAGATTAAAACATAGACATAAAACAGTTAAAACATGGAACTGATCGATCCCCCCCCCCATATAAAATTACTGTCATTAAAAATGCCAGCCTGGCATGTTAGCCGCTAAAGGCCTCACCTAATAAAAATTTCTTACGACCCCGCTGAAAGATTGCAAGAGAGGGAGCTGTTCTTAGTTCTCAGGGGAGGGAATTCCACAACCGTGGAGCCACCACCAAGAAGGTCTCGTTTCGGGCCGCCATTTCCCTCACTTCCCCTGGTGGCAGCACAATCAAAAGGGCCCTCTCCGATAACCTTACAGGTAGAATTATATGAAAGGAGGCAGGTCCTCGAATATCCTGGTCCCAAACCATATAGAAATCTATCCCATGTGCAAGGACTGAGTATAGTGGCCAATAGCAACCTCAGGGGGGGTGATGGATATCAAAGAGAGAGGCAAGGTGAAGGTACAACCTTTTATTGTGGTATAATATTACAACAGCAAGGAGGGAAAATAAAAAATGAGATTTAATCAAGGCAGATGCAGCTATTGTTTTGCACTCTGCTGGGGGTGTGGTAATAAGTGTTTACCTCCCTCTGGAAACCAGTGTCTCAATTAACATGCACTCCTTGATTGAATTTGGCAATGGAGTTGGTGAGGACAGGGAAGGTTGGGAACTCTTCTTTTGTGTCATCAATGACTCTGTTCCAAATCAAGAAGGTCCTAGGATGTGGCATTTGTTTATAAGTTTGGTTGTAGTATGCAAGTAATGTACAGCTGCTCCTGGGATTTTCCAAGGAAACAAAGAAATGGTGAGGGTTTTTTTTTTTTCCAAAAGAGGCAGCTATTGTGGGGCAGGGGAGGAATAATGGCTTTGATGATGTGGCCTTCCTTGAAAGCTGTGGGATCTGAAGCCTCATGCCATCAATCCAGTTTCAAAGATAGCAGTCTGAGGGTGCAGTCCTATGTTTTCATATCTTTTCTACAGCATGCCTACATCTTATAAATTGACCTAGTGACCTGGTCACATTTAGATTAGATTACCGCAACATAATCTACATGGGGCTGCCCTTGAAGACTGTCCAGAAACTGCAATTACTGCCCATGTTGTAGCTGGGGCTTGTTGGTTCATTTCAGTTGGACCACTGCTTTGGCAGTCACACTGGCTACACAATTTAAAGAGCTAGTTTTGACTTTTAATGCCTTTTATGACATAGGACCAGGTTATTTGAAGGATCACTTCCTTCCCTATATTTCTATGGGTGCTGGGCAAATTGTCATTCTAAAATGTGGATCCTGGTTCGAAAACATTTGAGAACCACTGTTCTAACATACTATGCAAAAGAGTGTGACTGTGGTCAGGCTAGCAGTTCCCACGGTGAGGATGTACGTACATATGAAGGTGCTGAGATTTGTTGATTAGTTCAATCATTTCTTTGCAAGAGTGTTAAGACCTGGTACTCTTAAAGCAAACATTAGCTCCAATTCCACTAAGAACTTTACTATGGTTTCCTAAGAAAGAATAACCTAAACTAGTGGTTAAAAATATTTCCATTCACAGTGTCTGACCACTTGGAACAGATACAGAAAAACTTGCTACCAGATACCTAATTATGAGGTTGCTATTTAAGATCCTGTTTTTCATCATAATTTAAATTTGGTTTTTCTTTTAGATAATACAATATCAGATTGCTTCAGAATATTCATTTAGAAGAACTGAGTCATTCCAGATAGCCGATTGAGAAAGAAGTGGTCTTTTGCCCTTATTATCAATATAATATCAATATATTATCTGACACGCGTATAAAATGCAGAAATAATAATAAAAAATGTAAACCAAAATGTGAACATGACAGAGAAAATGACTGAACTTAAATATACTAGCAAAGGTCTATTGGCATGACATACAAACCTACTCTGGAAGGGATCTTGGAACAAAATCCATATCAAAGAAGAAGGGTCTGGTGATTATGGAAAGGCCTGAAAATATTGCAACAAATTCACTATTATTTACTTCGTCACTGAGGGTGCAATCCTAACCTAGAGTTAAGCTGGCATAGTTAGGGCAGCAAAGTTTGGCTGGCACAAAGGGCACTGTACAGTATGTTTGGACCACTCTGAGTCAGAGAGGCCAGCACACAGATGTGTGTGCTCCCTGATTCTGAGAATGGTCCAAATGTGCTTTATGGATGCAAGCTATGGTGGTGCTCATGCCGGTCGAACATTGCTGGCCTGACTGTGCCAGCCTAATTCCAGGCTAGGATTGTGCTCTGAATCTGATCAAGATACAATATAACATCCAGTATATGCCTTATCTTCAGACGTTCATCAGTAGAGGGCCAACTTGAGCACGAACATTGGAGCATGCTAACCAAATCTAACCCATCCTAACCCCCCCATCCTAACCACCCTAACCCCAAGGGAATACCCTTGTCCTGCTGTTCCCCTCTTCAGAGCATCCTCCATTCAGCTCTGCAGAGAGCAGGTAGTGATTGTCCTTCCCTTTGCAAGCAATTCTGAATATCACTGAAGTCAGACCTTATGGCTCCTTGTCATTTTTCAAACACCTGTCTACAGAGAGGGAGTGCTCCTGTGGTGAAAATCTCCCTGTTTTTCTGCCTATTTTTGGATGCTTCCAACCCCCTCAAGATGATCTCAGCCTCCCAAAAAGCTGCAGAGACATTTTGCTGCATGGTCCTGAAACCCCCTTTATTTCAGTGCCATTGCAGGCAGGACACATAGAACAGGAGAGAGAGAGAGAGAGAGAGAGAGAGAGAGAGAGAGAGAGAGAGAGCGAGAGCATTTTGTGTCTTGCCTGTCTCTGCAGCTTGATTTTCCCCCAACCACAGGTTCTGGCCAGAACTCCTGCTGGGATTGGCACGCAACAGCTGATTGGACCTCCAAGCCCATTTAACCAGCACCCATGTTGTTGTAAACTCTCCAATCAGATGGCACTCGTGACATTACAAACCCTAGGTTTTTAAAGTCATTTATAAAGATGCTTGTGTTGTTATCCAGTGCATTACCAGAGAACGACTGCTATTGTAGTGAAAGGGGCATACCCACTTACTGGGTCTCAAAGAGGGGGCAGAGAAATGAGTGTGTTTAAGCCAGGGGAGGAAGGCCAACCCTATCCCTTTTTCTGTTTTTTCTTTCTTTCCCTACAACACTTAAATGCTACTGTGTTTCGTTGAAGTTGCCTGGCCCAGGTATGTCAAACATACCAGCAGGGCAGGGCAGCATACCTTCAAAAAGTGCTGCCACTGCTCTGATCACACAAGTCCTTGTAACCCATGGGCTTTGAGCAGCTGGAGCCACTGGGTTGTGAGCGTTTGTATGATCATAGCCATTGCAGTGGCACTTTTCGAAGAACTCCAGTGGAGCGGTTCTTCCTCACCTTCCATCCCTGCACTGCATGTTGATGAAACATGTCCAGAAGTCCCCTCGAGATGGAGGTTACCCCTGGGAAGAGGAGGTAAAGATGACAATATTTCATAGGTTGGTGAAGTCTGTCTTGTGTAATTTGGAAGCTCCTGGCACTGGGCTGTCTTTGGCTACTACTGACAACTTTATTAGAATGCCAGTGGGGCTCTGGAGCCTCGCTGCTCTTTGTGCAGCCCCTCCCCCAGAGCTGGGCAAGGGCGGGAAATATGGGGATGCCTATTGGCTGTCCCAATCACGTGGGGTGCTGGCACAACTGTTAGCTGGAGGCGGAGTGCCTTTCCAGCTCAGTCGCACCAGATTTTGGAGCCCCTCCCACCCGCCCTGTGTACAGTCTGGGATTAGCTGGTCGCCGGTTTTGGGGCCAGGTAGGAATTTTTTACTGTCATATCTGATTGGCATTGATTGACAGTTTTTTCACCTACCTCAGACTGGCGCAGTGGTTGTGGGTTGTTGTGTTGTAATTCTGTTTTGGTTGGCAGGTCACGTGCTGGCTGGGTAGGTAGGTGATGCTCGCATACATCCTGTAGGTAAGAAAGGTCAAGGGGCAAGCCAGTACCGGTCTGACAATTCATTTCCAGTTTGGGATGCTGGCTGGCAAACCCCTTGGCTGGTTGGGCAAAGGCCAACACCAGGCTTTGCCGGTGTGGGTCTGTGCCAGCCAAACTGCCTCGATCCTTTGGATTGGCTGTGATAGGCAAACCCAATCCTTGATTGGGGGAGGCCTTGAGCCAGGGTGTGATGCTCTGAGGGGAAGTCTGGGGGAGGTAGACGGCTAGGGCCGTTTCCCCCGAATCACCAGCGCCAGCACGTTTGGGGGTTAGATATTCCCTGCTGCAGGTTTTCAGTTAATGTTCAATAAAGACTTCCTCATACCAATCCAGTCATTGTCCAGCATTTTATTGGGGAGTGCGGCGTAAAGATGTTTTCAGTCATTCATTCATTTTAAAGTACGTATATTCTGTCACTCTCTTCTAAGGAACAGGCATCCAATGATGCTAAAAATATGTCAAATACAATATTACAAATTTCAATAATAAAATAAATAAAATGCAATCATAGGTGAACAATAAAAACCAGAGCATAGCTGAAACAGCAGGATCTTCAGGGCCTGCTGGAACGTGAATTAGGGAGGGGACCAATTTCAATTCAAGATGGAGGGAATTCCACAACCAGGGGGCCACTATGAACATCCTTCCGCATGCTTCCATCAAATGAGCTTCAGCCAACGCTAGCACCCTTAGAAAGGCCACTCTAAGCCGTCCTTCAGGTACCTGGGCACTAAGTTGTGCAAGGCTTTACAGATAAATACCAGCATCTTGAGATGTATCTGAAAACCAACCAGCCGTCATGCTGTATGGAAATGCTAAATGGAATCATGTTTACAGATCTTCCTGGATCAAGGCAGCTCAGTAGTCGGTGCTATACTTCCTGACTGCCCCTGAAAATCTCCTTGCACTTTCTTTTGGTAATTTATGGAGCAGGATGAAAACAAGGGCAAAACGGGAGGGCACCTGAAGAATGAGGAGGAAGTGATGCATTTTGACATGGCCTCTTCTGTAGTGCTAGACTTCCCCAGAAGCACAACTGTTCTGGCACATAAATAAAATAGTTTGGTGGGTTGATTTGGTCCACTGACTTCCAACTGGACCCCCCTGACTTCACTTTTGGGTTAGTGATCTTCACGGGACTTTCTTGTTTCATCAACAAGATAAAACATTGTATCAACATTGTACCAAGATTTATCTTCATTCAGCACAAAGTCTGGATGAAGCAGAATAAAAAGTGATGAAGTAAGGTAAGAACATTATTAATATATTTTATTGTTTTCTGCTTCTTAAATTCATTTTATGAGATTAATAAACTTGCTTAACAGATGGAGCCACATTCAAGGCATGAGAAACCATCCGGAGTCATCTTTTTTATTAACTCTAATTATGCCTACAGGTGAAGAAATAGCTAAGTGAGTCAAATTTCCCTACTGTTTAATTTTATCTAAGCAACCGTGACTCCTTTAACAAGTTCTTTTAGGAAAGGACAAAGATAATTTGCCCTTTTTATTGTGTTATATAAGATACAATGAATCCATTAAATATAATCTCATATACGGTGCAAGTATACAAAGGAAATGTTGTGGGGAGAGACAAGGTAAGACAAAGCAAAAAGCTAATAGGAAGAGATGAGGTGGATTCATTGCTAGGCGTTGACATTCTTACAAGATTTTCCTGTTGGAATTTGCTCCCTTTTCAGCAGAATTTGCAAACTGCTTTTCATAGTTATAATTGATTTTGCACAGGAGGAGAAAATAGTTTGAGTACGTTCCTTATAGAGCAGTGGTTCCCTAACTGTGGGTCGGAACCCACCAGTGGGCTGCAAGCCAGTTTACAGCACAATCCTAAACCCCGCGCAGCATCAGCGCCGATCGGCACCCCTGTGTTGGCGCTAAGACAACAGGACCAGCGCAGCAGGCAGCGCCAGCCCTGCTGCGCCCCCGCTGAGCCTCTCTCGCACTGACCGAAACCGGTCGGCAGGAGGGAGGCTCCGTGCCGAGGCGGCACGGGGATTGGAGGGAGGCAGGGGTGGGACTTGGGCGGGACGTGGGCGGGCTTGGGAGGTGGCCATACGGCCACTTCCTAAGCCTGTCAGGGAGGCCGCACGGCCCTGATTCGGGCCGTGTGGTCTCCTCGGATCTGCGCCCATTCTTTAGCGGGTGCAGATCCGAGGAGCACATAGGGGAGGCTGGAGCTCCCTGCGGTAAGGGAGCAAACGCCAGTGCTGGATAGGGCGCTGATTGGCTGGTGCTCCTACCCCAGCCCTGGGTAGGATTGCGCCCTTAATGATTGCACCTGCACAAATCACCTAGAGCAGCCATAGTGCTGGAAAGGGGGCTGTGTGATGGTTTTGCTTGTATCATGGTTGTAAATAGGCTTTTTTCTGATTCACTTTGCTATTGGAAAATGGCTGACAAATAGCCCAACTTATTGCTGCATTTTCAGGAAAGCAGCAGGCTCTGGCATCGCAATGATGGTACTTTGGGCCATTACATCCCTTCCGGTGGATTCCAGACAGATTGTCATTCTAAAAAGTGGGTCCAGGTACTAAAAGTTTTGAGAATCACTGTTATAGAAGATGCAAACAAAAGTTTAAGATCGCTAGACTTTAGATATCCCATAAGTCACATCACATCTAAATGTCATTCTGATTATTACTTAGTGAATCACTTTTTAACTTAATGCTTGTTGGAGCAGGTGGGCCCTTGGCCGGATCCAGCAGGGCTCTTCTTATATTCTTATGAGGACAGAAGCACTCCTGAAATGTGAATCTTGTCCAACTAGAAGAGTAGGGGGAATGCTGCTTCATGCCGTCAAAGGTCCCCTGCCTCTGTGCTACCCTTTCCCCCCAAAAAACCCTCAGCTCTTACTATCTCATTCACTAGTTGTTAAACTCCGAAGTGCAGGACTTCTGATTGCCTTTACAGGGATAGCACACCTGCTCACACTGTCCCTGTCAATAAAAATGGAAATCTAGAACTGGGTTCTGAGCTGTCTGTGACAACTCAGGAGATATCTCGGCGTGCTAGTGGACAACTTGATGAAGATGTCAACCCAGTGTGCGGTTGCAGTGAAGAAGGCCAATTTCATGCTTGAGTTAATTAAAAAAGGGGTTGAGAATAAAACAACCAAGGGAGGCGGGGCAAACTTTCAGCATGGCCACCCGTACTTCCTCGAGAGGGGAAGAAACGGATGAGGCTTTGCTTTTTCTCTGGATTTCCCGAAGGGAAAATTTGGCTTGAGACCTCAGGAGAGGGGACTCAAGGCATGGGCATTTGCTAGCTAAAATTCTGGAAGTGACCAATTCCAGAATGAAGCTTGGCAGCCTGAAGCAGAAGGGCGAAGAAATTCCTGCGCCATCTCTGAGCGCAGGGCTGTGCTGATAGCCTTGGGAAGGGAAGATCTTAGAAGATGCTGAAGCGGTTTACATCTGAAAGGTAATCCTCTGCTAGCCTCCCAGCAGAGACATGTTAAAGTGCTGGAGGTGGGAGATTCAAACGCATTTATGCTGATGAAGATAATTACCGGAGAGATTGGTGAAGAGATGTAAACTACATCTAAAGGAAAACTGCACCCAACGAGAGCAGCGGGCCATCGCGACCGGTGGGGCTATAGAAAAGGTTTAAATTTACTAGATCTCCAACTGGCATGCAGAACAATATGTTTGATTTTCCTCATGGAAACGTATAGAAGATGTTTGGATTAAGCCTGATGTCTGTTGTTTGTGAATGAAGGGGAAACAGGTACGCTCAAAACGGAGGCGAGAATGGAATAGACGGAAATGGCGACACACAGTAAGATCGTTAAGGAAGTTAAAAGTGCTTTTTATTAAGAAGATGATACTGCAGAACTTGTATGCATTTAGTCTCTGGAAGATTGTTGAAGATATTTTGACTTAATCTGATGACTCTTATTCGTGGGAAACAACAAGAAGGGAAACTATGGAGCCTCCTCAATGACAGGCGGCGGAGATGGGGGATGAAATTGGGAGACGTTATTCAACCGATCAGTACTGGATTGTAATGCTCTCTTGCCTCGCCAAGATTCTGTTGCTCAAAGTTTAATTTTTATGTTCAGTACGAGGCAATGAGAGATTACACTCAAAGAACTGTAGGTTAATAAAATTATTCTAATGAAGTGTTAGTAAAATGTAAATATTCTGGGGAAGAATAAGGAATAGTAAACGAAATAAGAATAAGGGGGTATAAAGACTAGATGAAGTTTGAATTGAATTGAGTGGTCCTTTAACAGAAATAACCAAATAAAAGGGGGACAGACAAACTTTTTCTCTTCTGTGAGGAAGTGAAGCATATATTGTATTTTAGAGAAGAGAATGTATACTATAAAAGAATAAAGAACAAAGCACTAGCATTTATGAGAGACATGAAAATTAAGATTTAATACTAGAGAAAAATGTGTAATAAGCTGAATGTAATTTAAAGTTTAAAGATTTGGATATTGAATAGAATAATGTCGTTAAGAGTTTTGTTTAAAATATAAAATTCTCCAAAGATGTTAATTTTGGCAAGAAGTATACAAGATGCAAGGAAATTATTAGTTTGTTATAATCTCTCCGTCTCTTCCTTATTTTATTTTTTGCTTTTTTCTCTCTCTTCTGATTCTCCTGTCCCTCCAGCCCTCTCTCATTTTTACACTCTCCCCTTTTTTTCTTTAAATTCCTTTCTTCTGTCCTTTCATTGCTCGACTTAATTAGTTAGTTAATTATTGCCTTTTTATTTTTTTGTGGTTGATTGAATGGTGACATTTTAGTCTTTTATGACCTGTTTATGCATATAAGAGCAGATATATAAAGAGTAATTTTTTTGTTTACAAAATGTTGATTAAGAATATGAACAGGTAATGAAGGGGTAGAAGTCACTGTTAAAGCTAAGTAGAGATGATTATATTTAATTAGTAATAGATAATAAGATTAGTTATGAGGCTGCAACTTTCTTTTTCTTAGCATTTAATTACCTTAGATGATATATGGTGTAGTAGATACTGTTGTTAGTTAATATGTATGTAACCCTCCACTATTCCTAGTGTTTAACCCTTTGTTTCCCTTTCTTATGTATAACCATCTATCCTTTACCCATATCTATATAGTTCAAAAAACAATAATCATCTTCCCCCCCCCCAAAAAAGAGAATAAAACAGCCAATATTATGCCATTGTACAAATAGATAGTAAGGCCACATCTGAAGTATGGGGTACAGTTCTGGTCGCCACATCTCAAAGAAGGACACAGTGGAACTGGAAAAAGTGAAGAGAGTGACAAAAATGATTTACTGGGCTGGGGCACCTCCCTTATGAAGAAAGACTGCAGCATTTGGGGTTCTTCAGTCTAGAAAAAAAAGGCATCTGAGGGGGGGGACATGATTGAGACATACAAAATTATGCATGGGGTGAATAAAGGGATGTTCTTTTCCCTCTCTCACAATACCAGAACCAGGAGACATCCACTAAAATTGAGTGTTGGGAGAATTAGAATGGATAAACTGAAATACTTTTTTACCCAGCAGGTAATGATGGCATCTGGCCTAGGTACCTTTAAAGAGGAATTGGACAGATTTCTGAAGGAAAAGTCCATCATGGACTATAGGCCAAGATGAGTGGTACAACCTCCTTATATTAGTAGTAGGTTACTTCAGAATGCCAGTTGCAACCACAAATGTCTGATGTTCAGCCAGCAGAAGTGGTTCACTTGTGAGACTGTTCTTAGAATGCCAGGTGCAGGGGACTGGCACCAGGATGCAGGCATCTTGTTATCTCATGTGCTCCCTGAGGCATCTGGTGGGCCACTGTTAGATACAGGAAGCTGGACTAGATGGACCTTTGGCCTGATCCAGCAGGGCTCTGCTTATGTTCTGGGTTGGACAACAATATGTGGGGAACACAGTAAGGAGGAAAAAGATCTGTTATTTGCTCAAGCAAGCAGGAAGCGAATCACTGCAGCTTGCATTGGCAGCAGGTTGGACAGAGGTGGTGGTAGCAGGGTGAAAGGCACCCCGATTTCACTACCACCTCAGACCATTCGCAATCTGTGGCTGATGCAATATGCATCAGGTATCCTTGCAAGGGCTGACATTCGATTTATGCACGCAGTGCAGTTTGTCAAAATACAAAGGAAGGAAGGGGATAAATAATGTACATCTAACAGTATGAGGATAGAATCTGCTATTGATTTGTGGAGATTTGGCATTCTTCAGATACAAGCATCTCAGGGCTGCTTTTTCTCTATTGAGTTATATCCTGTTTCTTTGGGAAAAGAATTGAAAATCAATGTTGAAAGGCCTATTCCCAATCTTTCATAATTAGCACTGCCAGGTTACCCTATGAGTTACTACGCCTGGGATGAAGAGGTGTATAAAGGGACACCCACAGACCTACATGATACCTGCTTAGTGGAGAGAGAAAATTAATCAAAAGTGGATGAAAATAATGGACCAGGAAAATAATGTGCATGGTTGTGTGGGGGCTGGAGACATCAATCCATTGCTCTAATAGTTCAGCCTTCTAAACTAATGAGACTAGATTCGTATCCAAGGAAATTTCAAAGCCAATCAACCTTCTGTCTTTTCTTTAGGGATGATTGGGGATCATTTTTCTCATTTATAGCATGTATCATAAAACTACAAAAGATTAATATATATTAGGAGAGCAATGAAGTTATTCTGGAGTATGTAAATTCAACACTAGCCTGATTCTTTGCATTTGGTGCACACGCACACACATGTTGGATTATTCTCTCACATTGCACACCATTGAATTCTCACTCCACGGTATCGCTGCGGGGGCAGGAGAGTTTCACAATTGCTCCAATTGCACCATCCTCTAGTCAAATCTGGATGTATAGCTGCTGTTTTATCTTATTCTTGTGTAATTGACTGCATAATTGGCTGTTGTTATGAGAACAATGTAGGAGAGTGCTTCCCAATCTGTGGGTCGCGACCCACCGTTGGGAAGCAAAACTGGGCCAATTCCTCTTAAGGGAATTTTTTTTGCGCGACAAGCAGTTCCTGCTTTCATGCAAGCGGAGGAACTTCTTCTGCATCGCGGAGGCTCACAGTGGAGGCTGTGGGCCTCCCAGGCCCCCTCAGATATCAAGGCGACCCCCAGGCAAGCACTACAGCCCCTGGGTGTCCCGTGGCACTGCAATCAAGCAGCACCCTTGGGACTCCCCTGTAGCCCCAGGCCCCGCTCCTGCAAGCACTCAGCGCGGTCCCGACATCCACGTAGGACTTTGGGAACCACCGATCTAGGAAGAATGTAGGGGAAAATGTGCCCTAATCAAACAGGATCTGAAAAGATGAATATCTGCACAATTTATTGTGTGTGTGTGTGTGTGTGTGTTTCAGAAGAAAACGAAAATATTACCTGACCAAAATTTTTATCAAATAAATAAATAAATAAATAAATAAATAAATAAATAAATAAATAATATAAACCCTTGAGAATAACTTGCTATGCAAATAGGAGATTGCACAATTAGATTATTCTCCTCCCAACATGTTATTTCCCGAGACAGGTGGCCCTTGATGTGGGAGAACATCAAATAATCGGACCTGCCTACTTGCATTCCAGAAGGTGGTACAGAACGCATAGATCATCCCTTCAGTCAAGCAACATTTTGGCAGAAGGAGCACCAAATAAATGACAGGGTGAATAAAAATAGCAGACACATCAGGATTAGAAGAATTTGTAAACAAATCCTGTTTATCCTCCTCTCAAATGGTAACATTCTGAGCCTGGTAGTTTTAGATGCCCATTTGTGAGTAATCCTGAGCTTGTCGGTGGTTCAAGTCAAAACAAAATGCTACAAGTCTACAACTGCAGGTTATGTTCTGACTTCTGCTCCCGCTTTCAGTCACATCCCAACATTTTTGTCTTCTCTGAGTGTGCAAAGTTTGTGTGTGTGTGTGAGTTAAATATTAGTGGCTGTTCCCTAAGAATTATGGCCACAACCTCCAAAGCAGGATTCACACAATTTTGCCATTCAGTAAATCATCACTAGGCTGGTGTTCACCACGCATAACATGTTTCACTGACACAGTGCTCCATCCTGGCCATTTACACGAACGGCATTCAGCAGTACGTGGGAGCCCATGTGTAAGTGAGAGTACAGAAAAAGGCACTTTCACAGCTTTGCCAATTACTACAGTGACTGTCTTGAGCATGGATGCACCCTTTCTAAACATGTATCAGAGCTCAATCCTAACCTGGAGTTAGGCCAGAACAGTCAGGCCAGCTAAGTTTGGCTGGCACCAGGGCCACCATAAGGTGTGCTTGGACCACTCGGAGAGAGGGAGGATGGTGCACATCTGTGTGCTGGCCTCTCTGACTCCAAGAGTCCAAGGTCCAAACATACTTAATGCAGCCCTGAGGTACAGTTGTGGATCCAGCCAAGGCTCCGCCCCAGGTCAAGGTCCGAGGAGGCTGCCCCCACCATGCCGCTACACTATGCCAGGCTCCTTTTTGGAACTGTTCTAACACAAGGGGGGGTGGACTCTGCTACTGTGGCTCGTCTGTGTGAGAGGCAAGCCGCTTTGTCATCGCCTCCCCACTCTACCAGTGTGGTGCTCAGGGCATTTGCCTCCCCCAGGATAGCTGTGGGACTGCCACTGCGGAGGTAAAGGAGGTCTCTGCCCACTGCCCCACCAAAGGATACAGCACATCTCATTGACTGTATCAGTGTTCTGAATAAGATTGATCCCAGTGTCTTCTATGACTCCACCTGAAATAACGTGTAGCTGATTGTATGAACTGTCTTGCTAGAAAAGCATTATACTTCAGCTGATATCAGACAATATGGTGCTTGATCTGTGGTGGCTGTAGTGGGCATGCATGTAATCACCTGAGACTGCAATCACAGAGCAAGGCATAAGAATGTGGATTGCTAATCCTACAGCATTTATAGAAGTGGAAGAACTCTGGAAGATACGACCTTCTCATGTAGAGATCCTCTCATCTATTCCTGTGTATTCCTATTCCTGTGATGACACAAAAGACTCTTCCCCTCCAAACAGACTGTAGGGAAAGACCATTCCTAAAATTAAACCATGCTGCTCCCTAATCTAGGCCCTGATCGTGTCCTGTAGGAATTTCGAGGTGGATGAGTTCAGATCCTGATTGGGATGCCTCAAGGAAGGGTAAAATCTTGAGTGACAACATCTGGCAACCTGGGTGTAAGGAAGCAATCCTAGACCCACTTTCCTGGGAGGAAGCCCCATTGGACGCAATGGAACTTTAGTTTTGAGTAGATATGCATGGGATTGGGCTGTAGGTTTTATAGGAAGCCAACAAGGAAGTGGTGGGTGGAGCCAATAGAGAGTCATGGGTTGAAGGCAACAGAGGGTAGGGATCTCTAGAGAGTGGACCAATCAGACCATGAAAGCTTATCAGATCATTAAGGTCTATGTTACTACCGTTTTTTTCCAAGTATCCTGCAGCCATAATCTCATTTTGATTAGATTAGACTAGATTATTATATTTTTTTAAGTAGGTGGGAAATACTGGCAGGAAATACTTTCAAGCACTGTCACCACGATTACTAGAGCTTTCTGGTCTGATATATTCATACACTACTCAGAAAGGGATGATCAATTTTTCTCTCTGAAGTAAAGAAAATGACTTCTTTGCATCCTTGCATCCTTGAGAGAGAGAAGGGGGGGTGCAATCCTAACCTGGAGTTAGGCTGGCACAGTTAGGCCAGCAAAGTTTGGTCAGCACAAGAGACACTGTAAAGCATGTTTGGAACACTCTCTCAGTCAGGGAGGATAGCGCACATCTGTGAGCTGGCCTCTCTGACTCTGAAAATGGTCCAAACATGCTTTATGGGCATGCCAGCCAAACTTTGCTGGCCTAACTGTGCTGGCCTAAATCCAGGTTAGGATTGCACTCATACACATACACGCGCATGCATGCACCCTAATCAAGGTGTTAATCATTAATCATAAGTCAATATGAACATAACCTCTCTCAGGGAATAAAGTATGTTGGTCTCCCGTGTATGCATGCTTCATAAAATAAAGGGAGCAATATTGGCTGGGAGAACATAAGACAGCAATCCTAAAAGGGATCTGAAAGCAAAGAAACCAAGCACACATCTGCAGTGACAGGAGGTTATGTCTCCCAAAAGCATTTCAGCACTGAAAGCAAAGATGTTATTATATGTAAACCAGCTGCCAAGAAAGTGATACTGTTAAAGGCATTCCAAAGAACAAAGGGGTTTTACCTTCTGTAATTAAATCTTGCTTCCCACTTTATACTATTCAGGACCCATGTATCCCCTTCAAGCATCGTCCTTAACCTTTGCTTGAAAACAGAGCAGCCAGTGGAACCCGCCACCCCTTCCACTACTACCAGTTGGGTCCTGGAGATTTAGTGGCTTAATGTTTTTCACACTCCTCTGACTGCTCATGGGATAGCTGCTGAAAGCCTACCCTGATCAGATAACTCCTAATAAGTCCTTATATTAGTGAAAATGAGATCTCGGCACAGTTTCCATTTTCCTTATACATCCCCATCAGTGGCCTAACAAATATTTGGCAGGATAATACAGAAATGTTGATTTATGCTCAGGGCAGAGAGGAATCCTCCCTTTATTAACTTTATCTCTGCAAAACTGATGCCTTCTCAAGTGGGAACATTCTGCAGTAAGAAGGAGTTGTGGGAGCCAAACATGGGGATCCATTTTGGCGCTTGTACACTGGGAGCTTCATCAGATTACTTCAGCAGAACACTATTAAATAGAGATTTTTATATTCCTGTTCACATTCTCAGGCCCCAATCCTAACCCATCCTTCAAAGCCTGCATTTCCTTAATGGCTCTCCTTGGATCAATGTCAGCTCTTAAGACAATCAGAAATAAGGATGGATATAGGATCCTGGTACACACACCTGCTGCTTGGAACCCCTGGTCTGCCCTGTTCTTCCACCCTCCCCATCCCATTTTTTCCACCATCCACCTTTATGCTGGCTTCCCTGTAGCAGCAGTAGGCTACCGATACTGCTGCTGTTTGTGGCAGCATTTCCAAAACCGTCATAAGAACATAAGAAGATCCCCGCTGGATCAGGACAAAGGCCCATCTAGTCCAGCTTCCTGTATCTCACAGTGGCCCACCTGATGCTTCAGAGAGCACACAAGGCAACAAGATGCTGCATTCTGCTGCCCCTCTCTTGCACCTGGCATTCTGAGGTATCTACAACTAAAACCAGGAGTTTGCACTCACCCATCAAAGCTTTCAACCTGTGATAGACTTTTCTTCTAGAAAGCTGTCCAAACCCCTTTTAAAAGGCATCTGGGCCAGACACCATCATCACATCCTTTGGCAAGGGGTTTCACATATTAGTTACCTGTTGGGTTAAAAAGGCATTTTATTTTTATCTGTCCCAACACTCAATTTTAGTGGCTGTGCCTTGGTTCTAGTGCTAACCCATCAGGAGGAGGAGGATGCCTGGTGGCAAGCAGGATGGTGGAGAAAAAATGAGTGGGTTTGCATATAATCTTAATGCCCCTGGGCCCAGCAAGTTGGTAAAAATACCACCTTGGTGGGCCAGAAGTAGCCTTGTTTGGGCATCCCTTGTGTGGACAATACTGTTACAGATGGATCAAGGCTGTGGTGCAAAAGATGGTATTTTCTTGTGTACCTTAAGTACACAAAGCGGAGGTAACCGGAGTTTCACCAGGGGATGTCCATTCATTCCAAGGGGCCATTCATTCATGATCTCCATTCATTCTAAGATCCCATTTACAGAGTATATGCACATATACTTATATATCGGCAAGCTTCCTGTCCTCACCATTTGAGACCCGCCTCCCTTTTCCAGGATTTCTGATGTGTGATTACACATCACAGGCTCCCTGATTACAAGCCTACACAGGATCAGATGTATGGCCATAAAGTGAATGCCTTCAATAAATTAAATACTAGCAAGTTATGGGCACAGCCAGCAGCCTAACCCCAATTGTTCTCTTCCACCCATATGAAAAGGCATAGAATACTTATTGTGACCTCATGTGATTGCTTGGCTTCATTCTGCAGCATTCACATCGCTAAATTTATGGTGTTTTTGTTTGCCTATATTAGAGCCACCATTTAAAGCTCTTCTTGGTAACCAAGAACGTCTCCTGTAAAATATAGAAGTTTCGCTTCTGACAGTTTTACTGCTCATCTCACTATGTTTTGGATTGGGATGATAACATCTGGCAACTACTTTGCAGTAAACTAGCAGCAAGTCTCGTTGATAAATGTCCATTTGTGTGATGACAGCAGGTTTCTTGGGATATTTTGCTCTTGAACAATAATGTCGTATGATTAAGAATATTTATAGACTTTTTTCAACAAACAAAAGTTCACAAAGCGGTGAAGAGAGAAAAGCAAATCATTGAATGGCTCCCTGTTCCCAACGGGCCCACAATCTAAAAAGAACCAGAAGAACACCAGTAAATAGCCATTAGAAACGCAAGCATGCTGGGGTGAAGAGGACCTGTTATGGCCCGATCCAAGCCTGTACTTGAGCTGGTGCTTGCACCCTGCACGGTTTCCCAAGTATCACAAACATGCCGTCAAGCACATTTATGCTGACGGGAGTCAGGTTGGCTGGCAGGGAGGTCTGTGTTGGCTTGTCCAGGCGAGATCCAGTCCTTGTGTGGGCCAAGGATGGTAGTTTTGCACTGGGTGGCTCAGCGGGTGGGAGAGGGGGCAGGAAGGCATTCCAGGCATGTGGGGGGAGCATTTCTGGGTGGGGAGGGAAGAATGGGGGAGAATCAGTCCAGGAGGGGTGGGATTCTTTCTGAAGACTTCTTTGAACGTCTCCAGTTAGAATGGTATCCTAACGCCATATCCTAACACAGAGAGAGCAGTGCCTGCGCTGGTAATGATAAGATTGGGCCCTTAGAGTGTCACAAATGTGCTGTAAGCTGTCTTGAAAGATGGCTGGGTCCATGATGGTTCAGCAGAGACCCTACACCAGCTGGCACTGGTCAGTCCACACCGGGCGGTGGGGACATGGAGAAGATGGCAGGAGGGTATTATGGAGACAGGAAGAGAGTGCTTTGGGGTGGGGGAGGTCAGAATAAAGGAATTGAGCCTGGGAGGGGTGGGATTGGCGGTGGTGGAGCATCCTCATCCAGTCTCTGTTCCCCAACTGGGCAGCCCTACATGGGGCTTCCCGGATTTGCACCAGCAATATAGCTAGATATTCCCTTAACCCAAGGATACCCCCAGCCTGCTCCTAAGCTGCGTTGGATGCTGTGCAGGTCATGTGGCCTGGCTGTGCCAACACAGCTGAGGGTTGGGCTGCCCATTTCCAAACTGGAGAAGATTTTTCCAGAACACGGTGTTCAGTTCTTAAATGTGATGGGCAGCGTCATCCTAGAAACGGCACAGCGCCGACGCAACCGCAGCAGCGCCAGTCTGGGAGCACCCACGCTGCGCGCCCTCTGCATCAGCCAAGCCGGCTGGTGCAGAGGTGGGACGAGACGGGAGTGGGCAGGGGAGGGCGTTTCTGGGTGGGTGGTGGGCAGGGCGGCAGGCATGCTGGCCCAGGAGGGAGGCAGGCTTGGGATTCAGCCGCTTGGGTTTAGCAGGCACAGATCCAAGGAGCCCGTAGGGGAGGCTGTGGCCTCCCCTGGTGTAAGGGCACAAACGTGCCCTTGCACCGGCGAGGCTCCAGCCTGCTCCTACCTTGCATAGGCTACAGCGCAGGCCCACCGGCCGCCTGTTCTGGTGCAAGCTGGAGACAAAGGCAGATCTAAGGGGGGGGCAAATCTGTAAGTTTTGCAAGAAGCCTTACCTTGCAGTGGAAATCACTCCTCTCCTGCACTGTTCTAGCCAATCCTCACAGGGAACAGCAACATCTTGGCGTTGCTTACTGGCTACAGCAGCAAGGGAGAGGAGGGATTTACATGACAGGGTAAGGCTTCTTGCAAAACTTACAGATTTGCCCTCCCTTAGATCCGCCTCTGGCTGGAGAAGTTCATATTCCAAACCAGGTCAACCAATACGAACTTTGGTGACATCCCTAGTTTTGCGCACTTCTTTCTCTTGAGACCTTCCCCTTCCACCTTGTTTTTTTCTGCTTCGTTTTGTGATTTTCTCATGTTGCATGACATCTGATACGGATAATGACTTCATTGACACGTAGTCGCTCGAACTGCAGGCTTCCAATTTTCTTCAGTTGTCACTGATGGCAGGCCCATTCATTGCCCATGTTTTGTTCTTAATTAATGTGCTTTCTATGTTCTCTTTATTGGGATTAGGATTTGCATGTCATTTGCCAAAGAAAATATTGTTTCTCCCCATTCCTTGTCACGTTTGAATTAAAAGCTGGTACTTCACAGCCTTCAGCTTCTTGTTGGAAGTGCCTCCCACTCACTTGCTGTGATGATGTCTTTCTTTCTGTGTATTAATCTGTCATTTCCTGCTTTGAAGGCGTTCAGTGGTAGAATTGTTGTTCTTTGATGGCATATTAGACAATTTTTATGCTTTGTTCAGTCTTTTACATTTGATTGATGTTGGCCTCTTCTTAAACGCTTTCTTTTGAACATTTTGTCATCTTCTTTGATGCTCAGTTTTACGTGTGCCCCCCCCCCCAGATATTTGTGTATATTTACACATTCTGTACATTACTATATATTTGTGCATTTATTAGTGGGTAGATTCATGTCATCTTCAAGCACACAAATGATTTTCTTTCATGAGCCAAACGAAGAAGCCTAATATTCAGACATCGGTTGTGATGATGTGTAAAGCTGGGAAGTGTTTTGGGAACGGGAATCCAAAGTACCACTTTCTCGCATGTGTGCCTCCCCGTATCCCCCTGTTATCAGCTCAGACCTTGCTCTGGGTGCCCAGAATTATGGAAAATACCCACTACAAGTGAGGTCTTCTCAGTGGTAGCACCAACCTTGCAGATTGCCCTTTCCCAGTGGCATCTCTACAGGGAGGGCAGATCTCTAAGTTTTGCAAGAAGCCTTACCTTGCAGTGGAAACAGTGGCGTAGCGTGCCTTGCCCCTGCCCAGGGCAAGGCACGCGTTTGCGCCCCATGCCGTGATGTCATTACGCCTTGCATCTTGACGTCAGCGGCTGGGGCGGGGCTTCCGTGCATGTCCCTCAGCTTCAATTGAAGCCGGGGGAGACGCACGGCTTGGAGCGCGCCCTTTCTGCACGGGCCACTCTGGACGCCGCGCGACCTCTCCATGCTCTGGGCGACTTCCCCGGAGCACGGAGAGATCGCGCGGCGCCCAGAGCGGCCCGTGCAGAAAGGGTGCGCGCGGCTTGGTGGGGGGGGCGGGGTGCACGCCAACGGTGCCCCCCACATTATGGCGCCCCAGGGCTCGTGCCCTATGGTGCCATACCCTCCCTACGCCACTGAGTGGAAATCACTCCTTTCCTGCACCGTTCTAGCCAATCCTCACAGGCAACAGCAACATCTTGGCATTGCTTACTGGCTACAGCAGCAAGGGAGAGGAGGGATTTACATGACAGGGTAAGGCTCCCTGCAAAACTTAGAGCTCTGCCCTCCCTGTAGAGACGCCACTACCCTTTCCATGGAGATCTGGTTACCCCCAACCAGAGGCATATCTGGGCGAAACCGTGCCCAATGTCGTGACATCATGACGTTGAGGTGCACAGCTTCTCTCGGCTGTGGCTCGGGCAATTTTGCCCGAATGGTAACCCAGAGAAGCCGCGCCCCCGGCTCGTTAAGCTGGTCCTCCATAAGCCAGGGGGTGCCTGGCTTCTCTCGGCTGCGGCTTGGGCAATTTTGCCTGAGTGGGGGCTGGGAGAAGCTGTGCACCTCCCTGTCTTGGTAAGCTGGGGTGCGTGGCTTCTTGCCGGCTCAGTAAGCCATGGGACGCGGGGCTTCTCCTGGCCGTGGCTAGGGCAATTTTGCTGCGCCCCCTGATTCCAGAATGGCTCCATTTCAGAGCGATTCGGAGGCAATTGGGGAGCATTGCCTCTTTGCACCGTGATGGGGGCCAAGATGCAAATGGCACCCCTGAGAAATGGCACCCATTGCTCTTGCCTCCCCCATGCAGCACCCCCATGCAGTCCCCCTCTGCCTACAACCCAGCAGTTCTTCAGAAGATATGTTAAGACTTTCACAGAGGAATGGCGTTCGACCGTTTTTGTGGCGTTATTTATCCATAGCTTTGCAAATGTGGCATTTGGTTTGATGCTGCACGTTGCCTTTTTAATTCATTTTAGTTTTTAAGGGCGTTTTGTTTTGTGGTTTTTCTAACTGTGAGTCATATTGAGGCACCTTGGGGTGCATTGAGAGGCAAGAAATGTTTTGAAATAAATAAATAAATAAATAATAAAACAAGCAAGCAGCCAGTGATGATGATGATGATGATGATGATGATGATGATGATGATGATGATGATGATGATAATAATAATAATAATAATAATAATAATACATTTATTTATATACCGCCTTTCTTAATATCACTAGATTTCTCTAATGATTGAACTCAAGGTGGTTTACATAGGCAGACTTTCTCACAAACCCGAAGGTTTTTACAATTTACAGAATGTTCTATCTTCCAAGAACAACACTCCTACAGATCTTTCTTTCTGGATTTAGCCTTCTTTCTTTAGCCACCCGTCTGTCGTCTGCTGGCTGATGAGGCTTCCCTGCTGCCACCAGAGATGCAGCTGATTTCAGCACACTCCTCCTCCCACAAGGCAGCTGAAATTCAGCTTTTAATCAGCCGCAGTTTCCAAGGTCTGCTGCTCGCAGAGACTTCCGGCAGTCCCAAGCTCACGACCTTGAGATCTTCAGGTGTTATCTTCGGGCAAACGGAGGCATTAACCCTCTCGGCTAAATCTTCTGCCCATGTGATATGGGACACATCCCAAACATACATTCTTTATGTAAGTCAAACATGGTTTAAGTTGAACTTCTAATGTTTCTTAAAAACCTGTGCTGGAATAGCCAGGCCGGCTGGCTGGCATGTGCTATATATGTAGTGTAGGTTAGGTGTAGGCTGGGGGTCAACTCAGGGTAAGGGGATTTTTTTCCCCTTACCCCGTAGCCTCAGCCAGCCTTATGGGACTTTTCCGAACTGCATCAGTGATTTCAATGAGAGTGCAATCCTATACCTATGTTGCGCCGGCGCTACGCTCTTGCGCCGGTCCAGCGCTGTTGCAAATGTGCCATCAAGCACATTTGCTCCAGCTAGTTGGGCGCTGGACCAGCACAAGCAGCAGTGTTGGTGCACAGGGGCCACTGCACCCGTCAGCAGTGCTGTCCGTGTGCCGGTCGAGCGTTGTTGGCGTTCAGTCGGCACAGGACCTCACTGAGGGTGTGCCACAGGCGTGTCGGAGGCGTAACGGGGCGAAGCAGTGGGCGGTGACAGGGGCAGTGTCACATGATGGCCATAATGCCACATCCTAAGCCCCGTCCCCAGCCTAGGCTGTCCTGATTCAGGCCACTGCTATGCACGTTGACCTGCGCTTGCAAAAGGAGATTGGCGGAGATGCGAGCAGCCCCATAGGGCTGGCTGGGGCTTACCCAGGTGCAAGGGGAAACCCTCCCCTTGCCTTGCGCTGTGCTGCTGCTGCCTCCTAATAGCCTTAGGATGCAGAGCTGCTATGTCAACCTTACTATGTCAGCGCTGCTTAGGATTGGGTGTGAGAGTGCAATCCTAACTGGGAGTTAGTCCAGCACAGTTTGGCCAGCAAGGTTTGGCTGGCACAACAGACACTGTAAAGTATGTTTGGACCACTCTCAGATTCAAAGATGCCAGCACATGGATGTGCTGCCATCCTCCTTGTCTCTGAGAGTGGTCCAAACACGGTGGTGTTATGGTGGCCCTTGTGGCAGTCAAACTTTGCAGGCCTAAATTGGCCTAACTTCAGGTTAGAATTGTGATCTTAACTATTGTGTTTGTATCTACCTTATTGCCTAATGTATTGTAATGCACGTCATATAATACAACTTCATAGCGTAAGTTGTGGCTAAACTATCGATGCTATGCCAAAAATAGCAGCATGTGGTGTTTTTTTTTAAAAAAAAAACACCCTTGAATTAATCAACAAAATATTGTTTTTGAATTAATAAATAAAATATTAATAAACAAAATATTCAGAGAAACATGAAATTGTTCAAATTTTGTGACACAGTAAATACAACCTTGACAAGTTTTGCATAATTTTCTTTTCAATTGTCGAAGGTCACAAAAAGAATCAGAAGCAGTTGGGATTCCTGCTGATGCAGCCGTTTCTGCAAACCTGCCTTGTTTGGCTCCCCTCTCTTTAAACAGTGCCCTGCCAATTGATGCCATGGCCGCTACTGAATCTTTAGCACCCTCACATTGTTATGCTCAACTCTTTTATGAGTGTCAGGCTTGCAGGCTTGGTGGTCGGCAGCCTTAACCATAAAGCCTGGAATGATAAACACAAATTCGGTTTTGTTTACACATTTGCATACATCCTGCATGCTGCTGATCCCACACAGGGCAGTGTAAACAGGTTTGAGACCACTGAAGTTCCATCAGCACAAGGCAGCTTTGGAAGAAATAAACCGCCCGTGGCAAATTAAAGCAACAGTGTTCCCTTGAATTCTAGTTATTTGTGGAGCAGCCCCAACAATTCCACCCAGACAGTTCAATTATATGGCTGACAGAAGCACAAATGAAGCTCAACTTAGTTTCCAGACCTTGCAGCATCACTTTGATGTGCTCTTGTCTGGATCCTGCAAAAGGGGGCCCCTTTTTTCGTACTGAACTTTTCACAGGGTTAAGTAGAACCAGAGTAATTAGACTTAGCCATCTTTCCGAAGAGAAGACATTTGGCTTGCAACACATTAGACTGCAAAAAGGGAGGCAGAGAAGTGCCAAAGTGAGATCAACTCAACATGGTTCTCTCTACATGTTCAGGGCTGGCTTTACCCTGATTGTTTCAATGTGGCCCAATTGGGAGCCATGCATGGGGGGGGCATTCTGTGGTGGAGAGAGGGTTGCCCGCTGCAGCAGGTGGCACTTCATAGGGAGATAAGCCTCCATGCAGATGCAGGTGTGGCAAACAGAGCTCTTGTGGACCCCACCCCTGGATCTGATTGGGCTGAAATCAGTCTGCAATGGGCAGTAACTTCATCATATCATCTACTCCATCTACTTCCAGGTGCTGCATTTTGTGCAGGACACCATGAGCGCCAGGCTTGCTGGTGCCACTTATATCAATTAGGGGGGTCGCACGGAGTGTGGGGACCTGGCAAAAATGTTTTGCATTGGGCCGCTTAGGGTGGTTCAGCACTGAGTAAAGGCCAACTCCTTCCAAGGAGTCAATGATAGCATGCCATCAGTGGATGGGTGGGGATGCCATGGGGGGCAGTGCAGGAGTTTGCCCCAGGAATCCCAACAACCTGGCACCAATACGTGCATGCCATGTAGCGATCGAACGTGTTTTCCAATATTAAACACTATTTTTAATGTATCGAAGATGCAATCTAATCACCTGCCACATTCTCCCATTTTTCCCATTGCTTTGCTTTATTTGTGCAGGAGTTCCTGGGCAATCATTCTCCTCCTACTTCCTTGACTTAGAGTGCAATACCAACCTGGAGTTAGGTTGGCATATTAGGCCAGCAAAGTTTGGCTGGCACAAGGGACATCATAAAGTGCTTTTGGACCACTCTGAGTCAGGGAGGATGGCACATGTCTATGTGCTCTCTGACTCTGGTCCGAATATACTTTACGGTGTCCTTTGTGCCGGACAAACATTGCTGGCCTAACTGTGCCGGCCTAACTCCAGGTTAGGATTGCACCCTTAAGTACTCTTCTGGCCAGAGAATAAAGGACTAACTGGGTTCTCCCCACTCCCAGTGTTCTGTGCTTCATTTTCTAGATTTCCCATTGTTTTGCTTTATTTGTGCAGGAGTTCCTGGCCAATTGACTGCATTTGTGAAGAAGGGACATGACAAGAGGGAGTCGGTTCATTTTAGGACTACACTCCTGTTAGCAGTTCTTTTCTGGACAATTCAGGGTCTTGTTATTTTATGAAAACAAAGGAAAGGAGACATGTCTGTAAACATATGAATGAAAGAAAAATGAGCATGGGCATAGAAAAATAGTGGGACTGGAAACCTCAAAGGTGCACTTGAAGAGTGTTCCATATTACAAACAGAACAACAATGCTTCAAAGTGCACCTTTGAGATTTCCTCTGCTGTTCTGAGGGTGTGCCTTAACCATGCAGACATGAACAGTAGTTTGCAGCGATAATGCGTTTCATGTGGGCAAGTGATTACTAAGCAGCTGTGCAGAAGGCTTAAAGACTGAGCAGCAGGCGACTAAAATGGCAATATTAGCCACCCACAAATGACTGTTGTGTGAGCACAAAGACATCCTGGGCATGCTGAAGAGTGCTTCATCGCCAGGCCTTGAGTGCTTTGGTGATCAACCAACATTAAATTGAAGTGCAGCTACAACGAAGCCCAGTCTCACTTGTTCTTGTCGTGTGTGGTTGAATTTTGTTTCCTCTTTTTCATCTCTGAGGGCGCAATCCTAAACTGGAGTTAGGCTGCACAGTTAGGCCAGAAAAGTTTGGCCAGCACAAGGGACACTGTAAAGTATGTTTGGACCACTCTCAGAGCCAGAGAGACCAGCACACAGACATGCGTCATCCCCCCTGACTCGAAGAGTGGTCCAAACGTGCTTTACGGTGGCTCTTGGGCCGGCCCAACTTTCCTGGCCTAACTCCAGGTGAGGATTGCGCCCTGAATTTGCACCAATGTTTATTTTTGTTTATATCAGCGAAGCTCACCTTGTATCTGGACATATTCAGGCATTAGTTGGTGAGCACAAGGGCTAAAGGTAGGAGATCAGGGAATGTTCAGTATTGACCAATAATGATGCTGGTGCTTTTAAAACCCATATGAATAAGAGAAAATAGCTATTGTTACTTAACTTTTATTTTTTGAATAATTGTCCACACTGATGTTTATTACCTTACAGTAGTATTGAGGGGCGGGAAGAAATATTTGGTTGAGTTTGAGCTTCATTGTTGATGAAAACTGCCACCCTTGGGGGAGGGGGAAGCTGTTTTCAGGTGTCACCTCAAAATGAATCTATTTTTCATCCCAGTCCTGGACACTAATTACATTTCAGAGAGAATCAATATCAACAACCTTTGAGAACTTTAGAATGGCTCTATCTGCACTGTAATTAGTGTCCAGGAGTCAGACAATACACAGATGAACAGTTCTGAGTTCCGTGCAATTTAATTGGCTGTTTGACCAAAGATTCCTCCTCATCAAACATGGACGTTTAGTCATGACGATCAGCGCAATCATTCAGCTGAGCAATCCTGAACAGTTGCCGCTTTAGGTAATGTGGCAAGGGCTCTCAAATCTGATACTTTGTCTGCCTCCTGCCACAAAGGGACTAAATCATGCCATGAATACTGTATTTTGTTCAGTTTAGCTCTCACAACACGGGGGCACTGATCATAAACATGCCTGAATTATACTTTGTAATGTGCTTTGTTAAGATATTGCCACATCATCAGAGGCATCACATCCATAGGGCACAGTGTGCCAGCTGCCACGGGCAGCTAGGTGCACCGAGGGAGTTGTTATGCTCTGAAATGGAGCGATTCCAGAAGCAGGGGACGTGGCAAGGCTACGCAGAGGGCGTGGTGATGTCTTTCGTCACTGCCCCGCCCCAGGCGCAATCAGAGCATGCTCCAGCTCTGCACATCGTTGAGCTGGGCAAGCTGACAAACTGAGCTGTCATTCTAAGGAAGGCTTTTCAGTAGGCTCATGTGTCTTTCTCCACAACATCCTTAAACGTAGCAAGATTCAATAGCAATGCACTCCTCTTGACCTTTCTCATGGTGAAAAAACACTGACAAGCTGAACTGGTTTTGTTTCTGACTCTTTCTGTGCGTTCTAATAAAGTCAATTGTGCAATATTCTCTGTTTATTGTATTTATAAACAGACTGTAAAGTGTTTTATGTTCTGGTACTTCTGGTAGGAAAGACACTACTAGATGAACATAAATTGCCACTGTAACAATAAAGTGCTAAAAATATGTGTTCCCTTTTGGACTTTCTACTGTGTTTGCCTGAAAACAAGCAAAAAATAAAATAAAATTGATTTGTTTATTGCGTATATTTTGGGTGTAATTAAATGTTTGAACAGCTTTCACATGGAAGCAAATATCTTTTTCTGCCTTCTACTTTCAGCAGTCTACAGACCACTGTGTTTTCAGAGCTGTAGGAGCGACTTTTGAGTGTACATGTTCCAAGATAAAAAAAAATAAGGTGTTCTTGAAAAGGCAGGGCATTTATATTGACAAACCAGAAGATTTGCTGGTAAAAAACCGTAGCAAGGGCAACATATGATTTGATTTATTGTTTATTTTATTTACTAAACAATACAATAATATGGTATTCACCTGTGTGTGTGTGTGTGTGTGTGTGTGTGTGTGTGTGTGTGTGTGTGTGCGTGCGTGCACATGTGATACATGAATCTTTAACATTTGAAGAACGTTGATATTCACATGTGATTTTCTGCACATGCTAGGACATTCTGCACATTTATGAACATTTGAAAGTAGATATATCTTTTTATGACTTTTAGGGTGCAATCCTAACCTCAAGTTAGTCCAGCATAATCAGGACAGCAAAGTTTGGCCGGCACAAGGGACACCATAAAGTATGTTTGGACCACTCTAAGGGCGCAATTCTAAACTGAGTTAGGCCGGCATAAACTAAGCCAGCAAAGTTTGGCCAGCACAAGGGACACCGTAAAGTATGTTTGGACCACTCTCGGAGTCAGAGGCCCGCACCCAGACGTGAGCCATCCTCCCTGATTCTAATAGTGGTCCAAACACACTTTATGGTGGCCATTGTGCTGGTCAAATTTTGCTGGCCTAACTGTGCCAACCTCTTAATTGTTTCTGTACTCTTAACTGTGTAATTAAGAGTACACTCATCAAGGAATAATGACAATCATATTCAGGAGTCCAAACATGACTTGTATGTCTCTGAGCTTTTGAACGGTCATCAAATTTATTTGGGATTTGCAGTACTCGTAAATGTCAGCATTCTCCACATTTCTGACACCCACAGTACAACAGTATTTCTGTACATTTGTTGCAGTGCATTTCAATGTTAGTATCCACGTGTAAATGCTGTCATTTCAGGTGAATGTTATGGATGCCCCAAACTCATTAAATACAGCAGTTAGTGTTGACAGTCACCTAAATAAGTTTGTCAGTATCCACCTGTTCATGTCCATCATTCACAAATTGAGGTGGGAGTAGCGAATCAACATTCACCAAATTTCAGACATCCCTTGTACTATGTGGCATGAATACCTCAAGACAGCCCTAAAAGCTGCTCTGGAATGGGTGACGGGGGCTGTTATCCCAATCCTGAACTGCCCGGCTCCTGGAAGAGCAGTGGAACAAAATGGCGACTGCTGCATGCCGCGGGAGCCAGGCAACCACCGGGGGCTCCTCGGGAGAAGAGGATGTTTGTTTCCTTCCTCCGGGAAAAGCCCCACTGCCTGCAGTGGGGCTCCTCAGCTCACCTTGCCTATTTTGCAAGTGGTGAATCGAGCAGCCCTGCCCGAGCCTTGCCGGCGATAAGATCCAGTGGTGGAAGCCGATGCCAGGTCCCACCCGCTCGTAGGGCAACCACACACGATTCCTCCCCCTCCACCCCGCCCTCCCACCCCAGGCCGGCCCTGGTTACATAAGACAGTTGTATATCCTTTTTTGTATGTTTGTTTTGGCCATAATGTTTGGTACAATGAAGATAGTATACTCCCGTTTTTTTCGTTGAATTTCTCATGACATTCTGCATCAAACAGTATATAATATAATGGTATTCCTTAATACAGCAATTTTGGTCACTAATGGTGACACCGTCACCCTGCGTTTAGCACCTGGGGCACCCCACCCCCATAGCTAGCTATGCTACTGCCTAACCATACTGCCTTGTCCTGGGTGAAGCATCTGCTGCCTGAATGGGTCTCCTCAGATCTGTGCCGGAAGTGCGTTTGCGACACTCTTGGAGTCAGGGAGGTTCAGTGCACGGACAAGCACCATCCTCCCTGATTCCGAGAGTGGTCCAAACACGCTTTGCAGTGCCTTTGCAACTCTCCTGGGCCTGCACAAAGGATTTGTACCAGCCTAACTCCAGATTAGGACTGAATCCTAATGAATTTGTTGCCTGTTTAGTCCCATATTGGCATTCATCTCTTTATTCCCTTTCCCCAGCACAACATAAAACAGAGGAACCTACAATTCTTTTTCACCAGAATGCAAACAAGGAATCCACCAAAAGTCATTTATTACATTAAGGGTGCCATCCAAAGGGTGCCTGCAGCACTGGTGTGAGGGCACCATCCGGGATCTCCACGCTGAGTTTGGCTGGCACAGGAATGGTCCCGGTGGTTGCGAGGGAGGGCGGGAGGGCATTTCTGGGCAGGACGTGGGTGGGTTGGGAGGTGCGCCAGCCCAAGGAGGAGGGTGGAGCTGGGATGTGGCTGTTGACCCACATCCCAGCTCCCGTCACAAGGCCACGCAGTCACAATTCGGGCCATGTGCCATCCTCAGCTCTGCATCTGCTAAATGGCAGGCGCAGAATCGAGAAGCCCATTGGGGCAGCTGGCACCTCTCCCGGGGTAAGGGCATGAACATACCCTTGCCCCAGGAAGGCTCTTGCCCACAACCAACTTGGTCTGGATACGGCGCAGGCCTATTGGCCTGTCCATTCCAGTGCCAATTAGGATTGCGCCTTCAATAATGGATCACATGACTAATTTGGTTGGCTTTCAGCACGATCCTACAAAGAAGGAAGTCTCATGGTATTCATTGGGACTTGCTCCTAGGCAAGTGTTGCATAGAATTGCAGCCTTTGGCATTTTTACTAAAATGTATCCTTTAGTTCCTTCTAGTCTTTATCATACATCGTAAACACTGTCTGTTTCACATCTATTGAATCTGGTATATGAATCAATAGAAATAACCCAAGCAAGAGACTCATCCAAGGGGAGAGATGAATGTCACCGCATTTCCCATACTTAAGTGGGACTCCAGCTTCTATGGGCCCTGATGTTTGGCATCATGGAACTGTAGAAGATAAGGAAGACTAAAGTGCTCTGTCTAGCAGTTGCTGCTCTTATCTTGAAATAGGAGGCATGGGCTATGAATATCGCTGGGGAAATATGAACACCATGACTTAAGGTATTATCCTCTTTCATTGTGTCAAACTCAATTATGATGGTCCAACATCATTGTGATTCTCTGTGGCTCACTCAGAAAAACTCTTAATTCTACTTCCACTAGGACAGGGTTAAGAAGAAACATATTACTGACTAAATTTGCTCTTGATGGTGTTTTTTATAGTATATGGGAAAAATGTCCAGCTTACTTTTACTGGCAACCTTTTATTATTAGAGACTCTGAAACATTGCTCCTGTCATGACATATCCAGTTAAAGGCAATTAATAGGCTCCCTTCCCTTTTCTAAATCGCAAACTACGTGGAAAGGAGAAAACGTACACTCTGCAAATCAATGATCAGAGGTGAAGGATGCATCAAAGGTGATATCATATTGCCCTTTCCCCTCTACATTGCTCATAACTGAGCAAACAGAGGTAATATTGCTGCATAGTCCAGTATGGAATACAAATGCTTGTCTGGTTTGATCAAGAAGGTATTTTTTTTCATTTAAAGGAGAACTGCTACTTTGTCCCAAGCTTTCTCATGTTCAACAGCCATTTTCAACCAGGGTGCTGCAAGTGAGTTTTTGATTTTGCGTGCAGTTCTACCCAGCGCTGGATTGGCAAAGCCAGCCGGCCAGCACCAAATCTAATGCTGGGTCAGGGAGGCTGGAGCAAGGGCACATTTGCCTCCCTGATGCACTCCTCAACTCTGTGCCTGCTAAACAGCATGGCCTCCTGGACAGGCTTAGGATTCGAATCCAGAGCCCACCCACATCCCGCCCTCCCTTGTCCAGAACCTCCCTCCCCCACCAATCATCGCCAATCCCGTGCGCAGCCGATGTGAGGGAGGCTTGGCACGGGTGCAACAGGACCGGCACTGCACCAGTCCAATTGCTCAAGCGCAGACACGGGGCTGCCAATCAGCGCCCCCGCATTGACGCTAACGACATCGCATTAACGCTATGACATAGCGTTAATGCGACGGGCAGCATTGGATTGCTCTGTTAATGTTGCGTTGCAAATATTAGCATAATATATATGCTGTGCCTAGCAAAGCAGCCTTCTGTAATTGACTGATGATACTCATGATCATCCCGATGGTGTTCAAACACTTTTCCAGCTGTTTTGGGATAGCACCCAAGGCTCCTATGACAATTGGTATTACTCTTTGCTTTCTTGTGCCACAGTCTTTCAGTTTCTATTTGCAGATCTTTATACTTAGTCATTTTGCAATATCTACTGTGCAAACTTTCTTTTCCTTCTTTCTGCCAAGAGAGGCATAACCTTGGGGGGGGGGCGTGCATGCTTTGAGAAAGTTGACTGTTTTGCGAGATAATTTCAACCATAGTGGACAGGAGTCATCAGAGTGCCTCACCCCAAAAATATGGTGCAAAACATAAAAAAAGAATCCCATACCAGATCAGTCATCGCCCAGGTCAAGAGGGACTGTGCTGGGTGCTTGAGTTCCTGGACACCTGGCAGTAAGTGGGCTACAGGGCTCAGGAACAGTGGCTGAGCAACCAGGGCCAGGGCTGCAGAATTACTAGAAGAACGAGTGTCCCATAATCATTGAAAGTTTACAAAAAACTGAAAATAAAGAAATTATTATTATTACAGGTGTGCCCCAGTATCCACTGATTCAGTATCCACAGTTTCAGTTATCCACAGATACCATGGATACTGGGACACCTATTAAAAAGATAGGTAAAGGTAAAGGTTTCCTTTATGGTCTAGTCTAGGAATGGTCTAGTCATGACCGACTGTAGGGGGCGGTGCTCATCTCCATTTCTAAGCCTGTAGAGCCGGCGTTTTGTCCGAGGACAAGCTTTCATGGTCATGCGGCCGGCATGACTATACGCCGTAGCGCACGGAACGCTGTTACCTTCCCACCGAAGTGGTACCTATTTATCTACTCGCATTTTTACATGCTTTTCAACTGCTAGGTTGGCAGGAATTAAAAAGATAGGGGGGCATTAAACAAATCTCTCTTTTTTACTTTGTTGCAGCAAAACCACTGATGTTCCCCTATTTTTTAAAAGGTGTCCCCAGTATCCACGATTTAGGTTATCTACAAGGGGGCAGGAACAGACACCAGCAGATACCGGGGGATTCCTGAATAATAATAATAATAATAATAATAATAATAATAATAATAATGATGATGATGATGATGATGATGATGATGATGATGATGATGATGATATGATTACAATATTTAGCTCTTCCCTTGTAATCCCTTGCCTTAAGTAGCTGAAGAATAGATAATCAATCAATCACTAGTATTTATATACCACTTTTCAACACAAAGTTCACAAAGCGGTTTACAGGCAAATAATAACATTAAAGTTAAATGGCTCTCTGTCCCAAAAGGGCTCACAATCTAAAAGAATGGAGAACACCACCAGCAACAGCCACGAGAAAGACACTGTGCTGGGGTGAAGAGGGACAATTGCTCTCCCCCTGCTAAATATAAGAGGACACCACTTGAAAAAGTGCCTCTTGCCCAGTTAGCAGGAAGACAGCTTCTTGATTAAGTTGCACAGCAATTTGTCAAGCGTATGTGCTCTTATTCTCTTGGAAGCATGGAGTACTGCAGATGGTCTTCTTGGATCTGAACTATGTTTTTAGGAGCACTTCGGCTTCCTTCCTTTAGTTTCTACTTCAGGTGCTATATCTATGGAGCATGAGTCTGCCTGGAAGATCAAGTTGGGGTTTCAACCAAGACAGCTAGGCAGCCCTTTCACTTTTCCACTGGCTCTGTTTCTGGATGGTGTATTTTGTTGCAAGGGACATTAGGCCATAAGAGTACAATATCACCGTTTGCAAAATCAGATTGTTCTCTCCATTTGGAACAAACTGAAATCTCATTCCGCTTCTCCTCATCCCTTTCATTAATTTGTATCCAATGCCTAATAGCTTTCTGCATTTCTATCAGAAGTCTTTTCAGCACAATGTAAATGAGGGTCCACATTTTCTCTCTAGTAGTTCCAAGCCATTATGCTTTCCACATTATTTAACAGCTTAATCAGGCTGTATTCTATCCCCAGTGAATGCTTAACTCACGTACCATGACAATATGTTTCCTTTCAAGCCCAACACCTACACCTACCTTGCAGTTCTTCATACTACATGGTGATGCTTTCATTATCCTACTCAAACATGAAAGCGGACCCCCTCATCTATATCAGTGTGCTCCTCGTAAGCTCCACAACAAGCTGAAAAGGATAAGGGAAAGATTGCGGGCTAAGAGAGTTCATGGGGAAAAAGCTTCACCCAAACAACGTAAGCCTCTCCTAATCACTCTCCACACCTTGATCACGGGAGTTATCATGCAACCCTGAAAATTTAAAGTGACTGGCCGCAGTCTTGCAACACTTACTAAAAATGCAAACCAACTAATATAACCATAAGATCTTTGCCCCTGCCAAAAAATGTTGCCACAAGCACGTTGCTCTGAAAAAGGTCATGCATGCAGTTGTAAAGTGGCCCACGTCTTATCCAGCAGCAGGAACTGCAAAGTAACAGCAGAGACGTGTCTGGTTTAGCATGGCTCCTGCAATGCGGCACACACCCACCCAAATATGCATGCAAGGCAGAGGCTTGGATTTAAGCTGGGCCATAATAAATTCACTCAACTGCAGTGAGGAGAAAGCTCCTTCCCCCATTTGTGCGCACCTTCGAGGGGGGAAGGGTGAGAGGCCATATATTTATCCCCAATTTACTGGGTGAAGCCACTGTGACTCCAAGCATTGATGTGTAAGGACAGTGCCGCTTTTTCACAGTCAACCTTGAAGGGTCAAGGCAGGTGGAACATGCAGGATCCCACAAGCAGGGAAGTACATGAGGTTGCCTTTGCTAATCCAAGCCAGAGGGCTCATCCTTACCAAGCTGGAAGACTTCTGATGAGTAGTACTGGTTTACCCTCTGATCTTGCTTACCTCTGATCTTGCTTACCTCTGATCTAGCACACTCTCTGATGACTGACCAACTTCTAGCGCACACTGACCAACCAACCCATGCCTGCTTAACACTGAATTCAGCTGGTGCAAGGGCGGCTATTCGCCAGCGCTCTCGGGCTGTTGCTACTCCTAGCATTAACCCGAGCACTATAGCACCGATGCGGGGGTGCCACTCGGCATCTCATCTTGGCACAAGTGACTTACCCATGCAACCCTGAATAAAGGACACCAGACATAGGCTTGGGAGAAATGGTCACTTTATTTAAAATAAAAATCTGCAGCAGGGGAAAAATAACCTAAACCCCAATACGTGCAGGCTACTCTTTTGGGGGAAACAGCCCTAGCCGTCTACCTCCCCCATACTAAATGGACCTGACAGCCTGGCTCAAAACCCTCTCGGTCTTAAGCCCAAGTAGGTTTTTCACTGCCAACCCTGATGGGTCGAGGCGGCGAGCCAAGCAGATACCCCGAGGCCACGCCTGCGGGAGCTCACGGCTCAGCCAACCCTGGGAGCTCACCAAACCGTGTCACCAACCTGAACTGGAATTGTCTGATCTGAATAGCTCCACCCCCAAGGCTTTGCTGACCTCGGAACTGTATGCCAGATACCCCAACACCCTATCTACGCAAACCTGCACGTCACCTGCCCAAGTGACCAAAGGCAAACAAACTCAAAACCCGGTATCCCTCCTGATCAGTCTGGGGTAGGCAAAAAAATTACCAGACTAAGCCAATCTGCCTGATAACGGAAACTTCCTACCCGGCCCTCAACAAAGTGACCAGCTAAATTCAGACTGAAAAAAGGGAAGGTGGGCATGGGTTCACCCCTCATATCAGACTCCCAAGTTAATTAAGGGCACTATCATAACTTGGAGTTAGGCTGGCACACTTAGGCCAGCAAAGTTTGGCCAGCACAAGGGATACGGTAAAGTATGTTTGGATCACTCATCCTCTCTGACTCCAAGTTTGGTCCAAATGTACTTTATGGTGGCCCTTGTGCCAGCCAAACTTTGCGGACCTAACTATACTGGCCTAACTCCAGGTTAGGCTTGTGCTCTAAACCAGATAAGAGTGCTTGGAATTACAGCCAATCCTATGCATGTTTCCCCCCCCCCCCCAGAAGTAAATTCCTTTGAATTCAATTGAACTTGTTCCGAAGTGCAGCCTTAGTCCCTTTAAAGGTCTACAAAGGGGTGGCAGCACAGTTATTTTAGCATGGCAGCCAGCCAAGTTTCCTGTATTATGCATTCCAAGTCATTCATTATCTCTGTTAACCACTTTGATGTCATTCGTATAGAGCCAGCAACGAAAACCAGGTGCAATACTTTTGCTGAGGCCTAATCTGGTGCAAAGTACTGTACACAACAGTATGCCGTTTCCTTATATGGCTTGCATACCAAATTCTGGACTTCATGGCTTCTAGCCTGTAACACTTCCAGCAAACTTGGCAATTGGGTATGGCTCTGAGTTTTGATTTAGGACCAAATTAGTTGTTAATATGTTCTGGTTGTGCTTCAGATTCATTATTCTCCTGCTGTTTTGTCACAAACATAAACTTATCATTTCAAAGTCTGTAAACTCACTCACCTTCTTCCCTGAGAGCTGGCAGTTTGACTGACCATTACTTCAAAGTGAACTAAGTTCAGCTGATATAATTTGCCAATCCTTGATGCTGTTCTCAGCCAGCTCTGGAGATGCTCCCTGCTAAGGACAGCAAAAAGGTCATTTCTTGCTGTAGTCTTAAATTCCATCATTACCTTTTTCCAGTTCTAGAAGTGTCTCTTTTAGAGCCCAATCCTAAGCTTTTCCAGTGCCCAGTGGTGCAGTGGTGCAGAAATGGCCGCCACTGTATCCTATGTGGCTAGGGAAGCTGCTGGAGGTTTTCAAGCTGTTTTGAGCCCTGGTGGCCCTGATGGGTCTAGTCAGATTTAGTTTATTTAGTGCGGAACCAGAGGCGGATCTACAGGGAGGGCAAAGCTCTAAGTGTTGCAAGAAGCCTTACCCTGTCATGTAAATCCCTCCTCTCCCTTGCTGCTGTAGCCAGTAAGCAACGCCAAGATGTTGCTTTTCCCTGGGAGGATTGGCTAAAATGATGCAGGAGAGGAGTGATTTCCACTGCAAGGTAAGGCTTCTTGCAACACTTAGAGCTTTGCCCTCCCTTAGATCTGCCTCTGTGTGGAACCAAGGAGACCCATGACAGTTTTCACGGCTTGGGAGGGGGATAGGATTTGGTGGCAGTTCAGTCTTACAGTACTCAATTGTACACCTGTCTGTCAATTGGAGCTGATGCTGTCACCTCTCTGAATAAAGATGAACATAACAATTTGCCCTAAGAGAAGCTTCTGGCACCAGCCAAGGTCTGATATCAGCACAGTGATGTTTCATAGTGTTTCATGGTGGTGGTATCACCACATTTATTTATTACAGTATTTATATACTGCCTTTCTCAGGCTGACCATCACTCCCTTTTTCAAGTGGGTTTTTTTTCCAAGTGAGTATTATTCTATAAATAGAACCCTCTATTTCTCCAGATGCTTCCTTTCATAGTGCAATTGTTGTCTTGGCAGGTCTTGTGCTTTCCAAGCTTCCCCAAGCAGCTGCAAATCACAGATGGTGCTCAAGATATTATCCAGTCTTGCCAGCTGACTCCTCCATATTCCACACTCCTCAACACCCCTCCGCTCTGGCCAGCAGCTTCCAGCCACCCATCCAAGGCAAGACCCAAGCTGATCCTGCTGAGCTTTTCAGGCAAGGGAATAGTTCAACCTCGAGGCCACACCATCAGACTATTTTTGGTTCAAGGGTCTTTTCCTGAATTTTTAGTGATAGTTGGTCATAGATAGACAAGCTACTTTGCAAACGAAGGAGGTGCCCATGGTGGGTACCAAAAAGACAAACAGATGCCCACTCATTTTACTCCAATTTGATCTCCTTAGTGTAGAAGGGACATTAAAATCCCTGTGAATGCTATTATCTGTAGCCGCGTGATATGCGGCACAACTACACGCTCCACTGAAAGGAGCTCTGCTTTCTGATAAACTGGTCTAGCGAAATGTAATCTTCCCTTTCCAGCACTGGGCAGGTCTGCCAGTCCCCATTGTTAAAAACAGAAGAAAAGAGGAAACACCATGATCTTTGCCGATTGAACATGGAGAAGATTATGGAGCATTTTGAATCTGTCCTTCTCATTAATTGTTCTAATTGCAACATCATTCACATTGAAATCATTGTCAAACTGTGTACATGGTGAAGGTTTAACTCCTGAAGGACACCAGTTTCTTTTTTTAAGAACCCTTTTCCATCCATTTTTTTGTTTCAAAGGAAGGCAGCTCATTTTTGTTTTGAAAATTCTGTTCCTGCAGAAGTTTATGTATGAAGGGATGGGAGGAATCAAGATAAGGGAACATGTCAGCAGAATATTATCTCTCTCAACATAGCCTTGTACTTTTTGACTGCCAATAAGAATTCCTTTTATGTGGTGCCTTTGTCTACCTTGTTATGTCTAACATTCCAGTACAACAAGAATGGAAATGAAGGATCGCTTTACTGGGTGCGTTTTCAAAAAATTACGGACTCTTTAAAGTCGGTCCATTCAAGCAGCTTTAGACAATGCCCTGAATTCAATGAAACCAATGAACACTGCGCTGAATGCAGAAATGTATATGGAATACCCACTAGGGAGAAAAATGTGATGCTTCATATTTGAAGCCTTTGCATGTCTTTGGTGCTTTGTGTGACTTTCTTTCCCGTTGCCAAATATACACATCTTTTCATTCCTCTTTCAATGAGCTGCCAAAAGAACAATTCACTGTATGTTCCAATGGTGCAGAGTGGAGGGAAAGGAAATAGTTCTTTTTAGTGTTAACTGTACATAGTTTGGGTTTAATTCCATATTGGGGCATATTGCCTTTCTGAATAAAGGCAAATCATCAAAGACATGGTACCATATGATCATTTGATTTGGGTCAACAGGCTTCAGGGCTCAATCCTAACCTGGAGTTAGGCCGGCACAGTTAGGGCAGCAAAGTGTCACAAGGGCTATGTTTGGACCACTCTCTGAGTCAGAGAGGCCAGCACACAGACATGTACCATCCTCCCTGACTCCGAGAATGGCCCAAACGCACTTTACGGTGTCACTTGTGCTGGCCAAACTTTGCTGCCCTAACTGTGCCGACCTAACTCCAGGTTAGCATTGTGCCCTCAGTGTTCTTTTTGACACAGCAAATTTTAGACAACTAAAGAAGGCCATGGATTGAATTCAAAGGAAACTTTCTTTGTGTACAAGGCACCTTCCATCCACTGAAAGGTCATTTAAAACTTCATACTACAATGTTGTTCAAGAAAAGTAAAGCACAATCTGGAGATGTCTTCTACATTCACAAACTCTTGAAAAGGAAGAGTCATGGAAAAGGCTCCCTCCTATTGTAGTACAGTGTGAACTTATGCAGCATCTTTTACAGAAAGTTCACGTCCAACCTTTTGATACACTGTTTTTTGGTCCACGGATTAGATTCAACACTGATGGTCTCTGCAGAAAAGAAGGATTCTGCTGATACTGGAAGAAGGGGGAAAAACTACATCCCTTTACAATCTTCATTCTAAAAACTATTTTTCTAGAGAGTCAGACTTATTAGCAGCTAAAGTCATGGAATTGGAGGCAAAGAATTATGAGTGGAAGGAAAATAGGTGCTAGTTCAGGTGGGACCTTGGAACCCGCTGGGGTTTGGTTCTGGGGCAACCCACTTATACCAAAAACCGTGTTAAATAAAAGTAGTTAAAGCACAAGTCAGTCAGTCAGTCAGTCAGTCAGTCAGTCAGTCAGTCAATCAATCAATCAATCAATCAATCAATCAATCAGAACTGCTATTTTCAGCTTGTTCCAAGAAAAGTGACCCCCTCCCTTTGCCCTAGCTCACTGAACAATGGAATGTGATAGTGATTAATCATGTTCACATTCCATTCTTCAACAAGTAAGGGTTAGGGGAGGGGTCATTTTTCTTAAGAGTGAGCTGCAAAATAGCAGTTTTCATTGACTGCCTGATTGATGCACATTTCGTTTTAACTGCTTTTTTGCATCCGTGGGGAGTCCCAGAACCAAATCCCAGTGGATTCCAAGAACCACCTAACTAGCAGCTATTTTCCTTCCAGTCATAATCCTTTGGTTCCAATCCTATGACTTTAGTTGCTCTCCTAATTTCTTTTTATCAACTGCATCCATAATGCTACTTATCTGTACCCAAATCATTCTGTTTTGTTCACCTTCTACTTCATTATTGTGAAGACTTTTTTTCCCTGGTTCTAAACAATATAAATTTGGTTTCCTCATCAAGAAGCTCATTTAGCCGAAGCTTGATTGCAAGCAATTTGCCCCAACTGTCTCTGCCTTTTAATTGTTTGCGCCTCTTTCTAATCCATAAACTGTAACTTCAGGCAGGCCATTTTTGCCTTACTATTTCCTCATTGCAAAGGCATATCTAATAACCTTGCTCATATCCTCTGGCTTTATGCATGTGGAATCAGATGAACAGAAGGGAGAGACTTTCCAGTTGACTCACAAGTCCATTAAAAACAATAATAAAAATCTATCACATCTTTGTATTTTGAATGAGGAAGTTTAGAATGTTGTCCATGGAATATTTTTTTCTTTTTCACTCGCAAATCAATCTGCATTATTATGATAGCCAGCCGACTTCCCATGTTGATCCGAAAACTCTGTTGTGTGACCTTTGAGATATGTTAATCTAAGTGCCAATCTGGGCACAGTAAAAAATCTTTGAGTTAATCAGAACTCAGTGAATTTCATTCCCACATTTTGGAATTGGCACCATTTCCCCCACTGGAGAAAGAAAGCATGAGCTCATTAGAGTTTCTGGACTTACTCAAAGTCTATGCATAAGGCAGCCTTTTAAAAAAAGTAATCTCATTAGAAACTCTTCCAAATATGGTTCCATGCCAAATCTATTTAATTCCTCCCACCCAATCTTCTTTACCCCAAAGAGCAACATAAATATCTTTATGGGAGCTTAGTAGTGCAGTCAGGAGTAATCCTTCCACATAAGAGGAAAAAAAGAAACAATATGCATTTTGCTTAACCCATACATTTGCTTGCTAAAGTTTCCTGCCAAGAGTAAATCATAACAATATTCTATTCTATATATTCTATGTTATTATAGAATAATAACAATATCCTATAATCTGAATGTATTCAGTATTGTATTTTATTTAACCATCGCATCACAGGCCCAAAATATGTTACATGGTATATAAACTTCCACTTGTGTACAAGGTCAGGCTTACAAGGTGTACAAATTTCATAGGAAATTTTATCATTCAGTATCTGGCAGAGCATTTTGCTGTATGCTATGATTAATCATCAGGATGCCATCATAAAAGAAAATTAGAGAACCAATTACACTCATGTTTGTAATTAACCATTTAACTCGCCATTTAACCAATTAATATAACCACATAATTAGCCATTTAACTTTATTAATATGGCTTTGCCTGTAAACCGCTTTGTGAACTTTTTGTTGAAAAGTGGTATATAAATACTGTTGACTGACTGACATTGACTGACTAATTACAATACTTACATATCTTGTATTGCAGTGGTTCCCAAACTTTTAGCATCGGGGCCCACCTAAAAAAACGATCCAGCCGCATGAGCCATTGTAGCTATAATGATGATTGGGCAGCACTGCTCTCACCACACAGAAGTAGTTTAATTGTTGATGCACATAGTCTATTCTACCCAGTCATTTCGCAAACCACCAAAAATCGGGTTGGGACCCATTGGACCTACAGTTTGGAAACTGTTGTATTGCATCTCCTTCTGGATATTTGAAGGAAACAATATGCATGAAAGACTGAGGGTAATTTGTTTTGGTTTTTTTTCTAAAAAAAAAAAAAATCACCTCACAAATTCTGCCTCTGGGTCTGGTTTTTCCTTTAACTCTTAACTACACTATGACAGAAAGTGACATCAGCTTTTAAGCTACATACAAAGAGGTAGGGTTACCAGATATTACCTGGACAGAGGGCCTAGATCTTCAACCACTGCATAGCTGAGGGAATTTGGGCAGGTGTGGCTCAACATGGAAGGTTTCGGAAGCTGCACCAGAGGGTATAGCACCATTTCCCTCATGGGCGCCATTTGCCCTCAGCCCCCGCCCCCCCAGCACTCCGCTGCATCCTCCCCAGCTTGCCGGCTCGTCCCCAGTTTACCAGCCCACCCAGAACTGCATGGACCTTGCCTCCTTCCCCCACCCATCTTTAAAGAATTCTGAAAGCCAGCTATATAAGCTTCATGGATTGCATTTCTATCAGGTTATGGTGAGCTCAGCCTTAGCTTTTTGTAGTTGGCTCTGTCCCTTTGCTGAGTACAGTTTGAAATCCCCGTGTCTCCGCTTTCAGCAATGTGAGGCAGTGAGGCTGAAAAAAGCAAGGAGGTGAGCAGAGACCAACATGCAACGCTTCCAATTTGCATGAGTCCAGCAAGGAGGTCCCCCTCTGTTTTGGGAGATTAGCATGATCCTGCCCCCCCCCCGTTTATATAGGCTTCCGAGAGAGGAGGCATGCAAATTAGCCATATGCAGATGAACAGGCGGGGTCTGGCCAGTGGAATGTTCCTGGGCAGCCACGTGGGAAACCCGGAGGTGTTGACGGCTGCAGCAGGAGATCAGGTGGGTTGCAAAAAGGAGCAGATGCGGTGGCCCCCCATTTTTTCCTCCCACCATCTAATTCTCTCCCGATGCTTTGCTGCTACTGCCAAACTGCAAGGAAAGCCCCCCTCTCCTCCTTGCTCTTCCTCTCCACTCCTTCCCCCCCCTGAAAAAAAATTCAATTTTTCCTTCCACTTTCCTGCTGAACAGGAACAACATATTCTGTTGTGGTTTTTTGCACATATCCCACTCTGGTTTAATTGGGTGAGTGTGCAAGAAAAACCACATGGAAACCCCACCCCCAACCTCCTTGCAGAACAGCCAACCCTCCTTTCCTGGTCATAAGGAGGCAAAGAGCGAGTCCTTTCACCCCCAGAAGTAAGTCCCATTGCAGTCAATGGGGCTTACTTCTAGGTAAGTGTGGATAGGATTGTGGCCCTAGTCTATTCTGGGTTCTGTCTCAGCTAATTTAAAACAGGGCTTATTAGGGATATGTGGTAGATGGCAAGCCTAGGTGAAGCAACTTTCATATTTTATTTTCATGTTGATATTATTTTCCCTCAATTGTAGTATTATGAGGTTGGAGCATGCTGAATTCCATAGAAAGAGATTGATAACGTATTAATGCTTCTTAATAATATATTGGAATTTGTTATATATTGATTAATTATATTATATACTAAGAACAGTTTCAGGACTGAGTTTGGACTCAGATTTTAGGTCTCTTTCCTAAGCTTTTCATGTTGTGTGAGTAAAAAAGCCCTCTCAATAAGCCCCCCCCCCCCATGTACTCAGTCTGGAATAGTCAGCATTGCTGCCTGATAATGCACTGATGACTTTGGGTGGACTGCAGTTCCTCACTGTTCTGTCCAAACATGCATAGGGCAGGAACAGTGCTGTGTAATTAAGGACGCAATCCAGGTGTTTTGATAGGGGTGCAATTTCATGCCCCTTACCATGGGCGCCATTTTCCCTAGATACGCCTCTGTCCTCTACACAACGTTACTCTGGCACTCTGTCCCAGTTTGGTAACCCTGCAAAGAGGCCCAGAAAGATGGACAATTCATGCTAAAGACATTTGGCCCTGCCTGGCTTTGAAAGGTTCTGGTTTTGAATCAGGGGTGCAGGTAGAGGGTGGATGCTTGTGACAGAAGAGTAGATGCTTATGATTGATGTGTTATCCCATACTGTCATTAATCTCAGACTGTGAAGGCAGACAAGCTCTAGGGGATTCAGTTGGTATCAATAAGTTCATTGGATCCATTGGTAGTTTTGTTAGGAAAACTTTTTGACACTGCACAAGACTTGCAGACTAGCTGGTAACTTGCTTATTGCAACTCATGTTTTAATTGTGACCTTTGGAAACAGTAACACTTTCCCACTCTCGAATAATGGGAGAAAAGACTTTGGCAAAAATAACTCATGTGCAAATTGTCTTGCTATAAAAGACTTCGGGATGGTTTAGTTACTAGGAAAGAAATAATAGAAAATCGGAGGCAATTTCTTGTTTCTTGGAATTGGAACAATTCTTATGCAAATAGGAGGCAAGACGTATTGAGCATTGTGTGTGTTTTTCTTAAAGACGCGTGTATGAGAAAAGTTATGGAATTTTCTGGAACTTTATTATTATCATCATAATGAAAGAATTGAGACAAGCCTCTGTTATGATTTATATGACAATTTATTTTATTGGTTGTTTTGCAATTCTATATTAAAATTAAAATACATAAGAAAAGTGATGTCAGTAATATGTTATTCTAGCAAAACGCATCTGTGTGCGGGCAGTGGCATCTGGTGGGCCAACGTGAGATACAGGAAGCTGGATTAGATAGGCTTTCGGCCTGATCCAGCATGGCTATTCTTAGGTTCTTATGTACTGATCCAGGAAGGGTATTTATGCAAGCAGTCGTATTTTCACGTGTGGATTCCTCTTGTTAAAGGTAAAAGTTTCCCCACGACCGAATGGTCTAGTCGTGACCGACTGTAGGGGGCAGTGCTCATCTCCGTTTCTAAGCCAAAGAGCCGGCGTTTGTCCAAGGACAAGCTTCCATGGTCATGTGGCCAGCATGAGTATATGCCGTAGTGCATGGAACACCATTACCTTCCCGCCTAAGTAGTCCCTATTTATCGACTGGCATTTTGAAGTGCTTTTGAACTGCTAGGTTGGCAGGAACTGGGACAAGCAACGGGAGCTCACTCAGTCGCATGGTTTCGAACTGCCAACCTTCCGGTCAACAGCTCAGCAGTTTAACCCTTCATTCCTCTTGTTAGATAGTGGCAAATGGTTAGACACCTGGAACTATGGTCTTTGCACAAACATGCTAATGCTCACTTTGGAATCCAGTGCCTGTTAGAGTTATACAAAGTGATAAGCATTACACCATTGCTTCAAATTGATCCAGATTCCCACTTGTGCGTGCATATGTTATGTCACACAAGTAATGCAACTCCCAAGGGGCTATGATTGCTTCTGTTATTGCTAATGATGGCTTCATTAGCCTTAGAAATGTACTGTGCACTTACCTGTATTGTCATAGGAGAAACCATGAAGGAAGCAGACATGTAAATATATACCAATTGCCTTTGCTCTGTTTAGCTTGGGGCACCATATTCCCAATAGGACTTTGGTTAAAGGGGGAAAAGAGAGTTCCGTTTAGTCTAGATGAGGATAAGATGTATAAGAAATGTCTGCTTAACCCATAGACTGTATAGACTGCTTAACCCATAGAAAAGAAAGTTATGGGCAGTTTTCAAATATTTAAAAAGAGCTTCAAGTAGAAAAAAATTCATTTACAACAACTTCTTAAGTATTAAATTACTGACTGAGATTACATTTCAGGAAGGTAGATTTCAGTTAAAAAAAATACTTAGCAGCAATAAAAAAAACTGTTCACCAGTGGAATAAGCTTGTTTGCAAAGGGTTTGGCATTTCCTGCTCAAGATATTTTCAGATCAAGCGTTGAGGGGTGATATCAATGATTCTGTACACCAGTGGTTCTCAAACCTTTTAGCATTGGGACCCACTTTTTAGAATGACAATCTGTCTGGGACCCACCGGAAATGATGTCATTAACCTGGAAGTGATGTCATGGCCAGAAGTGCCATCATCGTAACGCCAGAGCCTGCTGCTTTCCTGAGAATGCAGCAATAAGTTGGGTTATTTCTCAGCTGAAAAAAGCCTATTTACAGTCTTGACACAAGCAAAACCACACAGCCCTTCCCCTATCCAGCATCCCATCTTCCCATATTTTCAATGTTAGCTGCTCTAATGTGGTCTTCCCTGCCAAACAGGATATGGAGACAATAATTCATGAAACACATAAGTCTGGCAACATTTTCCCATCACAGTTTAGTTCTTGCAGGGATAGATGGGATTGGATGCATGTAAATAAGATGTGTAATTAGCTTCCAGAAACAAATTTCTCCAGAAATCTGGACAGTTGTCATTTCCACAATAGTTGGGAAGGGTTTCTATGGGATGATGCATACACACAACAGTTTTGCACTATACAGTCAGTCATGGCAGCATTTCCCAAACTGTGGGTAATGAACCATAGGAAGGTCATGACCCGATGAGCAGTGGGTCACAACCCCATGATCAATGCTCTACCGCAAAGCTTTTTTGGGAGCCTCAGGATGCTCTGGAAGTCAGAGATGCAACCCAGAAGTAAACCAGAAGTCACTGCCACAAACTGGAAGTATCTTCCAGTCAATTCCACAAGGCATTCCAGGGCTCACAGAGGGCCACTGGAGTGGATTGCGGGCTCATCTGAGAGCATATAATTGCATTTTGGAAGAGACGAAGACTGAGGGTGCAATCCTAACCTGGAGTTAGGCTGGAACAGTTAGGCCAGCCAAGTTGGGCCAGCACAAGGACCACCATAAAGCACATTTGGACCACTTTCGTAGTCAGGGAGGATGGTACACGTCTGTGTGCTGGCCTCTCTGGCTCTGAGAGCAGTCCAAACCAGTGGTGTCATTCAAATGATTTAGGAACAGGAACTCACTTTTGATTGGCACTTGTCGGGAACCCGGAACCAGCCACGGAGCCCGTTAGGATCCGGAACGCTGTTCTGGTCCGTTCCCCCTGAATGACATCACTGGTCCAAACATACACTACTGTGTCCCTTGTTCTGGCTGGCCAAACTTGGCTGGCCTAACTGTGCCAGCCTAACTCCAGGTTAGGATTGCGCCCTGAGATTCAGAGCATAATGTGAGCTTCATTCATTTGAAGGGAACTTTGTAAAGCAGAATCACTGCCGGGATTAAAGCAAGGTTCTAAACTAGACGGTGAGGGGTCTGCGTGGGATGATAACACTTACTCTGTTCCGGAGGAAATGTTCCGGCTTTCTCGAAATTGTTGGTGAGCGTCTCACAGTGAGCTATAAAGTTATTAATGTTGCTTGATATTTGCTTTGACAGCTGCTCTGTATCCTCTTTAATCATCACCATCATGGTTCACAGAGCCTCTTTTTCTCTCTGCATTTCATGTTTGCCTTTGTTTCTTTGAGACAATGATACAACAAACAAGTGGATAAATCTCCGAGCCTTGCAAATATGTGTATTTTTTTACCGACTCTTTCTAAAAGGAATTGGGGAAAGAAGAACCAAGGGATTCTTACAACTGTGTTAGTCTCGAGGAAGCGTAAATTCAGGAGGAAACATTAGCTCGAAGCTCACATCTGCTCGGCAGGTAATTTGGTTATGCATTAAGAGGGCTCTGTCAATACTGTAGAAACCCTGTGCAAAGAAATCATATTACACGTTAGCTATGCAACTGTATTGTATTTGTCTGCATTTTCTTTCCAGTTATTGATAACCGTTGGAGGCACAATTTCTGTTTAACAAAGCCCTTTCTGTGCAAGTCATGTCTCTGAATGATCTCATGCTCCCAGATTACAGGACCAATTTTTCAGGCTTAATCAACAAAACTCTTTCGTCGTCATATGTTTAATAACATGAAAATGTAAGGCAAGGGTGATTGTTGCACTCATATCAATTTGCAGGAATTTTGCCAAAACCATACTTTGTGTGGCAGATTCACATAAAAATTTAAATCCCCATACCCCTGATGTAAACAGAATTCTGCTTCTAAAGAACGTCGAGGAAGTGTGGCTCAGTTATATTTTCCAACCAATATGAATTAGTCAGGACCTTATTGTACTTCTGTGCTTAAGGGAAAGTAAAGAGAAACCTAGTGGTGTAACGTCTATTATTGTCACTTAATTTTTTTATATATCTGTAGCCCTTTATTATGCTTGGCCACAATAAATAAGAAAATTAGAAAATAAGTCCAAATTTTTCCAAGATTGCCCTAGGGCCAATGCATGTTGTTTGCATCAGCCCAGTGCTGTCGCAAACGTGCCGTAAGGCATGTATGCGCCAGCCCAACAGGTGCTGGGTTGGTGCAAGCATTCTCATCGACCCAGGCAAGCGGCAGGAATCAGCAGTAGAAAGCAGCAGTGTCTTATAAATGTGCATATACGTATCAATGATACAGAGAAAGAAAAGTATGTAATGGAGAAGAAGCAACTGAAAGCTGTGACAAACTGAGCATGTGCACCTGGTACTGCCTGAAGCTAAGCAGGAGAATCTGCGGCTTGTTTTTGGATGGGAGACGGATGCCAGGCTGTGACAAGCTGCAGTACCTGTGGTGGCAGAACAGAGTCGCTGTGGAGCTGATTAGCTCACCGCAAGTGAGAGTTGCGGTGGAGTGTGTGAGGAGGCCAGCCGGCAAAGAAGGGAATACGACCTTGAGGACCTGTCCAGACTTGACTTCGATTGCCTGCTCAGGCTCCATGGCATGCAGCCAAAGGAGAGAATCACACTGTGAAGGCTACATCTGGCACTGAGGATTTGGTGAATCATAGAAAACTGTATATTTGTAAAAACAAACAAACACAAAACAACCCATTGAAGAAATGGTGGTTTAGACTAGCCTGCTCATGTAAGCCGCCTTGGGCATTTGCTTCGGCATGGGAAAGGCGGGGTATAAATTCTTCAAGTAAATAAATAAAATAAATTAAATAAATCAAGTAAATAAACAAAACTGAATTTTTAAAGAAAAGAATAATGGAGGATTCCTAAAGCATCACTTTCACTTTGAAATCATAAGCAGGTTATTCAGAACTCCAAAATCTGGGGGGAACATTCAGATTGACATCGAGTTGGAAGCCTCCCTGAGCAACACTGGCTCTCAAATACATATTTGTTATGAGATAATAGATGTAGTCAGCTCCAGCAAATGCAATCCACTTAGAGCAACATGTTCTATACACAGACCTACTGCACCAGCTGTTTAGTGTCTGTTGTGCTGGTGACAATCATCAATATCTGGAAGCCTCTCCCCGTGGAGATCTCCATGTATCAGACTGTGAAGAAGCAGGCACGCCAGGCACAATTGATTTGTGAGCACACGAGTACGCAAGCAGCTTCCTACCACCCCTGTGGGTCTCCAGAGTCGGGAGCTGGCTGATAATTTCCTCATTGGTTTGAGCCGAAAATGAAGCAATCACTTCATATTAGCAAGAAACAGGTGCTCAGAAATCATTTCTGTTGACATAGAACATTTATTTGGAAAAAAGGCTCAGGTTACAGTTGTCAGCTGCTAAACAGGTAGAACGCAGGCGCATACGTGGGCTTGGATGAGAAATAGTCAGAATAAGATGTTCTTGGTGGACTTCCAGCTCTGTCTGCCCTCACTCAGACAAAAAAATATGCAGTAACAGACTTTCTCACACCTTCAGGATGAAATTATACTTTCGATCACACACACATCACCACTGAGCTGTGAAGAATGTGACAGATAATTTTGGCCCTAGATTTAGTGCAGATCAGCATGGACTGACTTTGGGAACTATTTGGAAGAAAATGATTTCCAGAGAATAGTAATTTCAACCCAATGATTAAAAGTGTAATTTTTTCTGATAAGAACAGATACTACACTTGATCTTAGCCAAAAGGCCGAGAAGCTTATTGAGCAATTTTACAGAGAGTTGGAGATAATGGTCAGGAAGCAACAACTGGATCTATTAATGTTTAAGATTGGGATTCAGAATCTTTCTCAGGAATGTTTAAGGAGGAAGAGACATGGTGGTAACGTGAAGGATGTAAAGGGGGGAAATTTGTATAATAAATGGAGATAGAAGAAGAAGAAGAAGAAGAAGAAGAAGAAGAAGAAGAAGAAGAAGAAGAAGAAGAAGAA
>JAJKFI010000027.1:2458100-2480549 GCA_029204185.1 Lerista edwardsae | reverse complement strand
TATTATTATTATTATTATTATTATTATTATTATTATTATTATTATTATTATTATTATTATATGCTTAAACAAGGACAATATAATGAAGAGGAATGGATGTATGATATAATGAAGAGGAATATGATAAAGAGGAATTCATTGAAATAGTGAATAACTTCACATTACGTCCTCCTACCCCTACTTTGAAAGGCATATGCAAATATCACCTACCTCCACAATGGTGCCCAGAAACCAACCGTGGCAATAATCCTTCTTCACGACTTCCACCACCACCACCACCACCACCACAGGTATCATCATGGAGGACGCTTATCCACTGCATCCCACTCATAAAAACATAAGAACCTAAGAAGAGTCGTGTTGGAGCAGGCCAAGGGCCCTCCTAGTCCAGATTCCTGTATCTCATGTTGGCCCGCTAGATGCTTCAGGGAGCACACAATACAACAAGGTACCTGCATGCTATTGCCACTCCCTTGAACCTGACATTCTGAGGTAACTTACTTCTACAACGCCTCTAAAACTCCTCCTCCTCCTGGTAAGCCTCCCCTTAGGCCAGTGATTTTCAGCTACTGTGCTGCTGATACACACAGCTGCTGAGGTCTTATTAAGTGGCAGTGAAGAAAAATTTAAGGCCTCAAGGGTTGGCCAGACATGGATGTTACCTTGGCATGAGCCCCTTGACCACACGCAGCCCAGGCTTTATGCTTGAAGGCACCCCTACTGTGAGCTAACATAAGTATAGGCCCACTGAATCAGGCCAAAGGCCCACCTAGTCCAGCTTCCTGTATGACAGTGGCCCACCAGATACCTCAGGGAGCACACAAGACAACAAGGTGTCTGCATGCTGTTATACCTGGCATTCTGAGGTAACCTACTTCTCCAACTCCTCCAAAACTCCTCCTCCTCCTAGTAAGCTTCCCTTAGGTCAGTGACTTTCAACCACTGTGCTGCTAAGGCACATTAGTGTGCCACAGATGATCCACATGTGTGCTGCAGGAGTTTGGGGGAGGGTCATCGATTAGTAGGGCCATTAAGGAATGTAAGCCTCCCAAGTAGGCAGTACAGTATGCCGACTTTGTCAGTTGTCCAAGAAATAATAATGATCGTATGCCTTGATAATTTTAGTGCCTTGACAGTATGCCATGAGATGAGAATTACTGCCATAGGCCTTGTTTTATTAAGTAGCATTGAAGAGACATTTACTGCCTCAGGGGTTGGCCAGACATGGATATTACCTTGGCATGAGCCCCTGGACACCCCCCCCCCGGTGTTATGTGTGAAGCCACCTCTACTGTGAGCTAACATAAGACCATAAGAATAGGCCCACTGGATCAGGTCAAAGGCCCATCTAGTCCAGCTTCCTGTGTCTGACAGGGGGCACAATCCTAACCTGGAGTTAGGCTGGCGTAGTTAGGCCAACAAAGTTTGGCTGGCACAAGGGCCACCGTAAAGTGCATTTGGACCACTCTCAGAGTCAGGAAGGATGTTGCATGTCTGTGTGCTGCCCTTTCTGAATCTGAGGGCACAATTCTGCCTTGCGCTGTAACAGACAGGCTAGTGGGCCTGCACTTTTTCCAGCATAAGGCATGAGGCACCAGAGTTCTAGCCTCCCCTGTGGATTCCATTGGATCTGCACCCGTGATTTTGCAAGCACAGTTCCAAGGAAGCTGCATGGCCCAAATCAGCCCAAATCAGGGGGTACAGCCTGGGGATGAGGCCCCATCCCCAGGCTGGCCTGCCCACTGGCCCGCCCACCCACCTGCACAGGAAACCTACCATCTGCCCTCTCTCCTTCCCAGAACCGCCCCCTGTGGCAGCTGAATTCAACTGGCACATGGACGGCTCCCTGTCGTCACTCTCAGGCCGACGCAACTCATAGCGTCAGCCTGAATGCTGTAGCACTGACATGGGGTTGCCGGTCAGTGCCACCATGTAGGCGCTACTGATGTTGTGTCAATACTATGACATGGCGTCAATGCAAAATAGGGCATAGGATTGTGTTCTGAGAGTGGTCCAAACATGCTTTACAGGTGTCCCTTGTGCCAGCCAAACTTTGCTGGACTAACCGTGCGGCCTAACTCCAGGTTAAGATTGCTCCCTGGATCAAGCCTAAGGCCCACCAAGTCCAGCTTCCTGTATCTGACAGTGACCCACCAGATGCCTCAGGGAGCACTCAGAACAGCAAGGTGTTTGCATCCTTTTGCCCCTCCCTTGCACCTGGCATTCTGAGGTGGCCTACTTCTAAGAACCAGGAGGTGACCATTCTCTACATTAATGTGCTGTGAACTTTGAACAAGATTGCCAAGGATTTTAAAGGTTTTAACTGACCATGCTCCATCAGTCCAAGTAACAGAAATATATCAATGGTGATAAAGAAAATCAAGAGGGGCATGTTTCTCCTTGTTCATTTTTTTAACGGTTCAAGCTGAGTAGATATGAGAAGCTACCAATCCAGTTTTAACAGGAAAAGCTATTTTCCTGTTTCACAGCTCAGACTTTGTTTTAGGTTATTTCTGATATTGTTGATGGAATGAGATAAAGCGATTAGGTTTTGTTGACACTATACAGGAAATATGTGAATGGAATTTATCTGCAGATCCAAGGTATGAGTCATATCCAGAATGATACTACAGCAATGTCAGCTCTGCAATGCTCGATGGAGCTGTGCATGTTCCATAGAGCATCAGCACCTTTCAGGATTTTACCCTGTATTGCAGATATTTAAAAATCATTATTTGTCCAGATGGTTCTTTTCAAAAAGCATGTATTCACTGAAAATGTTGCTACAAGCTGTGTTGCAATGCACTGATAACATGTTTCCATCTTATTTTTTCTGGGCTAAAAGCATTAAACATAAACACTTGCTCAAAAGGAGAAGCTTGCAACATAGGTTGCCAGAAGAACCAGAATGTGTATGGAGATGGGAGGTTGGAATGTCCTGTTTTGGTTTTTAAAGGACAAGTTCCGGATGTAAGCCAAGTCAATCTGTTACACCCAACACAGAAAGGTGTTCTGTGGCATCTGAAAGACTGATGGATTTATTGCGGCATAAGCTTTCAAGAAGTGAAAGATTTATGAAATGTCTGCCGTTGGCAGGTAGTGAAATAGGCTTTACTCTGTGAAACTGTGTGTTACAATGGATCTATAGCAGTGGTTCCCAAACTCGGGATCAGGACCCACCAGTGGGTCACAAGCCAATTTTAGGTGGGTCATGCACCTAGAGCAGCCATATTGAAAATATGGGAAGATGGGATGTTGGAAAGGGGGAGGGCTGTGTGGCTGTTTTGCTTGTGTCAAGGTTATAAACAGCGGCAGCATTCAGCTGGTACGCTGGGTGGGAGGAACGGGTGAGCGTCAGCTCGCCCGTAGCTTTCCGCTCCGTTTTGCCGTCTTCCCCGCCCCCACGAGGCTGGTTATAAATAACCTTAATAAGGTTAATAACAAGGCTTTTTTCCCCTTTCTGATTCACTTTGCTATTGAAAAATGACTGAGAAATAACCCAACTTATTGCTACATCCTCAGGAAAGCAGCAGGCTCTGGCATCACAATGATGGCAGTTCCAGCCATGATATCACTTCTGGTGGATCCCAGACAGATTGTCATTCAAAAAGTGGGTCCCGGTGCTAAAACGTTTGAGAACCACTGATCTATAGTAATCTTTAAGGATCCTTCTGTGGTACTCAAGTTAAAGCGCTATCTCACTGATACATTGAATGTACTGCTAAACCGGGGTGTCCAACCTTTCAACTTTAGGGCTCCAGGATGTTTAACAATTGTGTAACGACGGGAATTTCAGCAAGTGCAGCTTGCCACCAGGGGCACAATTGCACAATTGTTAAAGGTCTAGGAGCCCTAAAGTTGAAAGGTTGGACAACCCTGTGCTAGACCACCAAGAACTATTTTTCACGTGATTCATATGAACGAAGGAATTAGTTTGGTCCTGTGTCAATGGCCAGCATCATTGCATGACTGTAAAGGAACCAAGGCTGCTGCCACTTCCTGAGAAAAACTCAGTGCTCATGGTCTTCCAGCGCCAGCCTGTGCATGCCTGCTCAGAAGTAAGTCATAGTGGCATTGCAAAAGGGGGACCCAGAGGGCTATTGTCCCAGGATCTATGCAGTGTGAGGTGTTACAGGATTCAGAATGCCCATGTGGTCTCTCTGTAACTCATATTGCCCACTGGAGCCACTAAACTTTCATGAAAATGGGACGTCCTTGTTTCAAGGCTCCGGCACAGTGGCAAAGCAGTGGCGTTGCTAAGGCATCTGACACCAGGGGGATGGGGAGGGCTCTAAAACCTTTTTTGACCCCAAGTGCTATATGCCTTAGCTACACCATTGGTAAGTCCCCCAACTGAATTCAATGGGATTTACTCCAAGGCAAGCATGTATAGCGGTCACAACCCACCCCCCTGGGAAGCATTGTCCTACACTTCTTTAAGGGGCAGGGACAGGGGGAAGGCAGCAATGCAATCCCCAGAATCCCACTGCTGCCCTGGCCAAAGGGGCTTGATTTATACTTACCCCTCGCAGCGCTGGCCTCTGGGGTGTGTGTGGGGAGCCCTGAGGACACGCCCGCGTGGCTCTCCAAGCTTCACAGTGTGTTAAAAATGCCATCGCAACTCACTTCTTGGTTGTGATCGTGAAACTGGAAGGCGGTTGCGTGATTACATTTTTAACAATTGTTGTTGGAATGAGTCCCCATCCCCGGACTTCAGCACAGCAAGGGGTAAATGTAAATCAAGCTCCTTTGGCCAGGACAGCAATGCGATCCTGGGGGTCATGTTGCTACTTTTTCCCTGCTCCTGCAAGAACTTACAAGGTTCCAAACTCTCTCAAAGAAGTTTGGGAACCACTGATGCATAGGACTACAGCCTAAAGTGGTAGTGAGAAGCTGCTCAGCCATTGCATTTTCTCACTTCTTCACTCCCCTCACATCCCATTGCCAAAGTAAGCCCCATAACAAAAAAATTTTTGGGGGGGAGAGGAAGGGGGTTCACTCAGGTACCATGGATGTATTTCCTTTATAGAACCAATGTACCGGGGTACATTGATGTATTTCCGGGATGTACCGGGATGTATTTCCTTTATAGAACCAATGTTCTTCATAGTTAGGGCCGATCAAATCTGGAGCCAACTTTGTTATTGTTCAAGGAAAAGGTGATTGACATTGATCTGTTTGAAGATCACAATGGTTTGGCCTCACAATCAGTGTATGAATGACTAAGTTACACTCTACTTTCCACTTAGAGGTATTACCAAGGTTTGCAATTAGCAGCATACTACCCAAGGTCAAAGACACATTTTATTATCTTGGGCACATTTTTTTTTAAATAGACAACATCACTTACCGGCTTGGAAGGGCAATCTCTGCTTTTAGCTCAATCAAAAGCTCTGGCAAGAACCTGGGTCAATTTGATAATGAAAGTTGTTGCTGTACACGAAGCGGCTGTGCTTATTACCCTAATGTATAGGTCAAAGTCATGGTCCTGCTGTTGTCACTACACTAAACAAAAAAATATTTTTTCTTTTTTGTGTGATATAGTTGGAGTGAAGAAGGATGACAACCTGAATACTGATGTGCTCAGACAAGGCGTGCACATGTGTGCTTGTTCTTGAACTTCCGCTACATTCCATTGGTATTATGATAAGATTTTTCTCTGCACTTGGGACTCTCATTTTCTTCTGCAGCATCAGAGATAGGCACATCAACTAACTAGATATAGAAAAGCAAAGAGCCACATTTCTGAATTCCCTGTGCTTGGGAGGAGATTTTCAGCCCAATCCTATGCTACCCGTGCGGCAAACAGCCAAACAGCTCCCACTGCATTCTCCCCATGCTGGGCAGGTGCTGGAAGCACCTCAGGAGAAGGGGACGTTTATTTCCCCCCTCCCGTGGTAAGGATAGTGGGCCACCTATGGCTCTTTTCATGACTGCACCAGCTATTTTGTAGGTGCAGATGTGAGGGCCTGCATGTTGGGCTTGACACCAGTGGCGTTTCTACAGGGATGGCAAAACTCTAAGTTTTGCAAGAAGCCTTACCTTGCAGTGGAAATCACTCCTCTCCTGCACCGTTTTAGCCAATCTTGGCGTTGCTTACTGGCTACAGCAGCAAGGGAGAGGAGGGATTTACATGACAAGGTAAGGCTTCTTGCAAAACTTACAGCTTTGCCATCCCTGTAGAAATGCCTCTGCTTGACACAGAGGTTAGGATCCAGCAGTGGATGCTACCGCCAGTCCAGCCCCTGCTCCATCCTTTCCCCCACCCAGTTCTGCCCTCCCCGTGGAGAACACGCAGTGCTGATGGTGGTAAAACTCCCCACGCGCAGTCTCCGCGTTTTCTGGGCAGTGGGCTCCAGAGCTGGACCAGCACCAATGGTAAGGGCTGACCACCACTGCTGGAGGAGCCTTACAGCACCTTTGTGACACCAGCACCAGTGGTACACTTGCACTGCCAGTGCTGGCAAGTTTAGGATTGGCCCTTTGGCGAACTCATACACAAGGTAACAGGTAGTCATTTTTGAAAATGGGAAAAAAAAAAGATTCAGGACAGATTATGTTGAGACCTGTGATTTGTGGTCTTCTGCTACAGTATGTGATTCATCCCTTGGATGAATCTTCTGGAATGTAAGCTTGGGTGGAAAAACATCTTCCTGCTAGTTAAGTGGAAAGGCTCTCCCACTCACAGATGAGCTGTTTCTGATTTGGTGTAAGAGCATTGCATGAGAAACAAGATCCCACACCTAGAGAACCTTTTTTTCCATTTCTGCCGGTTCTTGTACAAAAAATTTCAAATACTTTTTTAATAGCCAACTGGAGTGTATATGCTGCAGCCTGTATCTTCTTCACTCACCACGTTTCTTTAACATAACAGTACAACACCCAATACACAATGGGTCTGTGCTACGAAAAACCTTCCACTAGCCCTTATGTAAGGTTGCATGGAACAACGGCAGGACATGTTTTCCTTTTCAACATAGTTTTTGCAATGCATCAGTTTTCTGCTAGATTACATAAAATCACCTGAGGTTGATCTGCTTGCGCCTGCAGCCCATACAAGATCTGCTTGCGCCTGCAGCCCATACAGCAACATAAAAGAGGGCAGTTCAGTCTTGACCTGGACACTTGAAAGCAGTTACAGACACCAGAAGTATCACCGTTCATGTCAGGATGGTTCTCATTAGTTTGAGACTACAATGACATATCTGCATATATCAAGATTCATTGCAAATATAGGATGCATTTTGGCTCTCATCTTTGTTTCTGTAACAATCCTTGGTTCAATGGACAATGATTGGCTCCAAAAGATGCAAGTCTCTCTTAGGACTTTGAGATATAGAGTGGTTTCTGCAGTCTACTGTACACGTAATCCCATAAGAACATAAGAGCCTTGCTGGATCAGGCCAAAGGCCCATCTAGTCCAGCTTCCTGTATCTCACAGTGGCCCACCAGGTGCCTAAGGGAGCTCAGTAGACAACAAGATGCTTGCATCCTGTGGCCACTCCCTTGCTCCTGGCATTCTGAAGTAGCCTACTATTAATGTAAGGAGGTTGCACCACCCATCATGGCATATAGCCCATGATGGACTTTTCCTCCAGAAATCCACCCAGTCCCCTTTTAAAGGCATCTAGGCCAGATGCCATCACCCCCTCCTGTGGCAATACAAGGAGTTCCATAGCTTAATTACCTGCTGGGTAAAAAAGTATTTCCTTTTATCTGTTTTAACTCTCCCAACACAATTTCAGTGGATGTCCTCTGGTTCTGGTATTGTGAGAGAGGGAAAAGAACATCCCTCTATCGACTCTATCCCTCCTGTGCATGATTTTATATGTCTCAATCATGTCCCCCCTCAGGTGCCTTTTTTTCCAGATTGAAGAGCCCCAAACATTGCAATCTTTCTTCATAAGGGAGGTGCAGGTGCCCCAGCCCCATAATCATTTTTGTCGCTCTCTTCTGCACCTTTTCCAGCTCCACTATGTCCTTTTTGAGATGTGGTGACCAGAATTGTACGCAGTACTCTAGATGTGGCCTTACCATCGATTTGTACAATGGCATGATAATGTCGGCTGTTTTATTCTCAACCCCTTTTTTAGTGACCCCAAGCATGGAGTTGGCCTTCTTAATACAAACGTGGCAAGTGCAGCATGGGTTCTAAGCTCTTACCTATGGCACTGCTGGGCTCTCGCCACCCAGACACGACACTTACCCCTCGCTGGCATTGCGGGGATTCTGGGAGGGAGTTCCTGGGCAGAGGGAGGGGCCTCTGCGCCAGCTGAAGGCAGTAAAGAATAGCCCCTTCCTCCAGGAAACCTCCAGTGCCAACCCGGCACCGGATGGATGCAGCAGTAGCTGCTTGGCTACCGCTGCTGCCAGGGCAGTAGGGCAGCTCAGGACTGGGCTATCACACATTTATGACTGTTCCACTGAACAAATGGTTAAATTATTTGTCTGTAAGATGTGAAGCCTAAGGGCCAAATCCTATTTATTTTTCCTCTGCCCCCCCCCCCGGTCCATTGCATGCCAAGGGAGCAAAGGAACACAAGCTGCATGCTCCTGGGAAGGGGGAGACAACCAGATAGTCTAGGAGAGGTAAGTAAACATCATTTTACCTACCTCTCCATAGGCCACCTGGCAATCAATTGGTCTTCTTGGATCTATGCCAGCTCTTTAGCGGGTGTGTATGGGATGAGACTCCTGGGGACAGGTCTGGCCCAGGAAAGGGGATAGGATTTGGCATATACTGTTGATTGATATACTGTACTTCTGCCACTGAAATCCACCTCCTTCTCTGCTGCCCCTGAATCTCCCCCTTTCCTCCCTGCTCCGTACCCTAATCCTTTCTGAACTGTCTGAACCATTTCCTTTCTGAACCATTGCTGTGTGCAAGGGGCTTCCATTCAGTTGCACTGGGAGTCCAGTGCATGATGGTGGTGTACCTTTTATGATGTTGCAGGGTGCTTACATTGGTGGTCTAGGAATTTCACCTCCATAGATGCCCTATAGGCTGTAAATGAATAAGGCATCTCTGATAAAAGGGGGTATCAGTCTTCAGAAGAGCGGCATATTGAGAACTCTCAATTAGTTAGTGCCTGTGATCCAGTGCATGATAAAAACAACACTGAACCACCCAGAAAGAATGACCCTACATCAGGATCAAATCCAGCAAACACATGAGTGAAAAATTGACCATAAAGTCTTTTGATTACAAAAGAGAATTTCTTTTAAAAAAGCAATGCAAATATTGCTTAAAAGGAAGATGGAAGACCATTCAGAATATCAAAGCATGGAGTTTGTTTAAATGACTGCATCATTGACTCAGATAAGATGTATACTAAGGGCTCAAAGATGCTCAGCAGGTTGCCAAAGTGGTAAAATAATGGCGCCAAAGAGGTTGAAAAAGCAAAAAGAACTAATTTTAAAAAGTGGAAATCTTGGGCTTGGAAAGAGCGTAAAACAAAGAGGACAAAACCTCTGGCAAATGGTTGTGATTGATTAAAAAAAAAATTCTGCTGGTGATGTAGTGGAGGGGTACCTCATTCCTTAAACTTTTCAAAGCTATATTTTATAGACAATTCCTTGCAGGCTTACTAAATAGTTCTCTGTTTATACCATAATGGTGAAATATGGCCTTTTGTACTCATGCTAGCAGCTCGATTTCTCCAACATCTATTACTGAGAAAGCAAGACGGAATGATCCGATATTGCAAACATACCCACATATATCTCCAAAGAATGATTTTATCTTTTTATTTTGAGATTTAGTTATGACTCTATAACTCATGAATTATGGAGCAATTTAGCTGTGGTAGAGACATGAGTCTTTCCAAGAATGTTTGGCACAAGGTACCACACAGATGCAGTTTCTAGAGAAAGAAAAATAGAGGTTTCCGTGTTGTTACAAGATAACTCCAAGCAACTTCTGCTTCCAAGGAGAAAAAGGGAAAATACCCACTTGATTTTCATCTCAGTACATGCTCTAAGAACATAAGAACATAAGAAGAGCCCTGCTGGATCAGGCCAAAGGCCCATCTAGTCCAGCTTCTTGTATCTCACAGCGGCCCACCAGGTGCCCCAGGGAGGCATGAGACAACAAGATGCTTGCATCCTGTTGCCACTCCCTTGCACCCAGTACTCTGAAGTAGCCTACTACTAATGTAAGGAGGTTGCACAATCCATCATCTTAAAGGCATGTAGGCCAGTTGCCATCACCACCTCCTGTGGCAAAGAGTTCCACAGATTAACTACCCGCTGGGTAAAAAAGTACTTCCTTTTATCTGTTTTAACTCTCCCAACCCTCAGTTTTAGCAGATGCCCCCTGATTCTGGTGTTTTGAGAGAGGGAAAAGAACATCCCTCTATCAACTCTATCCCTTCCGTGCATATCCCTTCCGTGCATCAAAATGTTCAAATGCTCTGTTCAAATGCTGATGGTTTGTGAAGCTGATGCAAATTTATAATCTGTTCAAAGGTTCTTGCACTTTTATGGACTTACAGGGCTGGCTTTAAGCCAATTGGACCCTGCGCCTATGGCCCTGAGCCTATGGCCCCCCACTAGGGTAATCTACTGGGCAGTTCAATTCTGAACTTGTCAGGGTCTGAGTCTGAATCCTGTCAATCGGTCCTGGTTTACATTTGCTCTGGAAAACTTGCAGGGCCTGAGTAAGGTGATTGAATGCACCTGTGCCTGAGTGGTGTACATGCAGTTTAGCACAAAGACCTAGCCATGACTCAGCACTATGCTGATTGGCTGGAAGGCAAGATAAAAGGCAGTGAGCAGAGGCCTTCTGTGTGGGTTGCAAGAGAAAGGGTGAAGTGCTGCCGGACTGTTTAGACACCTGTAACCATCTGTTGCTATATGTATTCTGACCGAATGTAAGCTGACCTCGGACTGTTATCTGGACTGTTCGAATTGGCTTTTCCTTGCAACTAAAATATATGTCTCTGATGAAGTAAAACTACGCTTGGATGTGCCTCATTTCATTGATGTGTTCACTGGCCAGTTCCACGGCTGAGGGGGCTGCTTCACATGTCTCTGACTTGGCCTTGGAAGTCAGTAGCTGCTTTCACAGAACTGCCCTGGTCCTGTAGGAGCAGTGGTAGCAAAATGGCTACCACTGCATCCTATGGGATCCACAGCAGCTGCCAGGGTCTCCCTGGGGACATTTGTGCCCTTCTCCCAAGGAAAACTGCAGCCCCCACAAATGGACTCCTCGAGTTTCCACTGGCTATTTTGCTGGCAGAGCCTTGAGCAGCCTGTATCAGGCTGCCCAGCCCGACATAGGGGTTGAGAATCTGGTGGTGCAAGCCACCTCTGGCCCCACCACCTGCCAGGCCTGCTTCTGCCCTCCCTCTCCCATCCTCTCCCCACCTCCCTGTTGCCCTGATGGGACTTACCACTAGGAAGCACTGCTGGAACACCGTCCATCCTTACAGGATGGGCAGCACACTCTGGGGCCTGTAAATGTGCTTTATGCATGTTTACAACACCCAGAACTGGCAGCATGCATGTACCGCCTGCAATATGGCCAAATACATTCAACAGCAAACTGCAACGGATACCTAATACCATAGTGCATGTTTTATAGAGAATAGCACTGATTTTAATTTTCTTCTGAATTCTTAAAAAAGTCTATAGTGTTTGTTTATACTGTATATATTTTGAATTTTATTGAATTTAATTTGTCTGTTTAATTACCGTATATACTCATGTATAAATCAATCTCGTGGATAAGTCAAGGGCAAGGTTTGAGCCAAAAATCACAGCATTTGCTATGACCTGTGAATAAGTCAAGGGTAAAACTTGTGGGGGGATTACTTACCAGTAATTGTTCTGAGGCAGCAATAGACAGCCAAAAAAAACAGAGCCATTTCACTTTCTTCTGAGGCAGTACTGAAATGTAGCTATTCACCAAATAAGAGAGATGAAGGTGCTTATGGGAGTCGTAGGTTTTGTAAGGAATACAGTACAGCACTTCCATAGCAGCAGCCCTTGTAACGACTACAATTCCTATAAGCACCTTCACTTTTTTGCCTGTTTGGAGAAGGAAAATGGCTCCCAATTTTTTGCTTGCTATCTGTTGGTGCCTAAGAACTATTACTGGTAAGTAAAATTGCTCTGTTTTTTTTCTACCCCCTGCTTTCTGCTGCTTAGCCCAGCTTCCCCTCCCCCCAGCTACTGCTGGAAGCTTTTTTAACCACATCGACCCATGTATAAGTCGATCCATATTTTCAGGGTCAATTTTCAGGCATAAATTTCTAGATTTATACATGAGCATATAAGTTACATAGTATGTTAATTATAGAACAGCATAAAAATTATTTCTCTGAGAAAGCTAAAAAAGAGAAATATTGTAAATATATATGGAACTTGTATTTTTTTGGATTCTGTGGTTCCTGTAAATATGAGAGAGGCCCAATCCTAGTTAACTTTCCAGCACTGCTGCAGTTGTGCCAACAGGGTGTGTCCTTCATCTTGCAGTAGAGGGGGGAGACATGTCGTCCTCCTTAAGGTAAAGGAACATTTGTTCCCTTATCTTGGGGCTGCATTGTGGCTGCATTGGTGCTGCAAAGTTGGATAGGATTGAGCCCTAAAAGACTGTGAGCCCAGGGGCCTACAACAAATGTTTCCAATTTGTTGTAACTCCCAACAATTGGGCTCTAAAGCCCTGTGGACTGGCATATCCCTAGCTGTATGAAATAAATCCATAGACTATTATATTATAATCAATACACACTTTATAAATAAATACATACATAAATAAATACTATTTATTATGTTGAAGAAATTAATAAATCTTTAGTTTAACATACATGTATGCCAGAGAGCTTCTTTATATGTGCTCCTAAGAAGACACTTTTTTGAATGCCAGAACTAAACTGCAGGGCACTAGTAAAACGCAACACAAACAACAGATAAATTTCCTTAGCGGTGAATGGCTTGAAATTTATAGAGGTCTCTTTAGAAGAGCTATTGGGAGTGATATAATCGAAAGTATAAAATTTATAGGGGGGAGATAAAATGTGGATAACATAGCCATTACCTAACCATATGAATCCAATTCTTGCATCCTATTTGTAAAGTGTTTACATACAAAATGCCTGGCTTGTTTGTGGGGTGGTGGAGTGGAGGTAGCCAGTCTCTAGATCACAATAGTGATTGGGAACCGAGTTGTACAAAGTAAGGGTGTATGAAACTTACATGAAGCTGTTTTAAGTACATACTGTAGATTTTAATATAAAGCAGGCAGGAGCTTTTTTTCTCCCTTTTTCAAACCTTGAAAGGATTTGTCTTTGTTAAATAATTCATATTTTCCGGCAACTTTCAATGCATTTCATTTAAGTCAAGTTCCTTATCGGCTAATTTGAACTCCAAGGGTTCGGTGTTACTGCTGTATAGTGTTTAAATTGGCTTGCACCCTAAATTCTTCCTCTGCGAATGGAAGCTACTACCCAAGTGTGGATTGTTTTCCTTGGTGACCGCTTGAGTATGCAGCTCTCTGCTGCACTCTTCAACCATTTGAATTTTCACTGGGTACAGAAGAGTGCCATGCTTAGGACATGGCAAAGCTGTTTACTTCAGGAATTTTTCTTTCATGTGTCTTCCTTAAGATACAACCCAGTATTGCAGCAGTTCCCAAAGTCTACACAGATGTTGGGACTGCACTGAGTGGTTGTGGGAGTGGGGCCTGGGGCTGCAGGGATGCTTACCTGGGGGTCGCACTGATGTCTGAGGGGGTCTCGGAGGCTGGCAGCCTCCTTTAAGGCTTCCATGATGCAGAAAAATGCCCTGTTTTCACACGACAAGCACTTCCTGTTTCTGGCCACAGTAGGAAGTGCTTGTCGCACAAAAATGGGGCCATCTTCTGCATCACAGAGGCCCTCAGAGAAGGCTGTGGGCCTCCCAGATCACCTCAGGCATCAGCATAACCCCCAGGTAAGCACTACAACCAGTGGTGGGATTCAAATAAATTAACAACCGGTTCTATGTCCTTCAGGGCGGCCTTCAGGGCGGCCGCTGCCTTTCTTCCCTCTCCCAACCTAAAATTAACAACCGGTTCTGCAGAACTGGTGAGAACTGGCTGAATTTCACCACTGACTACAACCCATAGGTATCCTGTGGTTTTGCGATTGCAGCAGCGCTGTCAGGGCACCCATAACTGGGCCACTCCCCTTAAGAACGAATGGCCCAGTTTTGCTTCCCAATGGTGGGTCACAACCCACAGATTAGGAAGCCAAGCAGTATTGCATTTGTATGTTTTTTTCCCCTTTTAAAAAGGGGGAGAAGAAAGCTAGTGTGGGTCCATATTTCAAGCATTGGTTTAGGACTAGGAAGACACAGCTTCAAATTCCCACTCACTCAGAAAGCTTGCTCAGTTACCCCAGCCCATTCACAGGCGCTTCTCAATCTAACCTGTCTGACGAGGTTGTTAAGAGAATAACATGGGAAAGAGTATCATGCATGCTGGAAGAAGGGCATGATAAAAATGGAGCAAGCTCCACAGTGCTCCATAGCTCTGCTGACTTCACAATCCGGTAGAACAATATTAATCACTGCTCTTAGCTACTAAGCCCCCTATTGATTTTTAAAGGGTTAATCCATTTTTTAAACAAATCAGATCAGTATGCTTAAGTAAGTTATGCATCATGTACAAATGGCTTCCAAAAATATTGTCCCTAAAAGGCGAGGGAAACCAGAGCTAACTGACAAAGCGAGTCAGCAAACACGAAACAACGGGTGGGGTGCTCTGCCCCCCCCCCCCCAGTGCCAGGCACATTGGTGCCATATAATTATATATGGGTGGGAGCCAGAAAAGAAAAGCGAGCACAAGATGCATGCACACCCCTGAAATTAAACACCGTATAAGGCATGGTCATTATTTCCACATTAGCTAATGCTGAGATGTGGCTTCCATGCCATAGGCAGCCCAAGCCTAAGTCATAATTGTGCCAGCAGAGGCCCCCTACACTGGCTCTCAAGTGTTGCAAATGTGCCACAAAGCATGTTTGTGCTGGCTCAAGAGCCAGCCGTGCCAGCACAAGGATGTGCACAGTCCTGCCCGACTCAGATCCCATCCCTGTGCTGGCCAGAGCAGGTAGGCTTGCGCTGGGTGGCACAGGGGGTGGAAAAGGGTGGTGAGAGGGTATTTCAGGAGAGGGGAGAGGGTTTTTTTCTGGGTGGGGAAGGGCAGAAGCAGGAGGATTGGGTCCAGGATGGGCTGGGATCAGTGGCAGCAACACACACCATTTCCTAAACCTGCTCCTGGGCCTCAGAGCCCTGTACTGGCTGCTCAGATTAGCACCAGCTAAATATCTGTTACAGATCCAAGTAGTCCCATACCATATAATAGGGCAGGCTGGAGCGTTCCATGGGAAAAGGCAAAAAATATCCACTTATCCCAAGGTGTCTTCCAGCCTGCTCCTAACCTGCATAAGATACAGCACAGACCACTGCAGCCTGACTGTACTGCTGCAGGTTAGACTTGTGCCTTAAATTAGAATTCATGTCTGAGGCAAGATTGAAACGAGGGAAGTTTTTAGTCAGGTCAATATACCATCAGACCTTCAACAAATTCCAACAAAAGGTTTGTGAACGGTTTTTGTCATTACTAGGTGTACTGATTGACAGAAAAAAACTTTTCCACAATCTGACAACCGGAAGTGGGTTATTTTCAAGATGGCTGCCACTAACCATGAAAATTGGCAAAAATCATGTAACTGTGTTATTTTTAAGCATAGAACCATTTTTTTCAGACTTAAGGTTTTGTGGTCAAGTAATTCATTTCAACCAAAAAAAATGATGATATTCTGTCATCATGTTCGCCTTTTCCTGCTGACACCTCATTGAGAAACATCATCAATGGTATTGTGGCAAAAGAAGATGTCAATGTGCATTAGTACAAGTCAGTGGGAAGGAACATAGTGCACAGAATGCTTGGGCAGCATGTATTTTCCTACGTTTTTAAGAGAATTGACAAAGCAAAGACCCTGAGTAGTTCATCTGTTGTCACTGTTGCTCCGGGTAGAAGCATTGATCCTGGCTTAATCTTCCAGCGATTTCTTGTCATCTCCAGGACAGGACAACTAGATCTAGAGGATGTGATGAGATATGAACTTAGTGCTTACCCAACATCACTTGTCGAGGACAACCTCATTCTGAGAAAGGCCGATAAACCACAATTAGCCCATGCCATTGATGAGCATGGTAAAAATTGAGCATCAGTTGAAACAACACCAGATGCTGTTCCGTGTATGGAAAGATATGTTATTGATGGAGGCTACTTGATAAGGATGTTGAAGTGGAAAAAGGGAGACACATATTGCAAAATAGCCGAAGTATATGCACTTTACATGAACATGAAATTGGGCAAACTCAGGAAGCTAGTGGAGGACAGGGAGGCCTGGCGTGCTGTGGTCCATGGGGTGGCGAAGAGTCGGACACGACTTAGCGACTGAACAACAACAACATGCACTTTACAACGAAACACTGTTGGCAACTGTTGTGTTTGATGGATATGACACAGGTCTTTCAATAAAGGATAATACACATAAAAGAAGGCAACAAAACTTTAATTACCCAATAGTTCACTTCACTAGTGATACTGAATTCGAAGGGAAGCAGGAAGAATTCCTTTCAGTAGGACATAACAACAACTAATTAAATTAATCATTGAAGAACTGGTGACGACAGGCTGTGTGGTTTTTCAAGTGCAAGGTGACGCTGATGTGGACATTACAAAGGCCGCGGTTAATAGTGCAAAGGAACATTCCACCACGCTCATTGGGGAGGATACTGATCTGTTAATTCTTCTGCTACATTACGCAGAAGTTAATGGCAATCCACTATATTTTAGATCAGATACTCAGTCACGAGGCATTCCAAAAGTGTATTACATCAATAACTTGAAGTCTACTCTGGGCAGTGAGTTATGTGCACAGTTGTTATTTCTTCATGCATTCACAGGATGTGATTCCACCTCGTGTATTTATGGTGTTGGTAAAAAAGCAGTTTTCCAAAAAATTTTAAAAGGTGATTCTAGCCTTCATTCCTGTGCAACGGCCTTCACTTTACCAGGCAAGAACCCCACTGACATAGTAAGTCTTGGCAGTCAAGCGATGGCTGTTGTTTTTGGTGGCAACAGTAAAAGTTCTTTGGCAGCCAAGAAAGTCGTCACAGCCAAATCATTTGTGAATCCAGAACGCCTGCCTCCAACTGAGTCTTCCACAAAATTCCATTGTCTAAGAGTGTACTATCAGACCATGATTTGGATGGATATGGCTAGGGAAATGACTCCTTTGGACTGGGGTTGGAAACTCGATGGCGATGAACTTGTACCAGTAATGTGTGATATTAATGCTGCACCAGACACTCTACTGAAAATTATACATTGCAATTGTAAAACTGGTTGCAGTGGTAACTGCTGCAGCTGCAGAACATACAGACTTCCATGCAGTTCTGTATGTGGATCATGTCAAGTTACTTATTGTGACAACCAGATGTTAGATGACCTAGAGGGCAGTGATGAGGATTAATAGAAAATTAAAGAGTTACTTTTTTATCCGCAAAATACTGCAATTTTCTTAACCTGGTTTAAAGGGTACTTTGTAGAATATGTACAGTAGTTTAACAAAAGGTTAATACCAAAAAAAATGTATACAGTATAGTTCAAATGTATTACGATAATAAAAACATACAACTTAATATTTGTTATAACTGGTATTGTACCTACACTGCTCATTATATTGGAACCCAGTCTTCATCCCATGGACCAGTTAACTGGTTGAAATGAATTACTTGACCATAAAACCTTAAGTCTGAAAAAAATGGTCCTACGCTTAAAAATAACACAGTTACATGATTTTTGCCAATTTTCATGGTTAGCGGCAGCCATCTTGAAAATAACCCACTTCTGGTTGTCAGACTGTGGAAAAGTTTTTTTTTCTGTCAATCAGTACACCTAGTAATGACAAAAACCGTTCACAAACCTTTTGTTGGAATTTGTTGAAGGTTAGGGGTCTTTTTTCACTAAATTGACCTGACTATTTGGTTCACAGCTCAGTCTCTTAGGCAGTATGTGACACCTGCTTTCTACCAACCCAATGAAGCAGCCATTTATCTGGTGAAGATCTTCTCAATGTTGCTCCATTCTCTTGTTTGTTCTTGCAACCATTTACGTAGTGATTTATAACAGATTTATAACATGCTTTTGTTCCTGGAGGTTTGCTTAAGGGGGGAGGGTCCATTTCCAAATAGCCCTACACCATAGTTGGTGCTGTAGAGTGGTGCAGGACAGGTGAAATCAACTTCAGCTTCCAGGTGGCAATGAGATACATGCACATTGCACTACCAACATACTTGTAGCAATGTTAAGAGGATGGGGCAGAACTCTCAAAAGTCAGATAAGCTCACCGAGAAAGTTGTGCGTACTGAACTGATTCCAAATTGAGTCAAATGGAGGCTCACTTCCATCACCAGTCAATAATCCTTAATTTTTCATTCCCTGCCCATACATCTGTGTCTAATTGTGCCCCAGGCTCACATCCCCTTTATCCATATGTAATTACCTAACTGAACTTCAAAACAAAGGCAGGATCAGTATATGTACTAGCTATATTACAAATTACTCTCTCTATATATATACTGGGTGATTTTATTAACTAGTTTAACTTGGGCAACTCCAAAGCAAAGACATAATAATAAAAGGCTGCACTGCAGAACTTACTAATTGTCAAATACTCATTTTGGCTTGGTGATTAGCATAGCAAACCACCCAAAGGGATATCACTGTACTGTACTTTCAGGGCTTCAGATCTAAGGTCTTGAGCAGCTGAGTTGGGCCGATTCCCTGCCCAAAATCTATTTAGCATAGCTCTGCACCGACAACAGGTAAGCCCTTGCCAAGATTTGTTACCTGACAGTCTAACCCTAATGTCATTGTGTTGATTCACTATCCCAACGTTTGGAATTGTACTATTTACAACACACTCCTATGCGCATCTGCTCAGAAGTCCCATTGAGTTCAATGGGACTACTCCCAGGTAAGTGAATATAGGCTGGCAGCCTGATTGAGTAGCTATGAGACATTTGGCAAAACAAAAGTGTTTCAAACTTTATAAATAATAGGAATATGATCAACCAGTAGCCTTCTAAAATTCTAGTAATTCAATAATTACTGAATAAAAGGAATTTAACAAATATATATTGCAAAAGGAATCCTCCTACCCATACTTTTTGTTTATTGGTGTCAGTAATAATACTTTGTCAATTCAATTTGTAATAGTAAGTTTCTGATAGGGTATTTGTGACTAATTGCATATTGATTTCTTCTTTAATATTTACAAGTTCGTGTATATTGATTTTGTGCTTTGAATTATTTTAAAAAAAATTTCTTGCTATATTTGGCGCAGCTCTTGATTTATGGTGGCATAAGTAAATGAAAATGCAGTGCAATTTTTGAGTCTCATTAAAATCTCACAGATCACTTCATTAGTTATCCATAGTCCCTTTTTAAATATCTGATCACTCTTAACTTAGATTTGAATGAAAAAACACACACATAGAACATTCTTAAAGAAACATGCAGTTTTTGGTTAAGCCAACTATTTCACAAGTATTTTTCACAGAAATTTATATATCATGGCCCTTTTTCCCAGCTAAAGCCGATGCACATAACACAGAAATTGGCATCCACATAAAAATCTCTCACTGGATGTACAACATATACAATTTATTTCTCTAAATATGACTTATAAAGAAATAAATGTTTACACATAAGCAAGTTGCAACAATTGAAAATGAATACCAAACCTATATGAAGGATTGTTGTATAACAACTGTAGTTCCCAGGGCTGATTCTGGGTTTCAGGTGCTCTTAGACATTTGGTCCACCTCCTGCCTGGATCCGCTAAGATTTGTGATGGAGCCTGGCTTGGTGGATGGGAAGTGTCTGACCCCCCTACTCGCCCACTCGGTTTGAACCCACAGCTTAGTGGGGAACCGCTTGGTAGTTCCAATCTGCTGCCACCAGACCAGGTACCAGGTTGCCTGAGGAGTTTCCTGGGCTAAACTCCTCTCCTAGCAGAGGTTAGTACCTCAGGGGTCTGTACACTCACTCTTATGAGGTAATCATAAGAGGTAATCAATCACTGTAAGCCGGAAGAAGGATTTTTATTAACAGATTGTTAAGGGTAAAAAGAGGTTAAAAATATAAAACAGTTTCACAACCACTCAGGCAATAGGCCGGTAGGTGGAGCAAGGCCTGGCAAGGCCTACACAGGCATGGCCTAGCCCAGATTGCTCTGAGGGGAAACTTATAAAACACCCAGCCTGGGAAAACACAGACTCAAAAGAACCAGAACCCCAACACGTTCTGCCTACCACTGGGATCCTGTCTCTGTCTCTTCACTGCTGGGCTTCTTCCAGCAGCAACCGCTCTGCCTCCCCACAATGGAGGTAGAATGACTGGCACTACCACTACCACTGATCCCTCGTTCTGGGAACGTGCAGGCAACGGCTGCCGGCTACAGCGTGCAGGCGCCAAGCCTCCAGTTCAAATCTTGCAGAACTGGGGGTGGAGCACGCGCACAACCCAAGCAAAACGAGTAAAAAAAGAAAAACACAGAGAAAAACAAGCCGACGTCAGCGAGTGGGTGGAGCCAGCCAGCGTTCGAACTAGTGGAACGCCGTTCCCCCCCGTTCCCCCTTAATCCCACCACTGCCTATACCCCACGAAGGACTTTTCCTCTAGAAATCTACCCACTCCCCTTTTAAAGGCACCTAGGCCAGACCCCATCGCCACCTCCTGTGGCAAGGGACTTCCACAGATTAATGACCTGCTGGGTAAAAAAATAGTTCCTCTTATCTGTTCTAACTCTCCCAACACTCATTTTTAGCGGATGCCCCCTGATTCTGGTGTTGTGAGAGAGGGAAAATAACATCCCTCTATCCACTCTATCCATCCCACGCAGAATTTTGTATGTCTCAATCATGTCCCCCCTCAGGCACCTTTTTTCTAGACTGAAGAAAGAGCACAAAGACAATGAGCTCTGATGTGATCTCAGTGACTGGCAGTGGGCTCTTGGCGGTTGCCCAGTGATGCCAACCTCTGACATGGCCATGGCAATCTCCCTGTCTGATCAATCTGCATGGAACCCTTTTAAAAAGCTGCGCTCCTGTCAGTCAGCTGTTTGGGAGGAGATTCAGACCCCCCCCCATGCATTCTCACCTACAGTTGAATGGCAGGATTTTGGCTTTTTACAAAGGGCTCCAGGGGTCCAGCTTTGATTTCTTGGCATGGATTCTGGCAGAGCCTGTGCACTTTGGCTACCTTGATAAATGTTTTGCTACATGGTTGAAATGGGCAATCCTGTGCACATTTGATCTGTTTCTGAAGGCAAACTGAAATGTGTGCCTTTGTTTAGTTTTGTTATTTGCTGCTGCCTTTTCTTTCTCCGTTTCAGAAAACCTATTAGATAGACATTAGCAATGGAGTGATAAATACACAGGCAAACACACTCATGCACAACTGAAGAATATTAACATGTCCACTGTGAGCACCAAAATCTTTCAGAGCAGAAGTGACTTGTGTTTTGATGGAGTAATTTGCCTACTTATCCTCACTGCTCCTTGCTGTGATTCACATTTGATCTTTGGGAGTGCAAAGAGAACACTATTCACATGACCTTTGCAGCCTTTGACCCTTCGTGCTGATAGTCCTTGTTGGTGCTAATTATATTGGTACTAATTTCATGTTTTGGGAGCACATGTCCTTCTAAAAATGGATAGTGACCTACCCTCTCTAACTCATTTCACCAAGACCAGGGACAGCTGTGAGAGGGAAAGACCTTCCAGTATTGATGAGTTTGGAGCCAGTCTGGAATTATTGGTCCATTAGTGACCCATGTATTGATGTCAACTATATGCATTTCTACCACAATATCCACTCCTGCTATCCTGCAGGACAGCTATTTCAGCAGTGTGTGTGTGTGTGTGTGTGTGTGTGTGTGTGTGTGTGTGTGTGTGTGTGTGTGTGTGTGTGTTCTATTCTTGAATATGTGCTCCATGGTATTTGACCATATTTTACCTAGTCGATGCAGTATTTATTTTTTTAAACATACAGTAGCATCTCATAAAAAGCATCTTGCTATTTCATCCACAAACTGCTTGATAGTCTCCATTTTTGAAGAGTTTTTTTTTTCTTTTCAGATATGAGGCTTTGGTGCAAAATGTGTCTGATCTAGAGGTTACTGAGACTTTCAAATAAGGCTCATTTCTCAGAGTCCACTATAATATCTCTGATAATATCTCTGCCACTTACTGTATGGCAAACCTAGTTATATTTGTGTAGTGAATGGAAGGGAGGGTTGCTTCTACATCTATATATATAAAGAAGAGCCTGGGTGTGTGTGTATGTATGTATGTATGTATGTATGTATGTATGTATGTATGTATGTA
>JAJKFI010000027.1:2428884-2444616 GCA_029204185.1 Lerista edwardsae | reverse complement strand
GAAATAGTGAGGTTTTAGGAATGGAACTAGTTTGTTTTTTTACACAAAGCACTACAAAGCCAAAATCTCATTAATTATTTAATTAATGATATATTACAGATAAAGTAGCATTACTGACAGCATTGCCTGCTCTCAAAGCAATGAGATGAGCCAGAAACACACAAAGCGAAATGCACCTCCCACTTATTTTTCTGAGCACCTATAATTACAATTATTATCAAACTCATGTCTGCCACACAAGGTGAACACAATATCCTTGCATGCTGCAAACTGCCTAGCTGCTCTTCTGTTCTCGGTGTGTGCTGGAATCTGAGCCTTTCTTGGGATTTCTGAGCCTTTCTTGGCAAAAGAGTGAGATCAGGAAGGAAATATTCCACGAGGCATACATTTTGAGTTCCTGTTACTCAGCAAAGTTCTCGAGTGGCACTCTTGAGCTCCACCAAGCTCAATAGCTTAAGGAACCGACTGCTTTGGTAATGTTAGGGCAAAGATACACTCCATTTGATATACCACTCGGCTCAAAATGTGTATTCCTTCTATTCAGCTCATCTGATATTGCAGTGCTAAGCCAAGAACCTATCTAAGTAGAAAGATTAAAAATCTCTGAGGAATGCGCAACATCATTACTGTGGAATCATGAGGTTAAAATGCTGTGCGGAAGATTTCAAAGAATCAGATACAGGGCAGGGATTTGAAAGGATAAATCCTTCCTCATTTACTGTAGCTTGTGCTAGCCCACTCACTAATGAAATTGGTATGGAAAGTACACTGAAATCGGGGCGCTGCATAAATATGACAGGTTCTAATAGACGTTAACTTACATTCTACTGCGGAAAATAATGCCCCCTGGTAATTATTCCTGAGGCATGTTTTCCCCTTTAAATCAAAGAAAGTTCCCTTTTTTATGACTGGAGGAGTCATAATTCATTCTTAAAGAGACATCCAAGGAGGTGCGTCCTATGGTGTACATTCTTCTTGCCAGAAAGAAAAAAAAAATAGAATAATTGTGAGTCATTTTGCATGAAATTGGCATTTCATTAATGCACGGTTTGTTCAGAATGCTTTTGCCCTCTGGCATGAATTAAACAATAGCATATTCGTCTTGCTGAAGTAGCCTCATCACCTGCTGAAGTGTTTTTATTTGTAATTTGCCTCTAGAAAGAGATTTATTCCTTGCACACATGAATATTAAAAAACACCAAGCCAAACAGTGGTGGATTCTGCTGGGACAATTATGTTCACGGAGAAGTGTTTTCCTTGTTAGGGTATCTGGACAGAGAATCCAAAAGATACATGCAGACCAGGAATGAAGGGAGAAAAAGGAAAGAGAGAGAGAGAGAGAGAGAGAGAGAGAGAGAGAGAGAGAGAGAGACTGAACAAGCTTTGCACATTTCTGTAATTTGCAGCTAATGAGTCTCTATGGGAGAACAAAGTGCTTATTTCTGGCCATTATCTGCTTAATGATGCCACTTCCTGCTTAATGATGTCACTTCCAGGCCCCAGCAGGTGCCATGAATGCTATTGGGCCAACTAAAGTTTGATTCCCCAAACTAAGAACACAGAAGATTTATGGGCAAGGGAGTCGCACTTTTGAGGTTACAAATCCTTCGCATGTAGTTTTTTTCTTCTTCACCTGAACATTGTAAAATAAGTGGGCATTAGAATTCCCTTCTTGCGGATCGGAGTGGGACTGAGACTGAAAAGGAACATTTTGCCTTAGGCTGCCTAATGAGTTCTTGGAAGAGGTGACATTTGACCAGGAGACTTCCTTCTGCATAGCTCAGTCTTTCACATCCATGATAACCAGTTTTTACTATATACATGAATAAAAAACAAGCCATGGCGATAGTTGGCCTGTTGTAGAACTATGTATGTATACCCACCCACATGATGAAACATTTAAATGATATACAATGTGAACAGAGTTGGTACAGCCAGCTATGTGTGTACAACATACGTAACAAAGTTAGAAAGTCTATAAACTTTAATTAAGAGCGCAATCCTAAACTGGAGTTAGGCCGTCATAAACGAAGCCAACAAAGTTTGACCAGCACAAGCGTGTTTGGACTACTCTTGGAATCAGGGAGGATGGCTCACGTCTGTGTGCTGGCCTCTCTGACTCTGAGAGTGGTCCAAACATACTTTACAGTGGCCCTTGTGCTGGCCAAACTTTGCTGGCTTAGCTTATGCCGGCCTAACACAGTTTAGGATTGTGCCCTTAGCTTCTGATCCTATCCAGGCCAGCACCACTGGCAATGCAGTCTCTGGGTGTTGAAAAAGCACTGCAAAGTGCATATGTGCCACCGCTGGAGGCCCTACCACTTGTGCTGGGCCAGCAACAGTCAGTGCTGGGCCCAGTGCCATATGGAAGAGAACACAGTGCCGCCCAGTGTTAAGTGCTCCAACCTAGCGGTGGAGCTGCTTTTCAGGGCAGGGAAGGCAGTGATGTCATCCGGGCACGCCAGGAACCGGAACGCCCGGATGATTGGCAGCCCTCCGCCCCTATGGCGGAGGCCAGCCACGCCTCCCTGCGCCTCCCTGTGCCTGGAATTGCTCCATTTCAGAGTGATTCGGATGCATGGGAGGGCGGGAGGGCCCAGGAACAGCTCGCCCGTCCTCGGAAGAGGCGGCGCGGCCCGGGCCCGTCCGCGGAACAAGCGGAACGCTGTACCGGCCTGTTCTGCCTGGATGCCACCACTGAGGGGAGGGCTGTCAGGGTTTGAAAGAAATGTAACCCTGGAATTTGCAGTCTGGAGAAAGCAAGGCCAAACATGGAGGGCAATCAGGCCCAGCTAAGCGTGGAGAATGCACAGTCATGCTCTCAGGTGGAAGCAATCACCGAATTATTTTAATAGAAGTAATCTGATTGGTGTACAGCAGCACTCAAGCAGACCAAGTTTTAAGTACTATGTGGAGTTGTCGTAGGTGTAAAGTCTGTCAGAGAGAGTGCTGGAAGGAGAACTGCTGTGTGTGTATTGTGCTGGAAAGGCTGCTCTGCTGTATATTTGTAAATAGATGCTGATATCCTATCCTGTCTGATATCTTGTATGTGGGGAAGGCCAGATAAGAGCAGGGAAGGCGGAACTGGGTAGATGGAGAGGAAGGGTGGGCCATGGCAGGGTAGAGGCAACCACCAGAACCTATGCCTTGCTCCAAGCTGTGGAGCCCGACATGGCGCTACTCCTCTCATCTCTAGCAAAATAGTTGGCGGTGAGCGGATTAGCCCCGTCACGGAGCCCAAGACTTCCCTCGGGGGAAGAGGACATTGGTCCTTAAGAGAGACCCTGGCAGCTGCCATGGCTCCTGCAGGAAGCAGCAGTCACCATTGCAGGCTCTGATCAACAGGCACACAATCTCTATCAAATATGGAATGACTCATGGAAACAGCCGCAATGCCTGTCCCCAAATGGTGACATTTCTCCAAATTCGGAAAACATTTCAAATGTGGAACTTGCATTTGAAGGAGAAAGGTTGCCACATAATCTGACATTCAAATGTGTTAGACTTGTTGGCATCTCTGGAAACTTTTAATTTTGGCACACTCATGGCCAATTCTCAAATATTAAATACCACTGCATATCAGCTGTGAAATACTAGCTACCATTACGTGTCTGTCAAGTCTCAAATTCTGAAATCAAATATTCTTATATCTTCAATATCTAATTCATAAAAATGCCTAATTTTCAGGGAATATTTTGCCAATATTCTAATATATCTAGACAGTGGCATTCCTGAGGGGGGAATTCTAAGTTTTCCAGAGGCCTGAACTCCTGTGTAAAGTGGCCCCTCCCCCTTGCCGTCAGAGCCATTCGCAGCTGTGAAAGCAGAGCAGAGGCATCTCCCCCACTTTGCTTTCACAGCTGTGAATGGCTCTGACGGCAAGGAGGAGGTGCCACTTTACACAGGAGTTCAGGCTTCTGAAAAACTTAGCATTCCCCCCCTCCAGGAATGCCACTGCAATCTAGCTAATATTTCCCATTTGCAGAGGAGAATTTTGAGAAAAATGTTCAGGAATGAATTTATTTCAGCTCAAGAAGCAATGGGTTAATGTCCATTCATTAGCTTATATAATTGCAAGTAAAATTACCTTGGAAGGGAAGTATGATAATGAGAAAAGCAGAATGACTATATAATTGTAGTCTATTCATGAAGATAACAATAACCCACAAAGATAAATAAATTCCACCATCCCTTATGAAAAGCTGAAGGCTAGTAGTTAACATGCTCTTACTCCTATATCGTAGACATATGTATGTGAAAATGAAAAGGAGGGGAAAAAGTATTGACAAGGGATTTAATCAATGAAGCATGAAAGTCAAAACGTTGTTACATGAATATTTCATTTTCCCCCATTAATGAGTGTGTGTGTATGCAGTATATATAAGTCAAACTTTCATCCACATACTAGCAAGATGCAACGCTCATGAAGTCATTATAACAGGAGAGAGCAGCTAGCTGCTAATTTCATAAATATAAAAGGAAGCTACAGGAGGAGAAATACCACTGAAAGGAAACCCCTAATAGAGAAATGAATCCTGCAGTTGCATGATTGGGTCTACATTATTTTCCTTGCCACTCAAGCCAGGGGAAGGGTGGTTTTTTTAAACTGAGTTCTTGCTAAAAGTGAAAGAGAGAAGTTAATCTGATCTACTAGGATTTAAGAAGCTTTGCTCTCCAATCAGAAATATAGATCCATATGGTACCCCCTTAACAGCCTACTGTATTCCCTGCAATGCATAAGCGGGCTGAGCTAACACTTCCCTCAACTTTGCCATTATGTTCATGATTCTTTTGAATGAGTATAATTCAGAGCCCAGTCATTTAGGGGGCAGGAAGGGATGCCCTGGTGCATGCAACCTATGCCAAAATGCTATTCCCTTCCGACACACCCCCTTTCTCTCTCAGGCTTGTGCCAGCCAAATTGCTGATGCAAGTTCAAGGAGACCCATAGATCAGTGGTATTCAAACTTTTTAGACTGGGACCCACTGTTTAGAATGGCACTTGTGTCGGGACCCACTGGAAGTGATCTCACTAATCTGGAAGTGATGCTGTGGCAGGAAGTGACATCATCATGCAGAAAGTACTGCCATTGTAACATAATAAAATGGCACTCCTGAAATGCAAATTGGCATTCTTGGACTGCAGCAATTGCAGAACCATGAAACATCCCTGTCAGAAAAAATGATATAAAAGCACTGAACTAAAAGAAAATTAAAAAAAAAAAACCTCACTTGAAAATTCAATCTGTTAACACTCACAAAAGGAATACAACAAGAGTAAGGTCTGCAGTTTCCAAGATGGCTGCTCTCAGCTTTCCATGACCCACCTGACATTAGGTCGCGACCCACCAAGTGTGTCCCAACCCACAGTTTGAATAACACTGCCATAGATGATTGGCAGCGCAATCCTACATGCCCCATAGCGTCGATGCAATGTCGTTGCATTGATGATACGTCACAAGTGCCGACGCAGATGCGCCGAGTGGCACCCCCACGTCGCTGCTAGAGCTGTCGAGTAGTGTCGGCCTGAGCGCACCAACAGCAAGCCTCCCTCATGTTGGCTGAAGCTGGCCGGCCAGTGTGAGGGAGGCTCCGTGATCTGCACCTGCTGTTTAGCAGGCGCAAATGTGCCCGTGCCGTGGGGAGTCTCCAGCCTCCCCAATACTGCATTGGATTTGGCACAGGCTGGCCGGCCTTGCCAATCCAGCACAGTATAGACTTGTGCTCTGGGATGCTTATGGGGAGGGAACATCTCCCAGTCCTCCTGATCGTTCCCCCCCCCAGCATAGCACAGCCCATTTTGTCATAACTGCAGGCTATGGCATGGAAATGGTTACAATTGGGCTGTTAAGGAAGTTCTTTTTCAATCAGGTTGTTTTTCCCCATCAATATTTTTGTCACTACCCATACACCCCCCATTAAATAATAAAAACCAAATAAAACAATTTTATTTTTTCACAGATTTCAGTGTTGGTTGGTTTTTACAAAAATGAGAAATACAGAAAGCAGTGTTGGGTGCTTTTATTTCATTATCACCATTGGTGCAAAGCTACTACAGTAGATTGAACAGGAGTAGGTTCAGAGCGCAATCCTGTCTCTGACGTAGCACTGACGCAACATCATCGCGTTAGCACTATGTCACTAGAGCCGACAGAGGCGGAGGAAGGGTGTAGCCCGGGGTGGCCTGAGCCATGGGCTCCGGCAGCGGCAGGGCGCCATTGCACGGAGACTGTGGACTAACCTGTGCGCTGTGTGGCCTGCCTGCCCTCCCTCGCGTCCGTTCAGCTCCAAAATGGAGCTATTCCGGGCGCAGGGAGGCATGGCTGGGTGACGCATGGGGGCGGGGCGATGTGCTGGGGGCATGGTTTCGTCGCCCTGCCATGGGCGCACTCGGGGCTCCGTTCGTCCCTGAGTGCCGACCAGCACCCCCACGTTGGCGCTAGAGTTCTCAGGCTGACGCTAACAGGCCTGAGAAAACTTTTCAGGGGAGAAAACTCCTCCATGTCTGAGCCCTTGATGGGACTGCCAATTTGCCCTTCGATAGGTTTAGAAATGAGCCAGAGCAAACTGTTGGCCTTTTAGGAAATGGGGGCTCAGTCCTATCCAACTTTCCAGGATTACTGCAGCCATGCCAATGGGTTGTGCACTGCACCCTGTGGTGAAAAGGCATGACTGAGGCTTCCTCAAGAGAGAGGAACATTTGGTCCCGTCCCTTGGTGCTGCATTGGTGCTGGAATGTTGGACAGGAGTGGGCCCTGGGTCAGCATATTTCCAATCCAAGCCAATGAGAAACATAGATGGCTGACCCAACTCTACATTTACTCAAGAGGGAGCTCATTGTCATCCCATCTCAGTTTCTGAAGGATGGCTATATCTCACATTTAGACCATTTTTTCCTGCATGCTTTCCATTTTGGCTAGCTTAATCAATTCTTCTTTTGTTTCTTCCTTTTTAACATAATTCCTCCTGCTGTTCAGAAAAAGCCTTGGGAGCCTCTCCCTGCTTGTAATGGAACAATGCAGGTTATTATTTGGCTTCTCAAACACTGCACAACACAAGCTTATCCTAAGTATTTGGCAAGTTGCCACATGAAAGCCTAGCAGCTCTTTTGCTAATTATTATTAATTTTTTTTTTAAAAAATAAAGACAACCAGTCAACTGGTTAGTGTATGAACAATTTTCAACACCTTTGAGAAAAGAAAATTGTTCCTTTCGTCATTACGCATTCAAAAACCTATTTCAGAATCCATGCATTTTATTTTTGAAATCACCTTCATGTCATGTCATTCATATCTGGTTAAAAGCCATGCACTCTGCATGCACCCAAAATTAAGACTCCTCCCTCCAAATCTGATAGGTCCTAGTGCCAATTTTGAGGTGGCCCCACATTAGAAAATATGTGCATTACACAGAAATCCATGAAAACCAACATTCTCCAAGAGAGAGGTATGCATATATGCTTGTGCACAAAGAAAGGTCCATCCATAGATACAAAATGTCAGTTTCTCTGGAATCCTAGAATTATCCTGGAAGAAGAAGTCTTAGGCCTACTTCAAACATTCATTTGCTTCCAAGTTCAAGTGACTAATCAGCACTTAAAAGTGAACCAAAGTAAAAGCTATCTGTCCTCACTAGCTCAGGGTTTCACAGCTCATTTCTCTTTTGTCCTGGGTCACATAAATTGTAGCAGGAAATAATTCTTACATGGAAGAACATTTGCCAAGTGTTTGTTTTTTTGCCAAATTTCTTTCAGAAGTTTCTGGCAGGTCTCCTGAGGGAGGCAGCACACAACATTCCCGTGCCTCAGAAGGCCTGCTGGAGCCTACTAAAAACCACTTCCAGTTACAGTTACAGGAGGCTTTCTGAGGCCTGAGGATGCCAGGTGCAACCTCCCTGCACCTCAGAACACCTCCTAGATGTGACCAGATGGCACTTCTGGAAGGTCACGTGACGCCCCTCAGCATGGGTCAGCACCTACATTGAGAGCACATTCCTCACCTGGGGTTAGGCCAGCAAAGTTAGGCCAGCAAAGTTTGGCCGGCACAAGGGACAACATAAAGTATGTTTGGGCCACACTCAGAGTCAGAGAGGTCATCACACAGATATGCGCCATCCTCCTTGACTACAAGAGTGGTCCAAACCCACTTTACAGTGTTCCTTGTGCCGGCCAAACTTTGTTGGCTTTACTGTGCCAACATAACTCCAGGTTAGGATTTCATCCTGAGTCAAATCTGCAGGTGCTGAACCATCTGTAGGTGCAGATGTTTTCCCCTTGCACCTGCGTAAGCCCCAGTCACCCCTATGGGCCTGCTCCGATCTGTGCCGGCAAAATAGCAGGCGCAGAGGAACATGTGCGGCCCGAATCGGGGCCTCCCTGGCCGGGGATGGGCTTTAGGATTTGGCACTATGGTCATCCTGTGTCACAACCATGTCACAACCGCCGTCTCCGCCCACTGCGCCGCCCTGTTACACCCCAGAATGCCTCTGGAACACCCTCGAGGAGGCCCTGCGCCAACTGAGCGATGCCAACACTGGACTGGCGTATGGACGGCGCCCAAGAGCCAGCACTGCTGCTTGCACCGGTCCAGCGCCGGCCTAGAGCCACAGCGCCAACGCGAACGTGCTTTACGGCACGTTTGCGACAGTGTTCAGCCGGCTCAAGAGCGCAGCCCTGGCGCAAGGGGGGTATAGGATTGCGCTGTGAGTGGACCTGGGAGGACACATTGAGGCTGGGAAAGGGGATAGGATAACATAACTGCTGCCAATATCACTTCCTTTCTGACCTTGATGTGCTCCCGCCCTGCCCAGTCTCAGCCTCATTCCTACCCTCCCTGTCTTGTTTCACCTGCCACCCACCCCTCCTCGTGCCAACTTACCAGCACCTGGGTGTATTGGAGGGTGGCCATGGCTGCTTGTCACTTGTGGTGGCAGTCTGGCTGTGCTCTATGACATGTCGTAGATGTTCGCAACAAAGCATGCTGTTTCACTGGCATGTGAATTCTGATAGTGCAGTGCACCATACGATTTGACCTTTAGGATTGAGCCCTTAGAGGCCCTAATGAGATGGCAATGCAAGGGCCCTAGAAACAAAACATTAAAACATCAGAAGGATAAAACCCAGCTAGATGCAGCAATGGCGTTCCCTCAAGGGGGGAAAACATTAAATTTTGGAGTTTGAACTATGTAAAGGAGCCCCACCCCCTTGCCTTCAGAGCCATTCGTGGCTCGGAGGCTTTGCTATTCAAGCCAGGATTGGCTCTGGAGGCAAGAGGGGTGGGGCAGCTTTACACAGGAGCTCAAGCTCCTGCAAGACTTGGCATTTTGCCCCCCCCCACGGAACACCACTGATCTGCAGTGAACAAAGGCTATTAAAAGTGATTCATCCTTCTTTTAAGATTTATTCCCCCTTCTTTCATTCCACTGAGTTTACGATTTGTTCCTACCACAAAAAACACAAGCTCCTTGATCCACAGCTTACAGTTCACTTTTGAACACTGTGAGAAGAGAGGAATGCTGAAAATCATGGGTTTCCCCCCCACACTCCTATTGGAGAGATAAGAATGCTTTTCTAAGAACAGCCTTCGCAAACCTCCATATTTAGCAGGGTTGAAATAAATGAAAATAAATATTTTGACATTAAGGCATTTCATTTCCATGAAATAAAGATCCCAAATTGATATGATTTATCTCTGATCCTCATTTAAACAAATCCTTGTACTTTCAGTCACTTTCAGAGTAAAAACAGACATGAAAGCCATTTCGGAGTCATAGAAACTCCCCATTCCTGAGACTGAGCTGGAGCCCAGCCTATCTACATTCTTCACATTTGTGACATTACACCTAAAGACAGTCATTGTTCACAGGTCCCAGGGTCCCTCAGCCCGATCTCACACACTCCAGTCCTGACTCATTGGCCAAACACCTTCAGTGAGTCAGGAATGCATGTTCCCAAAATAGTTCTTTTGTTTCCTACCGTCTCAAGAGTCTGAACGCTCCGTGAGAGAGCAGGACAGTTCCCAGGCAAATAAGCCAAACATGAAGTTCTTGTATGCATTCACCTGACTGGCCAAACACACCAAACAACAGAGTATTATAGTGTATTATCCACTAGGCTGACTAGGCTGAAGCCTAGGGGCCTTGCAGGGACTAGGGCCCATACATTTGGCACTGTTATCTGTGCCTTGACCCACCCCAATGTGCAGGGGCACTGACTTGCCTTGAACACTGAGGGTGCTGATTAGCCACACCCCCTGATGTAGCCACGTCTGATGTGGCCACGCCCCCTGACATAGCCACGAAGTTGCTCAGAAGGAACGCAATGACAGGCAGCCGTCCCTTCCGAGCCCACATCGCCATGGCGATGTGGGCTCGGAAGGGATGGCTGCCTGTCATTGCGTACCTTCTGAGCAACTTCGTGGCTACGTCAGGGTTGGGAAGGGGGGCTGCCTGTCATTGAGGCAGCCCCGCGATGACAGGCAGCAGTCCCTTCCGAGCCCATATTGCCGCGATCGCCTGCCCCAGTCTCAGGAAAGGATGCTGCGGCCCGGCACAGAAGCCTCTCCTGAGGCCGGGGCGTGCGTGATCAGTAAAACAGTGATACAGTGATAGTAATAACGACTAGGAGCATGTCTTCCTGAAGACCAAATATTTTCAGGGCCAAAATACCTGAAAGCCTAGGGGCCTAGCCATAGATTAATATGGTATGGCCCTTCCAAACAGGTGGGCATATGAGCACTGGGCAAACTGCACTCCAGTAAGCACCCCCCCTTTCTAAACAGCTGGTTCTTCAGCCAAAGGAAGCTGAAGTCCTTCAGGCGAACTCCCCAGTTCTTGCAAGCACTGAGCTACCCAATTCCAAGGACTCAACTCTCAAAATTCTGGTTCATTCCAGTAGCAGACTGATGGGCCTAAGCCGGACGTCCCCCTGCTAACTGAGCAAGAGGCACTTTTCCAAGTGGAGTTCCTCTTCTATTTAGCAGGGGGAGAGTAACTGTCCCTCTTCACCCCAGCATAATATCTTTTCTAGTAGCTGTTGCTGGTGGTATTCTGTATTTTTTTTTTTTTTAGATCAGGAGCCTTTGGGGGACAGGGAGATATTTAACTTGTTTTTTGCCTTTAAACCGTTTTGTGAACTTCTTGTTGAAACGTATATCAATACTGTTTTGTTATTTGTATTAGATGAATCCAATTCCTTTGTACTCACACAGACCTGTAAAAATATAATGGTTTACAGTGGGCTTGCCTTATCCCTTGGTTCAGCACGTTGTCCCGCACGTTGCTGCTGCTGCCTCCGAATGGGCTGTAGGATACAGCCCTGCTATGTCGGCCTTACTAGGCCAGCTTTGTATAGGATTGCGCTCTCAGACGTGCACGGGCAAAATCTTTGGCCCAGGTTTGAGTAAACCCAGCAGGGCAGCAAGGGCTTACTCCCAGGCAAGGGAATATGGAGAATATCTCTGAGACTGCCCTCTTGGGCGCTCCAGTGGTGCAACTGCATCAGCAGGGGTTGGGTGGGATTTGCAGAAGACTGGGCTCTTAAATTTGTAGTTTCAATCTAACTGCATGCAAAAAAATTCTTTGCGGTCTGAGTCTGTGAGTCTGCAAGAGTGTGTGTGTTGTGTTGTGTTGTGCTGCGTTTGTTGTGTGTAGGCACTTCCCCCTTCCCTTGTCTAGCTATGAGGATTTAAACAAACAATTTTTACTCCGTGCCTCTGCAGGCAGCACCAGTTTCATCTCGGCTTGAAGCTGCTGCCAGAAGCTCTGGGACTGGAATAAGAGAGAGCTGTCTGGTTGTGACACATCCAGCACTGCTGCGATGGCTTGTAGGGCTGTCAGGCAGGAGCCTGACTTGCAGGCTGCTTGGTCGTGCATGCATACAAAGACGATACTGTGGGGCAGCGACATGCCAGGATCTCCTGTGGATGTTCCTCTTTAAAAGTTCCAATGTGCGGTTCCAGCATGGTAGTTTCGCTGCCTAAAGGGACTTGGGGCCCAGTCCTCTGCTGCCTGACCAGCTGGGAGTGCAGTGGTAGCCAGGGAGCCGGCTGCACCCAAGATGGCAGTGACTGGCATGCAGTCGAGACTGCAGCCTGAATACAGCAGCCACAGGTGCTGGGGGGGGGGGGGGGTTGGAGCAGTGGTGGGATTCAAATGAATTAACAACCAGTTCTATGACGTCATAGCCGGAGCAAAAAAAAAGAAACCGGAGCCAGCCAAGGTAAGCGAGTGGGTGGGGCCGGGCCATTTAACAACCGGTTCTATAGAACCTGGGTGAACCCCCTGAATCCCACTGGCTTGGAGCCATGTTGGGGAGGGTGAGCAGGAGGGGACTGGTGCTGGGAGGAGGCAGTGGAGCATGAGACAGTGAGCAGCCAGAGACTCTGTTTGCACAAGAGTCTTGCACAAGCCACCTCTTGCACAAGCCACCTGGAGAGGAGAAAAAACAGCACTTTTTGCAAGAGGTGGCAGAGCAGTGAACACCCTCTCTGGCTGCTTGCTGCCTGTTGCTCCAGCAGCTTGGGGGGGAGACCAGGGGCAAGCAGGTAGTGGGTCTTGTTCTGGGGGAAGCAGCTGAGTGAGAGGGTTGTCGGAAGCTGGGGGGAGGCAGTGATTTTTTTTTTTAATGTTTCACTTTTTTAAAAAAAAGTGTGTGATGTCACTTCCACTGCATCATTTTGTGCTCTGCCCCAGGCACCACAAGCATTAGCTACGCCACTGGTTCCATAGTAACTGAACATGTAGGGCCTGTTCCAGTCAGTTCTATTGCCCACTATTAGGAACATGCCGCTTACTGCTGTTGGGATGGCTGTCATTGTCAACAGAATAAGGGCACAATCCTAACCCACTTTCCAGCACCAAGGTAAGGGCAATGCAGCTCTGAGATAAAGGAAGAAACATTCCCTTACCTTGAGGAGGCCTCCATGGCTGCTCCCCCGCACTGCAGGATGCAGCATATGTCCCATTGGAACAATTATGCCAGTTCTGGAAGGTTGGTTAGGATGGCACCCTCAATCTAGAAAAAGTCATCGTCCGGACCCCAGAGAGGTAGACACCACTCCAGCAGCACATTGGCCTGCAGAAGTCAGGCAGGCCCAGAAGCAACTTAGGCGAGGCCCTGACCCACCCTGTGTAGGGCCTCAGTTGGTCAGTGAAAAGAGGGCAGGGCGTCGCCTCATTCTGGCTCCTACTCCCAGAGGCGTCAGCCTACCGGTTCGCTGGGCGGGGTTTCGTCCGTCGCTGGGAGGGTTTCCGTGGTGATCAGCAGCGTGCTCGCTGCCTCCGGTTGGGTAATGGCGAAAGCCCGCCCACTGCAGCAGGCGGGCTTTTGCCATTATGCAACCGGAGGCAGCGAGCACGCTGCCGATCACCACGGAAACCCTCCCAGCGACGGACGAAACCCCGCCCAGCGAACCGGTAGGCTGACGCCTCTGCCTACTCCTCTCATGGGGTTTGTCAGACATCTGCCAGCATCTGGCTTAGCCAGCAGCCCAAGCACCCCTGACTCTCATCACAGGCCACTGGGGTTTTTAAGGACAGTGGCTCCACCTCTCTCTCAGCTGGAGCTGTGCCAGCTGTGGCTTGTTCCCCACTGTCCTGCCTGCCTGCCTGCCTCCTGCCTCTCCTGGCTAGCAATCAGTCCCTGCTGGGTGCAGCTGTGCGTGCAGCCAGTGCTGGGCGTGGGCCCTTCCAGCGCCAGCCTTGCTGCTGGAGCTCTTTGCCTGGAGGAGCGAGAGCCTTTCCTTCGAGTCCCCAGAAATTGCGTCAGGCCGCAACGCCTTGGTATGGGGTGCAGCTGGGGGCCTCCCTGATCGGCTAGCTGAGGGTTGTGCTGGCCAGCAAGCTGTGGGACTCCTGCCCCCCCCCCAAAGGGCTCACACAAAGTGGGGTCCTGGGGGAGACCCCCACAGCCATAATTATGGATTATTTTTAGAAATCAGAGCGCAATCCAACCCAGTGCTGGATTGGCAAGGCCGGCTGGCCAGTGCCAAATCCAGCACTGTGTTGGTGAGGCTGGAGCCTCCCCGTGGCAAGGGAACATGTACTCCCTTAACATAGGGGAGCCTCCAGTCTCCCCTATGTGCTTCCCGGATCTGCGCTTGCTAAACAGCAGACACAAATCCGAGGAGACCACATGATCCGAATCGGGGCCGCGCGGCCTCCTGGACGGGCCCAGGATTCGGCCTTATGGCCGAATCCAGAGTCCACCCAGGCCTTGCCCTCCCCCACCCACAATCTCCCTCCTGCAGCCAGTCCCCCGTGCAGCCTGACACGGAGCTTCCCTTGTGCCGACGCGAGAGAGGCTCAGCAGGGGTGCAACAGGACCAGTGTTGCCTGCAGCGCCAGTCCTATTGCTATAGCGCTGGCGCGGGGGTGCTGATCGGTGCTGATGCGTCAACACTACCACGTAGCAGCGTCGACGCTAAGGGCATGCTAGGATTGTGCTGCCAATCAGGTATGTCTGTACCAATGGAAGACATACTACTATAAATGTGATAATTACTGAAATTGCTCCTCCACCTCAAATGTGCCATGGAAATTAGGAACACAATGATGCTGAAGATACCGTCATGCAATACAATAACACTTCCCCTGAAAAATAAGAGTTGGTTGTTCAAGGCAGCTGAACGAGTTACAAATGAGTGAGCCAGTCGTGCACTCAATGGAATTATTGAGGATTTGGATTATGAAGTACTTTAGCCTCCTTTGGAAAACTAAAGCCTTTGGGGAGTTATAATCATGTTCTTATTGAAGACAAAAAGGGTTTAAAGCAACCTAATGGAGGTACTTAAAAATTATGATCGAGTGGGAGAAACCGTGCGCGCAGTGTTGGAGGCAATGGCAAAAAGGTAGAGAAAATGACCAGGAAATTCTGGGTGAATATATCGTTTCCCACTCACAATAGATCTCTTCAAATTTCCAAATACCGAGAATGCATAAAGCTCGGTCAAAAGGAACACAGAAATGAAGAAGATTCATTTTTTTGTTTAAAATGTCTGATTAAATTTCACTATTATACATTCACAAAGTCTCTTTCTTGCAATGTTAGAACAATCCATGCTCAGTTGTAACCTCCATCACACTGGGTATAAATGTTGCCTATAAACTGTAGGCTTCCTGGGATTCTGTCTTGAAAGGACTATTGCACCATATTGTATCAAGTAACTGTATGTTTCTTGCAAGGATGGAATATTACTAGCTTTCATGTAATGTATTTTTTAATTTTATTAATGTCACACAGTCTTCCAAGCCTCTCCTTTTTGCAGCTCCTTTTTGGTGCAGGGTGGGCAGGCCTTCCGGTGTCTCGCAAAACACCGCAGGTGCTACCCCGGATGCAGCTGCTACCCCGGGATGCAGCTCATGGAATATTCCTGAGGTTGCGTGTTTTGTGCTGTTTCCAGCCACCCACGCAGAACTAGCTGAGCATTGACAGCAGCCTCACAAGCATCTCTTAGGACCAGAGGAGCTTTAGGGTCAAAATGCTACGTTTTTATGGCATTGCAACCCACCGTGTAAACAGCAACTCTCCGCACCGCCAGAGCCATACTGGGCAGCTAGATTAACACGGAAGAGTAGCTGTTAATCTGTTAATCTAGTAACAAATGTCCTTTGTTACTCTGGCTCTCCGGTATGTCTCCAGCGGAGAGAAGGAGGACCATTTACATGTTGTGGTTCCATGAATAGCCAGTAATAATAATAATAATAATAATAATAATAATAATAATAATAATAATA
>JAJKFI010000027.1:2389413-2428874 GCA_029204185.1 Lerista edwardsae | reverse complement strand
TAATAATAATAATAATAATAATAATAATAATAATAATAATAATAATAATAATAATGGTACTGAAAAATTCTAGAAAGAAAACAAATTTAAATATGGTGTCACTCACTCACTCACTCACTCACTCACTCACTCACTCACTCAATCAATCAATCAATCAATCCATCAATCAGTCAAGTATGAGACTGGGGACCCCACTGTCAACCCCACCCCTTCCAAGGACCCTATCCGTCCACTCTTCTCTCCCAGCAATGTTCACTGTAACGAAATATTCTTATTACAGAGAACAGAAAAAGGTTCCCTTTAAGCCAGGCACTAAGGAAAGCTCTTTTAGCAAGCTTTGTAAGAACCTGAGCAGGACTGGGACTCAGGGCTCAACCCTGAGCCCCTCAGCATGGGCAGTATGCGTGTACCGCTCACACTGGTGTTGCAAAATGTGCCGTAAGGTACGTGCAACGCAGGTGGGAAGCTCGCACCGCCCACGCTGCGGCACTGCCGGCCCCTTGCCCCCAGAGTGATGCGACCCCAACAAGAGGTAAAGTTGTCTCTCGCCAGCACTGCGGGAATTCTGGTTGGGGCAGGAGGGAGTTCCTGGGCAGGGGGAGGGACGGAGGCGGGTGGGACCGACAGCGAGCTTTGCCCCTGATTCTGACCTCTATGTCAGGCCATGCAGCCCTATGCGAAAGCCCTTACATTGCGCTGGCTAAATAGCCGACAAAAAGGCAAGCTGCCCTCTCGCCTGCTCGCACCCTTGCCACTGGGAAAGGGAATGAATGTTCCCTTGTCCCACAGAGCCTCCTGCAGCTGCCTGGCTGCCGTGGGATGCAGCAGTAGCTGCCTGGCTATTGCTGTGCTCCCAGGCGGTCAGGCAGTGCTGGATTGGGCTGCCCATCTCCTGGTACCTGAAGGGGTACATCAGATGCCTCCCTCTTTACCTGTGGTGCTCTGGTTCTTTTTCATTGCCATAAGTTGCCATGATCCCACAACTGAGGTTTCATGACCCCAGTGGGTCCTGACCCCAAGGTTGAAGAACTCTGGAATAGCCTATCCTATGGCAGTGGTTGTCCATGTTTTTCTTCTCTTGGTACACAGACCTCTGTGGTCTTCTCTTGGGATGTATTTCCAGCTTCTGGGGGACTCTTCCGGGTTCTGTGGCTCTGTTCCTAGGGCAACTGTCTGTCATAATGAATTACTACATAACAGTAATTTGCCACTTCTGCCGGTGAAGGAAGAGGGACAACATTTCTGTAGACAGTTACCCAAGAAACAGAACTGCAGAACCTGGAGGTTTTTCAGCTATTTTTAACCACTGTGCTCCAAACTCCTGTGGCACACTTGCGGATCTTTCACGGCACACCAATGTGCCATGGTACACCGGTTGAAAATTTCTGTTCTACAATCTACTCAACAATTTCGATCAAACTCCTCCAGAAGGATTGTGGATCGTCACAAGAGGAAGGTTAAAAGGGCAACTACAGTCCAAGACTCTTGTTATATCTGCATCTCAGTGAGATGATTGGAGCTGAGCAAAAGGTCTGGCAAGAGAGATGTCAGCAAGACCAGCTGACGAATGCAAGACTCTTGGCTGTGCTGTGATCTGAAAAACCCTCAAGGCCCTTTCTGAGCCTGTTTAGAATCATGAATTGCTTTGACAGTTGACAGGCTGTTCGGCAACAGATGAGCTAGCAGCAGTTGCAAATTCCTTGGTATGCTTACTGTGAGAGCACACCACTCTCTCTTGTGCACAGCACTCTTGTGTTTTGAGTTTCCTAATGGGAGAAAGAAACTGGAAGAGCCTTTTGGAGACCTCTAAGACACCCCTTCAAAGTGTTGTACCCGGGGCAATGTACCCCCTGCCCCTCCTTAGCTATGCCTATAGAAATCTGTGATGCGGCCGCATTTGGAACATGGTACAGTCCTGGTTGGCACATCTGAAGAAGGCCATCATCAAGCTGGATAAAGTGCAAAAGAGAGCAGTCAGAATGATGTAAGGGCTTATAAACCTCCCATATATGGAGCTTTTGTACTCAGAATACAAGGCATTTAAGAGAGTACTTCGTGGAAGCTTCCAAAATAATGTGTAGGATAGATAGAGTGAATAAAAGGAAGTTTTTTATCCTCTCATCATAACCAGGGAACATCCACTAAAATTGACTGGTGGGTTAGACAACAGACAAATATTTCTTTACTCAGGGTGTAATTCCGGGTGCCCGTTTGTGTCGACACTATGTGGTAGCGTCAACGCAAAGCACGTAGCGCCGACACAGGGCGCCAAGCTGCAACCCCGCGTTGGTGCTACAGGTCCCAGACCAGCTCTGCCTGCAGCGCCGGCCTGGCTATGCATCCTCTGCGCCAGCCAAAGCTGGCTGGCGCAGAGGCAGGATGAGGCGGAAGGGAGGGCGGGAGTGGGTGAGGAGAGGGTGTTCTTGGCAGGGTCATAAGGCCGAATCCCAGGCCCATTCCCCAGGCCTTGTGACCCCGATTTGGGCCGTGCGGTCTCCTTGGATCTGTGCCTGCTGTTTAGCAGGTGCAGATCCGAAGAGTCCATAGTGGAGGCCAGCGCCTCCCCATGTGCAAGGGCACAAATGTGCCCTGGCGCCAGGGAGACTCCAGTCTCCCTTAAACTGCACTTGATACAGGGCAGGCCCGCTTGCCTGCGTGTTCCAGTGCAGTATAGGATTGTGCTGCCTGTATGTGAAGAATCTGTGGAACTCCTTGCCACAGAATTTTGTGATAAATCTTTTAAACGGGGATCAGGCAGATACTTGTGGAGGAAAAGTCCATTACAGGTTACAAGCCATGATGGCTATATGCAACTTCTGGATACAAAGTGAAAGGGATTGGCCACAAGATACGGGATCACAAGGCTTGTGCTCCCTGAGGCATCTTGTGGACCACTGTTTTTCTCCCTCTCACAATACAAAAACCAGGGGTCAGCCAATGAAGTTGATTGGTGGGAGGATGGACAACAGAAGATATTTCTTCACACAGAGCATAATTGAGCTGTTGTGTAGTGTACCTCTTCAGTACCAGTTGCAGGAAAGTAATTGTAGGAGATGAGTGTGTTTTCTTTCTTGTGCATCAGTTTCCCAGTGAGCCACAGTGGGAAAGAATGCTGGACTCGGTGGGCCTTTAGAGTTGTGTTTACAGAGAGGGTACCAGAGCTAAGTTTTGCAGGCGTTTAAATGCTCGGTATAAGCACCCTCTCCTCTTTGCTTTTGGAGCCATTCTGGGTGGCAAGAGCAAAGTGCAGAAGACTCCACTTTGCTCTCACTGCCAGGAACGGCTCTGAAGATGAGGGGTGGGTTACACAGGGTTGCTTACACAGCAAACTGAGGAAGCTGCAAAACATAGAACTGCCCCCTCTGGGGATGCCATTACCTTTGATCTGATCTAGCAAGGCTTTTTAAAAAATGTTCTTTGGATGCAAACAGTTAAAACGCAGGACTCTGAGCCAAGACTTTTGTGTTCTGGCTTCCTGACACATTCTGTGATGAGCGTTAAGTCACTATACAATTCCTTGGCTGCATGTAACCATTTTGTAAAATGATTATGACAATAATAACGCTTATCCATCTCCCCGGGAAGTTATGAGTCTTAATGAAAGCCTATAAAGAGCTTTATGCTTTTTAGATGGCAGGTTTTCTAAAGGCACGAAGGCTTATGACATGCAGGGTAAAAGGTATGCGGGAACCACATCACAATAACAAGGGGAAAAAAGACTCTCAGTAGGGCACCTGATAAGGTTGATGAGATTGCGCAGGGCCTGGTGCAAGTGTCACTCAACAAAGCGCTGAAAAGAGTGACCAAGTTCAGTGGGTCAGGAGAAAGGAAAAACAATCACTTGGCCATATTCTTCTTGCAAAGGCTTTCCTTTTCTTGGAAGAGCTCCATGCTCTGATGAGCTAATGACACGTTGTTTCATCACAATGAGCCAAATGTTCTCGGATGTCGAAAATATGTCAATAACGAGAGTGCAGCCCAAGTCTGTACTGCACAGCACGCTGCTTACAAGCGATTGTCGCGCTTCAAGACGCCGAGCTTCAAAACAGACTGGACTGTACTTACTCCTTTAAAGCTGCTGGGATACAACTGTATGCTATCTAAAAGACTTTTTTTTTTCCCTTCCGTGGTCAAGATGGAACTGCTAGACTGACAGCCCAATCCGAACAGGGCTTTACGACAGCAGAGAAGTGATTCTGCTGTTGTGAATGGCTTTACAGCTGCATACACAGCCTGCTGCTGGTGGCCGTTCCAGAACCAAAACAGCTGTGGGGTTGGAGCCCCACTGCTGCAGATGGCTACTGGTAGGGGGGGTGTTGGGAGGAATGGGGCAGGGAAGGGGAGGAACAGAGGAGGGTCAGGGCAGGGGTGGGGCAGGTGGGAGGGAGGGGGGATCCTGATGGCCACCCGCATGTGCCAGGATCATAACCCCATTCCTGTTCCCGGTCCCCTCTTCCTTACTCTCCTAAGAGTGCCATCCTAACCTGGAGTTAGGCCAGCACAGTTTGTCTGGCACTAGGGCCACCATAAAGTGCGTTTGGACCACTCTTGGAGTCAGGGAGCATGGCGGACGTCTGTGTGCCGGCTTCTCTGACTTGGAGAGTGGTCCAAACATACTTTACGGTGTCCCTTGTGCCAGACAAACTTTGCTGCCCTAACTGTGCCGCCCTAAGTCCTGTGCCAGCAAAATAGTTGGTGCCGATCCAAGGAGACCCATTGAGAACACAAGTTCCCTTACCTTGAGGGCACAGCTGTGACAGCCCCTCCATGCTTGATGCAGCAGGCGCTCCATTGGCATGATTGCATTGGTGGGCGGGATTTGGCTAAGATTGGGCTGTGCATCCAGATATTCTTTTCCTCCTGGAAGATTAAAACTAATATTTGGAAACAGGATGAGCCCAGCTAGATCAGAAGGGGGAACTGTTTGTTTGCTGAGAAGGTTCTTCATCATGTGCCTAGGAAGGGTCGTGGTTGTCTATTCTGTATACCAAAAGAGCACCTGGGAAAGGGGATGCAAACCCTCCGGTCCTATGTAAACTAACAACACTCTGCAGTTTTTCCCCAGCTTTGTTCTGATACCAGAAGTGAGCCAGGCAGAGAGGAAACTATACTGAACCCACTCACCCACCCACAAGCTCTTTAAGTGTAGGTCTTTTGCCTGTTTTATAGGTAAACGAGGACAAGTACATACTGAAAAAAATGCACAATCAAGTAGTCCCTAACATTTTGTTTGGCCCTGTCTTCAAGTCAATAGCAAATAGACTCAGGCTATCTCCTTCTTTTCAGTCACCTTTGAATATCAGCTCCCTGGAGTTTTGACAATATGCCATGCTCTTTGCAGCTAGTATGCATCTTTTGATTCAGACTCCCCCCCCTTTTTTTTTACGGACACAGAATTTCATTTCTTTCCACTGAGCCGTACTTGAGATAATAGCAAATAACACCACCTTGTAATGAGTCATTTTGCTAGTCTGTCTAATATAGTACAATTTCACTAGTATAGTTGATACTGACTGAGAAAGGCTTTTCGAGGTTTTCAGAGAGTGGTCTTTCCTAGCCCTACCTGGAGATGCCCGGGATTGTACCTGAGCCTTGGGCCTGAATTGAAGCATGGAATTGAACCTGCAATCAAGCAAGGATGACCAGACTGTGAAAGATCCATCTGATTTTTCATGAAAGATATAACTTTCCTGAAAGATAGAACTATCTTTTTTGAAAGATAGAACCTTTTGAAAGGTTGTTCTTGAATGATAGAACTTCTATTTGTAAAAAACCCTTAGGGCTTAAAGAAAGCATGCCTATGTGAACCACCTTAAATTAAATTAAAGTCAAAGGAGCAATTCAATGACCAAGCTGAATGTTTCTGCCTCTGAAGATCACCCGGGATGGCATTTTTAGTCAGCTGGAAGTAACTGTAACTGTGAACTGCTGATAAATGCTGCTGATAGAGATGAGCCTCTCCAGCTGGTGAAAAAAGCAGGGCAGATAACCCTTTAAGTGTGTGTGGAAGAGTTGCTTGTCAAGTCAAGCATGGGAGGTGTGTGTGGCCAGAGAGATGCCGAATTGTGAAGGGTACCACCTGGAAAGGAAGACAATTCTATGTAAGATTAGAACCTGTGAATGTAACAACCCCTCTATGAGGTTGAGAAATCCTGTCTATGTAAACCACCTTAATTAAAGTCGGAGAAGAAATCCAATGACCAGAAAGGTGGCAAAAAGCATTATTATTATTTATTATTATTATTATTATTATTATTATTATTTATACCAATATCATCATCATCTATGGCTCATCCACTAAGACATCTGGTATCATGTTGGAAACTGGAGAAATACAATAAAAACGCAGTGCTAAACAAAAGGCAAAATCCTGCAAAACATATAGAGGAATGAGTAAGAGATCTGGCATGCCTTTAGGAAAATATCTGGATTGATGTATCATTTATTTACAAAAAGCAGTACAAACACAAAAAGAAAATGTTAGAACCCATTAAAACAAACAGGCAAGTCTTAAAATAGACCATTGACATAAAACCCATGTATCTCGTGATGTTATAACAAACAAGACAGCAAAATGTACTATTTAAGAAACCCATTTAAATGAGCTTACACAAAATAAATGAGCATATATTACTCATGTAAAAGCTTGGCTGTAAGTGGTAAAAACTAAAAACACACTTCTATACGCAGATCAATACCATTAATTGAGTCCTTTGCTATTCGGACATGTAATTTGTACTCACCGCTTTAGCCTGATTTTGTGTCACTTCTAGAACAAATGTGGGTACTGGCTTTGCAACCTTGGAATTCTAACCCACCAGCAAGACTGAAAGGAGTATAGAAAAAAAAAATCAGCTCAGAACTGGTCTAAAAATGCAGACCTGATGGCCATGTCAGTTTGTCAGTATAGCAAAAATTGTCCTTGTCAGATTTTGAAGAGAGAACATAAGAACATAAGAAGAGCCCCACTGGATCAGGCCATAGGCCCATCTAGTCCAGCTTCCTGTATCTCACAGTGGCCCACCAGATGCCTCAGGGAGCACACGAGACACCAAGATGCCTGCATCTTGTTGCCACTCCCCTGCATCAAGGTGCACATTCCTCCTCTCAATAAGACTCAAGGCAAGGATTAAAATTTAGAATGCAATCCTAACCTGAAGTTAAACCAGCTCAATTAGGCTAAAAATGTTTGGCTGGCACAAGGTACAATTAAATGTAAAGTATGTTTGGACCACTCTTGGCATCAGAGAGGCCAGCCCAGAAATGTGTACCATCCTCCCTGATTCCAAGTGTGGTTCAAACGCACTTTACCGTGGCCCTTGTGCCAGCCAAACTTGGCTGGCATAACTGTGCCAGCCTAACTGCAGGTTAGGATTGCGCCCTTAGTTACAGTTATTGAAATAAGTCACAATCAATATGCTGAGCAAACCCTGCAGCCGGTCCTATTTGCAGGCACTTTTCGTCCCTTTATTGCAGCCACCTGTCCTGGAGGAGACAGCACATAACTGTCGACTCCCCCTTGGAGCATTCCCCTCCCCATATACAAAGCAGTAAATTATCTGCTGCCAATCAGTTCTTCTCTATGCCCACCCTCAAGGAGAGTTGGGCACCTGAGATGCAGCCTCCGGGTTTTAGAAGGAGCCTGTCTCTGAGTGCCAGACATAAGGGCGTGCCAACAGGATATGGGTGAATGGTTGTCTTGAGTACTCACTGAGGCATCTGGTGGGCCATGTGAGATATGGGACTAGATATGCCCTTGGCCTGGTCCAGCAGGACTCTTTGTATGTTCTTATAAATTGAAGAGGCTGAGGGTGCAATCCCATACTATGCTGGCCTAGTAAGGCCAACATAGCAGGAGGCAGCAGCAGCAACATCCAGGACAAAGGGAGGTTTCCCCTTGCACCTGCGTAAGCCCCGGTGGCCCCTATGGGCCTGCTCGGATCTGCACCTGCTGTTTTGGACAGGAGCAGCCTGAATCGGGGCCGCCCTGGCCGGGGACGGGGTTTAGGATTTGGCACTACAGCCATGCTGCGTCACAACCGCCGTCTCCACCCACTGCGCCGCCCAGTTTTGCCCCGAAACGCCTCTGGAACACCCTCATGGCGGCCCTGCGCTGACCAAGCGGATGCCGATGCTTGACTGGTGCATGGCTGGCGCTGCCGGTGGCCATGGTGGTGCCCGAGCGTCAGCACAGCACTGCTGCTCGTGCCGGTCCAGTGCCACAGCCCCAATGCAAACACGCTTGACGGCACGTTTACGACAGCGTTTGGCTGGCACAAGAGCTTAGCGCTGGCGCAAGGGGGGGTATAGGATTGTGCTGTGAATTACAACCCCGCCCCCAAGCCACAGAGCCTTTGAGGTTAATTTTGCCCTCCAAGCTCCAGAGGTTACTTACCAGCCAGCATCTGTAAGCCAGGCATTCCTGAGTGTAAGTTCTGGTTGGCCCTGAGACTCTTGCTTATCTTCAGGATGCCCACTGATCCCTATTCCTACCCCCTGTCCCACACCATACCTGGCAGTTGTGACTCACCTGACTAGCTACACCACACCCTTAGAAGAGTTGGGCAAACAGTAGAAGCAAGCAAAAAGACCAAAGACCCATTAGGGAGAAAACTGAACAATGAGGAACAAAAGTTTGAACCCCACCTTGCTTCTCTATGGCAAACAGCTTGCCTTAAGACCCAGTCCAAATCTGACCCAATTTTGTCAACCAAAATTGCCAGAGGGGGGCCGATGTTGTAAGTACTCCAGGTGCCATAATGTGCCATGTAAGCCCCTTCCACTTGCCCTCGAAGTGAGTGGGAGGGGCCACTTACATGACACCTTGCAGTGCCTGCAGTCCTGGCCATGCCGCCTCCCCTCTGGCTACGCTACTGCTGGCCGCCTTCTACAGGGAGCCAAGACTTCCTTAGGTTTGCTTTGACTGTATAGCTACTTGGTCTTGTTAAAAGAGTTGCTTTGCTTTTATGGTGCTTTTACTCCTTTTATTGTTGCTCTGTTTTACTGCTTTCTTCTTTTAATTTGAATTGATTATGCCGCATTTTATTAGGACCGTGCTGCGTTTTGCAAGCTACCTTGGTCATCATCTTGCGATATAAATAAAGGTGTGGTTTTTTGGTGACATTTTTGGCTCATGTTGAAGTGATCACCAAATTGAATGAAAACGTTCCTAAAAAAACAAAAAAAAAACACCTTTCATTTCCCCAAAATAGTAAATGTTCACCAAATTTTAGACCACCTAATAATCCTAAAGTGATAAACACATATTGAGCTCTCGTCATTTTCGTAAAGTATTTGACAGTTAAAAAATAGTTTTGTCTCCCCAGAATAGTAAATTTTCATAATATAACCCAAACCCTAACCCTAACCCTAACTCTGCATTTGGGGTGTATACTTCTGTGAGCTAAATAATAGTATTGTCGCATAAATGTCATGTTATACATTTGGTGAACATTTACTAAATTCGGTATAACCATGGTTTGTTTTTGGACCACAGTGCTAGGGGCTCACAGTTTAATTTGGTAAGCATTTCATTTGTCCCCATATGATTTTTTCACCAAAATTTCTTGACTAAAATAGCATTGCAGTGTTATGTGTTTTTATTCTACATCCTCATTCCAAATTCTCCTTTTTATTAATTTTAAATGCTTTAAGAGTGCACTAGGTAGATGTTATTTATTTTATTATTATTTAATACTAAGTAGCCAAATTAAAAAATAGCAATTGTAAACAAGCTCAAATGAATGGACACCTGTTAAGGAGGGAACACTGCTTGGCACTTATCCAGGAGCTTACAAAATATATTAGTTAGCCCTAAACTGAGATTTCCCCACTCATAACTTATCCTCATGATCTTTATGATATGGCAGCTGTTAGCTGGTTAGCTACAGATGGCCACTAACTGTCTCAGCACAAGCTGCTGTTAATAGTTTAGCCAATGTACTATGAAACTCCCGTTTGAGAAGCAGTAGTCATTATTAACCAGCCAGGATGCAAAGCAGTGAAATCTGCCTGTACGATGCTACTGGCAACATAACGTAGACAATGCTGATCGCCCGATTGAAGGAGGGGGTCTCGGGCCTGCTGATGAACTCTTGACCTTTTCAAGCATGTTTGCCATGGTGAAGGGAATGGAAATAATTCAAAACAGAGCTAAACTCTGCTATGCTCGAGACAATGTCCCCATTCTGTGGAAGTCATCTAGGCATGTGTCAGGCTTCTCTGAACGCTGTCAAGAACTTTTGAAATGTCAGTTCTTTCTCGCTATAGGCACTTTTGTTTGAGAGCTAATAAAAGATGGAGGGAATCTGGAATACAATGATTGACCAGAAGCTGCTTTTGGACAAGTTTGCTTTGGTCAAGTGACGTGAGAAGGAAGAGAGAACAAGAATTATGTTGGAAGTCTTTCAGGGCGCAATCCTATGCAGCGCCGGAATGGCAAGGCTGACTTGGCAGCGCTATATCTGACGCTGCATAGGAGTGGCTGGAGCCCCCCCCCCAGCAAGGGAGCATTTGCTCCCTTACCGTAGGGGGGCTCCAGCCTCCCCTATGTACTCCTTGGATCTGCGCCCGCTAAAGAGCAGGCGCAGATCCAAGGAGACCGTGTGGCCCAAATCGGGGCCTCGCAGCCTCACGGATGGGCTTAGGATGTGGCCGTATGGCAACCTCCCGAGCCCGCCCACATCCCGCCACTATGTGTGTGGGTTTGTGGGGGTGAATTTTACTTCAAGTGCTATGTCATCCCTGCTCCTAGCAGTTTCACGATAGGTGCTCTCATGATTGGTGTTGAAGCACTGAACAAGATAAATGTCCTATTTGTGAAGGATTTTTTTTAAAAAAATATATAGTTAAAATAGAAATGTTCACAAATGGAAAGACGATGTAAGGTGAGAGCTCATCCCAATGCTCTTGACGCTGGATTTTTGTTTCTTGGTTGTTGTTTGTAAGGATAGCTTCAGGATGACTTTAAGAATTGCAGGATGGCTGCTCCTGTGTTGGAATTTCAAAGTGAGGACTATACAAGCACCACTGAACTGAAGGAAAAAGGAGGTCCGTATAATGGCTGGGTGTGGGAGAAGTTGTGCCTTTCTGCACTGATTTGTAATCCTTGCAGTGGTTTGGATCCGATTAACCATGAGCAGAATGGCTGCTTGCATGGTTTCACAAGTGCTTGTGCAAACAGTGGCGTCTCTACAGGGAGGGCAGAGCTCTAAGTTTTGCAAGGAGCCTTACCTTGCAGTGGAAATCACACCTCTCCTGCACCGTTTTAGCCAATCCTCACAGTACAGGGAAAAGCAAGATCTTGGCATTGCTTACTGGCTACAGCAGCAAGGGAGAGGAGGGATTTTACATGACAGGGTAAGGTTCCTTGCAAAACTTATAGCTCTGCCCTCCCTGTAAAGAAGCCACTGTGTGCAAAATCTCACACAAGAGCTCTTGCAGTGTTACAATAGGGTGGTTCTGTAGCTGAAGCGCATCTTTGGAATTAGTTTTTTTTTTTTTTTTGCACAATATTCTAATGAGGTTTCAGTCACCCCTTTCAGGTTTCAGGGTGAAAGCTGGGATGGTTCAACATGACCTGCCACCTGATGCCATCAATGTCCCCAACCAGGGCAGAAGGCAGCAATCAGCCTCCCTGGGCCTCAGAAGACCTCCCTGATTTGACTTGAAGCCACTTCTGGTCATGTCTGGGAGGTCCTTGTCACGTATTGAGTTAGAGGAGAGCTTCTAGACATGCCAGGTAAAGAGATAGGCCTGAACCAAAGTTTGCGTCACATGGCAAACAGGCCTTCCGGCTGAGGAAAATAGCTAAGTCATTCTACTCATGACTGTTAAGTGCTCACACCTGTAGTAATAGAGACGTGTGAAAAGGGCAGTAATGTGCCACCACACCCCTCAGCAACAGTCCAGTGATAGGCTGCGAATCTGTATAAATCTAGCCACAGACCATACCAGTTGTGTTCTGCAAAGGACCAAGTGCTGTGGAGCACTATGTCCGAACCTTTGATATGCACTACTGACAATGTGATGTGTGCTATCTGTATTTTGCTTAACCAAGTTCCCTGCGAGGAAACTTATGCTTGCCGAACCTTCTATTCTGTAAATACTCTAAGCTGTTTTGCTCTAATACAAACTGCTGCCTTTGAAGCCTCTGTGTCCGTAAAGTCTTTCCCAACCTCCTCCACATTCCTGATATGAGGTGGGAGTAAGCTATCGTTTCGGACCAGGACGAGTTGTCGGCTTGCTGTGCAGTGTTTTGTATCGTAGCCGGCGCCGTGGGCAAGCTTCCCCCGCTGCTGCGGGGTCCGACTTTTTCAACAGTCCTATGGGGGCATCCAACTTTGGGCTCAACGTCCATGAATATCCATCCCGCACCACAGCATGCAACTCGTACCCCTACGTGTTATAACATGGCAGGAGATAGGATCGGGCAGTAATTCACCTGTGATGTCAAACAGATTTTAACAACTTGGGGGGAAAGAACAGAAAGCAAAAAGGGAGATCAAACTCCCTTTTGATCAAACACATACGAAAGAAAACTTACAACAATGTGACATGTCCCGTCTCATATTCCTTCATGGCCTGATACATTTTAAATCTTGCTTTGGAGATGGAAAAGTGAGAGGAGGGGACATCTAGGAACAAAGGCCTTTTGCTGCTGGCACGGCTTATGAAACGGCTGACTTGATCATCATTCCAAAAATTCCAACCCGCTATATGGTCTTCACGTTGGAAGACCCAAACACAGAGCACTAGCGGAACACATTCTATCAATTATTGCTGAGGAAGCAATTTCATTCTGAGCCTCTGTATTCTGATATCGCCAACTTTCTAAAAAAATAAAAAAAAATAAAAAGATTGCTTTTGGGCAAAACTTTCCTGCAATGTTATTCATCCAGAGGGGATATTTTAAAATTCTCTCTATAGCACTTTTTCAAAGTTTCTAAGCCAAGTTGAGTTTTATATGCTAATTTTTCCCATTACATATTCGTACGATATTTCCCCTTTTTTACACTCTGCTCATTAAGATTTACTCGACATTATCGAATCAAGGACAATAGCTGGTAGCCATGAATATTCTGGATGCCTTCTAACCTTTCAATAATTCACCTAATATCAGTTCCTTTCGACATCTTGTCATGCAGTTCTGCAGTCCCCATCTTACCAAGGTCTCTTTAATTGACTACAAGAATACCATTGCAAGAAGCCAGAGTTAGATGTTGTATAGAGTCACATTCAGAGCCAGACTTCCAAGGACAAGTGTGAATACCCAAATGGATTCCACACATTTCTGTATTCTGGTAAGCCTTCCCCCCCCCCCACCCCCTTTTCATCCAACCCAGCACTGGCAGTCTCAAGTGTGCAACCATGTCTGGAAGCCATTGTGGAGTACGTGAGCTAATCAAACAGAAGTTGAATCCTGGATAAATGGACAATGACAGTGGAAACAGAAGTGCCTGTTAGCAGGACCAGAACCATAACTAGGGTGGAGCCAGAGGTGTACCCGCTCCAGGCGCTGAATTAAACGGGGCGCAGGATTGTCCCCTGCTCCGCCCCAGTTACAGAGGTGACTGTCTTTGCACCACAAGCAACACGAAGACAGTCATCTCCAGGCTCTCATCCTGGTGCAGTGTTGTCACGCTCTGCCTGTTTGCGCCCCCCTATGTAATGGCTCCTTGAAGGAGGTGGTGCTGCTGATTGCAAGCACCTCTCCTCCAGGGAGACGATGGAGGAAAGTGCCTTTGTGCTGCGATCGCAAAGGGAATCTCGTCCGAGCTCTCCCTGAAGGAGGTGGCAAGCGCAAAGGCACGTTCCTCTGTTGTCCCCCTGGAGGAGGGGCGCTTACAATCTGCAGCGCCACCTCCTTCAAGGAGCCATTACATAGGGGGGCGCAAACAGGCAGAGTGTGACAACACTGCACCAGGATGCTGGGGTAGGACGTTACAGCTCTGAGCAGGACCACATAGACAGCTGCTGCATCCTGTATTTGAGCAAGCATTTCTTGGGAAGAATACCATTTATTATTTGTCAAAAGAAACTAAGTGTGACATAGAGATATAGTCATGTATACTTCCATAGATATTATAAAATAGTGTTTCTCACACTGTGGGTTTGAGAACACACACACCACTGAGACACTAGGTGGGTTGTAAGCCAATTTCAGGTGGGTCGTGTAACACCTAGTGCAGCCATAATTGAAATTGCTGAACCAGCACTGAAATTATATAAATGGAAAGATGGAACACTGGAAAGAGGAATGGCTGTGTGGTACTTTTGCTTATGTCAACATTGTAAGTAGTCTCTTTTTTTCCCTTTCTGACTCACTTTGCTATTGGAAAGTAGCTGAGAAATAACCCAACATTGCTGCATGCCCAGGAAGGCAGCAGGCTCTGGCATCACAATGATGCCACTTCCGGCCATGACATCACTTCTGGGTCCCAGACAAATGGTCATTCTAAAAAGTGGGTGCCGGTGCTCAAAGGACTGAGAACCACTATTGTAAAGTACTCCTATGGAAAACTGTTTTAAAACCATTTAGAAACTGCACCCCTACCTCAGCCTCCTCATTCCTCCCCCTCCCTGCCCCTTCCCTCCCTGCCCCTCCTGCCTACCCACCCACACAGATGGCAGATGCCTGTCTTTTCTGGTCTGGATGAGGTGTGTTGCTGCCTCCATTGGTAGTCATTTCGCAGCAGTGGAGGACAGGATAGGGGCTAGCAGTAGGAGTCTGAATTTTTTCCCTCAAAGCAATGAGGCAAAGCAGTGATGGTGAACCTTTTGGGCTCAGTGTGTTAAAACTTAGGAAAATACTTAACTTGACTCTATTGGTGTGTCAATCTCCCAAACAGAAGAGAAACAATTCTTTATATTCATTTATTTAAACAAAAAATATAGTGCGATCATGTGTGGTGCTATGTATTATATAAAGAAACATAAAATCATTACAAAAAGGAAAAAGGAGTATAGTAAAACAAACTGAGTTTTTGTCAGGTATTGGTGATTGCTGGTGTGTCACCCCAAATGTTGCGATGTGTCACCTTTGACACGTGTGTCATAGGTTCGTCATCACTGAATTAGTGACCCATATGCCCTTCCCATGACATGCGTGAAGCATCCTTGTGATGTCAGCATCCTCTTTCAACTTCTCATTGGATTTAATACTCAGATTGAGAATCTTTCTCACTGCTGTGCTTTATAATGGAGTAAGCATTATAAATTACAAGCCCGCATTACAATTGCATTCTGTTCTACAATACATCTTCCCTTGTTGAGAATTAGTCCTGTCAGTGCTGCTCCCATACTCATAGAAAGCAATTAACAAACAGGAGCACAAACAGAGTTGAGGCTGATTCATTAACATTGCATGGAAATCCAGATTGTGATTTTATGAACTAAACACTATCCAGTGAGTACTTCATTAGCCTCTGTCAGAGGCAGAGTGCTGGTTTCTTCCGTATTATATCAGACCTTGTAGGGCTCTCAAACCTTCTGTGGGTATAAAACAATGGCACAAAAATGGTCTAATAATCATTTGACTGAAAATTAGGGGATAGATTTTGAGATAATTCTCACACACACACACACACACACACACACACACACATCAGGTAAGAAGAGATGCTGCTGTCTGAGACATACAAAATTCGGCATGGGATGGATACAGTGGATAGAAGGAGGTTCTTTCCCTCTCTCACAATACTAGGATCAGGGGACATCCACTAAAATTGAGGGTTGGGAGAGTGACAACAGATAAAAGGAAATACTTTTTTACCCAGTTAAATTTTACCCAGTTAAGTTTACCCAATTAATCTATGGAACTCCTTGCCACAGGAGGTGGTGATGGCATCTGGCCTAGATGCTTTTAAAAGGGGACTGGACAGATTTCTGGAGGAAAAGTCCATCGCAGGCTAAAGGCCATGATGGTTAGTGCCACCTCCTTACTTTAGAGGTAGGCTACCTCGGAGTGCCGGATGCAGGGCAATGGCAACGAGATACATGTGTGTTCTGCATTCCCTGAGGCATCTGGTGGACCACTGCGAGATGCAGGAAGCTGGACTAGATGGGCCTTTGGCCTGATCCAGTGGGGCTCTTCTTACGTTCTTATGTGTTCAGGGGGTCCCGTTTCTAAATTGGAAAACTCTGATGCGTAGTGACATGACTTATAAAGGGAAATTTTTCTCCATGAGAGATAAGGAGTTGCAAGTAGAGGTTGCCTAGGATTAACAGCTAAGGTAGTGTCTGTGCAGCAAATCCAAATTTCTAAGAGGGAAAAATACAAATCTTTGCAATCCTGTACACTTGCCCTGGAGTAAGTTCTATTAGGTCCTCCCTGAATGTTGGGGGGAGGGCAGAAGACCCTGAGCCCTGCACAGGTGCAGCAGTGAGCAACGCCCACCTCTACACCTGTACCACTCCAAACTGGAGTGTTTGTGGACACCAGGGGCATGGCAGGGTAGTGCAAGGGGCAGGAAGGCAGCACTAGGGGCAGCGATCTGTGGACCTGGCCCCGGGGTGGAGATTTGGCCACATCCGCGCCACTGGTTCTATTTAACTCAGTTGGACTTACTTCTCAATACTCATGCACATGTTTGCACTGCAAGACATTCTCCCTGTTTTCCCAATTAATGACTAAACACAATTTCAAAACACAACAAATGCCAACATTGAAAACGCTGTTTGTACTCTCATACTGTAAACAGTGATGTCCTTTTAAGAGAGTGAGGAAGAAAAAAGTACACACAGGCCCAGCAAAATGCAAATATCTGGCTTTGTCCCTTTAAAGGCTTATATTAGAGGAGGAAAGAGCCTGCAGGCAGAGATTGCCAAAGGTAGGGCTGACCCTTGAAAAGTGCAGTGGGGAAAGAAGAGGGTATGAGAGGCAAAGGATGGAAGTGCAGGGAATTTTAATATGTAGGTCCTCAAAAAATGAAGGACTTAAATGTGGGGAGATGTATACTGGTGAGGCTTCTAACAGGAAGCCCTGTATCTGTCAGCATTATGCATGGCCATGTGCAAAATGCACAGCCATTTGTGGATAGCCTACTGCCACATCTTAGGTTCTCAGAGGTTGACAGGACACTATGGGTTCGTTCAACCCTTAGGAGCTCACGCAAAAAGAAAAAAAAAGTGGCATTTTACACTGTTGCAGGGGCAGCTACCTGTGCCCATCTCAAACAAATTGCATAATGATGAGCTGTACAGAATTTTGAGCCTACTTATTCTTCCACTCCCTCCCAATGCTGATACAGGGTGCAGTCCTAACCTGGAGTAAGGCCGGCACAGTTAGGCCAGCAAAGTTTGGCTGGCACAAGGGATACCATAAAGCATGTTTGGATCCCTCTCAGAGTCAGAGAGGCCAACACAGAGACATGTGCTATCCTCGCTGAGTTGGTGTCCCTGGTGCCAGCCAAACTTGGCTGGCCTAACTGTGCCGGCCTAACTCTAGGTTAGGATTGCGCCCACAGTGGCACTGAAATGGCTGCCACTGCATCCTATGGAGGGAGGGGAGTTGTGGATCAATCGCCCTTAGGACATATGGAACTGGAAAAAGTGCGGAAGACAATGACAAAAATGATTATGAGACTGGGGCACCTCCCTTATGAAGAAAGACTGCACATTTGGGGCACTTCAGTCTAGAAAAAAGGAGCATGAGGGGGGACATGATTGAGGGCGCAATCCTAAACAGCGCCAGAATGGCGATGCCAACAGGCCAGTGCCATATCCAACACTATTAGGAGAGGCTGGAGCCTCCCCACAGCAAGGGAGCATATGCTCCCTTACCGTAGGGGAGGCTCCAGCCTCCCCTATGTGCTCCTTGGATCTGCGCCTGCTAAAGAGCGGCCACCTCCCGAGCCCGCCCATGTCCCACCCAAGTCCCGCCCCTCCTTCCCTCCCTCCCTTCCTCCCTCCAATCCTCGTGCTGCCTCGACATAGAGCCTCCCTCGCGCCAACTGCTTCAGGCGGCGCAAAGGAGGCTCTTCTTTGGCACTCTGAAGCCGACGCTATGAGTAGCGTCAACAACATTGCGTCAGTGCTACATGCCTTTTAGGATTGTGCTGCCCGACATAAAAAATTATGCATGTGAGGGATAGAGTCGACAGAGGGATGTTTTTTCCCCTCTGTCACAACACGAGAACCAGGGGACATCCACTAAAACTGAGTGTTGGGAGAGTGAGAACAGATAAAAGGATATACTTTTTTACCCAGTGGGTAATTAATCTGTGGAACTCCTTGCCCCAGGAGGTGGTGATGGCATTTGGCCTGGGTGCCTTAAAAAGGGGAATGGACAGATTTCTGGAGGAAAAGTCCATCGTGGGCTAGACTATGATGGGTGGCGCTACCTCCTACATTAGAAGTGGGCTACTTCAGAATGCCAGGTGCAAAGCAGTGGCAACAGGATGCAGGCATCTTGTTGTCTCGTGTGCTCGCTGAGGCACCTGGTGGGCCACTGTGTGATACAGGAAGCTGGACTAGATGGGCCTATGGCCTGATTCAGCAGGGCTCTCCTTACGTTTTTATGTTCCCCTACCCAGAGGGATCAGGCCCAGGAAGGTTGGTAGGATTTGGCAGCCAACACTACCACTCAACTCACACTCTTCCTGGACCGGATCTGCTCCCCTCTCACCCATCACCACCCCATTCTGCCCTCCTACCACCCCTTTTCCCCGGCCACTTTACCTTCAGTGGCAGGCAGCTCTGGATCCGCTGGAATGAATGGGAGGCTCTGGCCTTTCTGCCAGGTTCCTGAGAGCATGCTACTGAGCCCAAGCCAGAGCACCTTTAAGACTTTATGGCAATCAGGGTGAGCAGAAGAGGCTCATCAACGACGCCTGGCCCCTTTGGAATTGGGCTGTTTACCCGTGACATTTTATGCTCATGTTGCAGAACAGTTGCACAGTCTTCGAAAACCAAGTCTGGACGGGGTGCCTCATGCTATCATTTCCATATGCACATGTCCCAATACACAAGCAAAAGAATATCATAAAATACAATTCCATCAGGGCAACTTCGCACTCAACAATTTCGTAACTTGGTAGAGATGAGCCCAGAAGACATCTGCTTGGCATAGGTTCATCCAACACAAAGGGGACATGTTGGTCTCATTTGCTACTTGTCCCTCCCTTTGCATTACACAGGAGTGATGAGGAGGAAAAAGTGGCAACTCCAGCTCCATGTGTCTTTACGAGAGACATTTCGAACAGCAGTACCTTCACAGTCGATGATTTAAGGCTGTGTCCCTTAAGTGTGGGTACAAACCTTTGGTTGAGTAAGGGCAGTGATGTCATGCAGGGGGTACGCGGGGGTACGCGAGTACCGGTTTCTAGGATTACAGCTGGCCACGCCCATTCGCCCGCCCACTCGTCGACTCCGCCCTCTGCAACGTTTGAATTTCCTGCATCTTTGAGTTGCCTGCATGTTCTCAGAGCCAGGCAGGCAGGCAGGCAGTGAGCGGAGCCTTTCCTTTCCTTGCCACTGAAAAATGAGTTGCTCTGGGGTTTTAACATGATGCCAGGCCTCCTTAACATGTTCTGGGGGTGCTATGGAATACTGTTGCAACTGTTGGGTCAGTTTAAAATCATCTGAGGCCTCAAAAAGGGCTTTTTTCATGTCACTTCCTGCCATGACATCACTTCTGGCTTATGACGTCACTTCCGGTGGGCGGGTCCCGACACGTGCCAATCAAAAGTGAGTACCTGTTCTTAAATCATTTAGATGACACCACTGAGTAAGGGCTCTTATTGTGTGAACCCATCGCCAACTTCAGAACAAGGAATGTTCTTGTTCCATTACACATGATTATGCCTATCTGAGACATTTCACGGAAAGCAGAATGTGCTCCATCCAAACCTACAGGGTGTTTTAAGGGACTGAATACATTTGAATGGGGGACAGGTTTGAGGAAATTACAATCTGCTTCCTCCAGCAGAAGAGGAAGCTCAATTAACGGAGTAAATTATTCATCATGAAAAATTTGCGCAACTCCAGCCCCATCTCTGCCTCCACTTAGTTTTTTGGCATCACTGCTGAGGCTGCTAACAAGGGTACCAATTAGTGCCAAGGAGAGGTGATTAATGTCTCCAGGAAAACAAAATTACCCACCTCTGCATTTCCTGGTTTGGGCTGGGACCATCTACTAAAATGCTCAAAGACAAGAAATATGTCTGATCTAATTCAAGCCAGGATATTGCATGAAGGATATATAACATTTACGATGCCGGGGGGGAGGGGGAAGGAGGAGGAATGAAGCACTCCATCAAACGAAAGGAATTAGGTACATTTGCATCATCCTGAAGTGCCAGGATTTCATTCTGACATTTAAAAGAAAAAATAAAACAAAATGGCTCAGAAGCTGTCACTCACCACAAGAATGCAATTAAATGGCAATCTGTGCCCACACCACGAAAGACAGCGTCCCCAATAATTCAGCATTTGTTTCATTTGTGAAAGACAGAAATGAGATAGCTAGAGGTGAAGAAAACAGTGATAACACAATAAAAACACAGAACACCACTTTCTGTCCTTCTCATTTTTTATTTTAAAAACCCAAAATCTGCAAAAAAAAAAAAAAAAAAAAAGCCCCACCCCATTTTAATTGGTTTTTATTTCTTATTTAATGCGGGGCGTGCATGGGTAATGACTGTGGCTGCATTTGCTAACACTATACCACTTATACCATTTTATATATTATACCAACCTAGTCCCATTTTAAAGTGATTATAATTATAATGTAAATTTTGAATAAAAACACACAATACCGCATTCTGCACGAGTAACTTTTGGAAAATAACGAAATCCGTGAAAAAATAAATCATTTTCTTCCACCTCGAAAGATACGAGAAAGACATTGATTGGACCAGTGGATTCTGAGATGAGATCTTGCATGGCCTTCTGGAGAGATCTTCCAGGTACAAATCTCATGAATTGTGCTGATCATCGCAACAGTGCAACATTTTGCACAACAATTCCGGCACAACTGGCTCCAACAACTACAAGCAACTTATCTTTTTACATCTTTCTCACACCCCTGGTGTTTGCACAGCATCACGGTTTCAATCTCATTTCCAGGATACATAATGCAATCAGAAGCTCTATGAACTCATTTATAGCAAATAAATAATATTTGTTTAAAAGTTCTGGAGAGAGTCCTTCTGTATAGTACAGCTTATAATAACCTTGACATGGGTCCAGTTAAAAAGCTGGGAAGGTAAGAAAAAGTAAACGGCAACTTATCCACAAATTGGCCAAGAAAACCGGGTTTTCTTGTAGACACAACCTTGCAGTCTACAAAACTAATGAAATGGGGATACAGCAAGGCTGCTTTTCTGGAAGATAAGCTGTCATTAAAATCGAAGGATTTCAGGATTTTGAGAATCTTAGGTTTCAAAATTATATTTATTGTCTCATTTATTATTTTCAAAGTTGCCTTAGCCCATTCTTTGGTTTAAAAGAAAATGCCCAAAGTAGCTTATAAGTTTCATCAGCAACACTAAAACTTACAGCAATTGTAAGCAAACTCAGGGCAGCAGCATCACTATAATTGGCAGCAATGGGAGTCCAACGGAAAGCCAGTCTGACTTGTCAAATGAGAACTGACGAGAAAGTACAAGATCACATCATGCATTCACGGAAGGATTGGATCCAACCTTGAAAACAATATTCAGCTGAAAAGCAGGAAGGCATAACTGGGTGTCAACAGCAGGCTTAACATTTGCCAACACCAAATTGCCGATCCATGAGAGATGAATGTTATCACTAAGGCAGGAGTTCCCAAAGTATGTGTTGTGGCACCTTAAGGCATCAGGGTGGAGTGCCATGCGGTGTTTCCAGTGGTTGTTCCTACATGTTCTCCTGGGCTCAAGACATTTGGCCACCACCATCTTGGATCTCATGAGATTTATTGTGAAGTCCAAGATGAGCAGGAAAGGCTGTGGGATGCTATGACCCTGGTAAGCTAGGGAACAACTGCACTAGGGCCATCTAAAGGCTGGTGGAAGAGAGAATCAGCACTATATTTTTTCCAGCAAAAGTCATTTATTTTTAGGGTAACCTCTTACAAATAAGTGATGTCTTCTCCTGCTCCTGCTTACATGCCATGCTCATCATTACATGCTTGTGTAGTGGTGCTGTTTTTCATGAAGTGGCTTCTGTGTGCAGGGACTGTATATACCGCTGCATAATTTTCATGCTCACGGCTGACCATTGTATGCATACCACCAGTAAGGATGTGAAAAATCATTTAGACTTGGCCACATTTATTGAATCAATGCATTTTGGGCAGGAGGTGTGGTCTGAAGATTGAGGTGCTGCCTTGCCTGGAGAAGCAAAGCAGGATCAGCTTCAGTCTGACCTTGGATGGGCAACTGGAATGACTTGCCGGAGCTTCGTGGAGGAATGTGAAGGTGTGTGGAGTGTGATAAAGTCAGCTGACAAAAAATGAGTCACATCTTGAGAGCTGATCTGAGGCTTTGATTTGTGGCTGCCTGTGGAAGCTTGGAAGGTTGGATGCTAGCACACAGATGTACACCCTACTTTTTTTCTCTCTGAGAGTGGTCCAAACGCGCTTTATGGTGCCCCTTGTGCTGGCCAAAATTTGCTGGCCTAACTGTGCCAACCTAACTCCAGGTTAGGACTGTGCCCTCAGTGTTTTGCCCCCTCTAGGAATGCCACTGCTTGTATGAGCATGAATGAGCATGACCTAACTTCAAACTTGACATGGTCCTAAGTGGTCCTGAAATACTGCTATGGGGGAAGGATTGCTGTCAACCACGAGCTGGCCCACAGAGTGCATCCTAGCTGTGCCACATGGTAGTATATTCATTTCAGCTTTATGAGCTTACTTGCGAGTTGCCTGAGTTCTCCCTCAATGAGCTTGTCTTTGCTGTCATGAAGCCTTTTTATTTTACAATCCGACACCTTGAGAAGTTGGCATTCTGCATACACGGCAGTTCATCAGCCGTTCCAATAAATCATATTCCCAACAGTAATAAACACTGCCGTTTCCACTGTATGAACAGGAAGTAATAAATAACACAGTGCTAGAAGGATGGTGATTCTGCAGATTACTGCAAGTGAAAAAAAAGTTCAGGCTCCCATTATTCACTTTTAATTATTCTTGCAGGTAGCTAAAAGCTGTTCATCCTTTCACCCAGCAGCTTCCTAAGTGTAGACCTTATGTGCAGGAAATTTCTCAATCACAGGACAGAATATCCATTTGGAATTTGATGGGGGAAGGAGGGAAATTAAACAGGAAGCTAATTAAATGACAATCTGATGTGTCACAGGCTTCAAGGACAAAATATGAAGGAACAAGGACAACAAATTAAAGAATACAGAGCCGTGGATTATTAAATTGTCCCCCTTTTGATAATCAATGAACCACGTAATTGATACCAGGAACAACAAATCTGTGATTCTGAGGAACTCCGATTGCAGGTCACAATTTGTTTATTGCAGAGGATGTCCAGAATAGTTCTATACAATTTTGTAGTAAGTGAACTGTGAATAGCAATTCTGTTGAAATTAAATGTGAACTCATAATATTTCACAGCACTTTTTGAGTGTACAAATCACTTCACATGTGTTATTTTGACACAGCCGTTCGAACAATCCTATAAGGCAGTGGGTCCCAAAAGTTTTAGCACTGGGACCCACTTTTTAAAATGATTTTATCAGGACCCACCCAGGTTACCAGACTTTTAAAAAGATGCCTAGAAATAAATAATATTTATTTATTAGTAATCATAGCCAGAAAAAGATGCTCCAACATTTATCTCCCTATATTTACACGTACTTGCAAACTGAAGGAGCTGAACTCTTTGCAGGGTAATTTGCATTTACAGTGTTCTTTTATAGCAAACAGCACTTGAAGCAATTAATTATCTGATATTTCCATCACCCTTTGGCAACCCACCAAAAATCAGGTTGTGACTCACTGGTGGATCCTGACCCACAATTTGGGAACTACTCCTATAAGACTAGCCTAATAAAATGTATATTTACAAGATATAAGGAGGTAAGGTGAGAGGCTTGCTTGAAGGAAATAATGGCAGAGGTGAGATTTGAACTTTGGAAGGCTTGAGTCACAGCTCCTGCTCTCACAGTGCAATCCTATATTGACTCAGAAGTAAGTCCTAGGGCAGTGATGTCATCTGGTAATGAATATTGGGAACGCTGGGCGGGACTTATGTGTGATTGGCTGCCCGTCCGTTCCGTTCCGCGGCTGCCCTGGCCTCGGGGGGGCACCTGCTCGCTGGGGGGATGGGGCGCGCGCCGGGTGCCTGGGCAAGCAGCGGTGGGGCACGCCAACCGGGGCCAGCCCCCCCCCCGAGGCCAGGGCAGCCGCAGAATGGAACGGACGGGCTGCCAATCACGTGTCCCGCCCAGCGCTCCCGATCTTCATTACCAGATGTCATCACTGTGCTAGGGGCATGCGATTGCCGCAGCCCGGCCTCGGAAGCAACTGCTTGTGGCACCCCCTTCCAAGGCCAGGGTGTGCAATCACCACGGCCTGGCCTTGGAATCGGCTGCTTTGCATCGCAGCTAGGTGTTGCAAGGCAGCCCCGCCCTCTTCCGAGGCTGGGGCGAGCGAGCCAATTAGCTTCTTCCTGAGGTGCCAGCGACACCTCGATTGCGCTGCCCTCGGCTGGGTCTGTTCGCCACTGGGCCGGGCATACTCCCGGCCCAGCACCAAGCATGGGGGTGCCCCGCTCTTTGGGGGTGCCCAACATGGTGGGTGCTGAGCACCCATTGCAAATTATTGTGGGTGCTGGGAGCATACCGGCACCCATGGAGTTGGCAGTAGTGGTGGGAAGGATGTAGATTACTACCAACCTCTAGGCATTGCACTTAGCTGGCCCCTTCCCGTCTCCACCGCCACAATGATCATTGCATGCATGGCCTGCTGCTTTAGCCAAGGGCTGCATTGATCAGAATCAGAATCAAATTTATTACGGTCAAAGACCAGCATAACCAAACAAAATATGCAAAGGTGCACATTAAAAATACTCCAGTGCAATATTACTAGATACCAAATTGGTCTTAAAAATCTAGGAACTATAATCTGATCGCTAGTTACATTTTAAACCTTGGAATCTCTCCTCATTACTCACGATGACTTTGCAAGTTGGTGGGCGGAACCTGAGCCTGAGCCGAAGAGGCTGCATTGATCTGGGGAAATCGGTGAAGGGATGTAATGATAGCAGACAGGTGCCTGAAAAGACTGAAGACTGCCCTGTTTCAATGGAAGACTTTTTTGTTTGTTTTGTAATTAGAAAACCACACTGCTAAATATAACATTAATGAGGTTGTGGCCTCCAGAATGCTGTGCCTAGGGCTGGCTTAAAACCAGTGTGACCAATGTCATCACATTGGGCCCTGCGCTTTAGGGGCCCCTGCACCACTGCAGAGAGCATACTGCCTGCTGCTGCAGCCTGGATCTCTATGGACTGTCAGTGGGGTGACAAAGCAGCTTTACCTTGAGCCCTCCCACCTGCCCTTGCCTCTGAACCCCCCAGAATGGGCCTCCTGGAAGCAGGTGTCAGGGATGTCATCATGACACCACCAACTATTTCCAGGTGCCACACTTTGTGCATGGCACCACAAGTCATCTGCTTGGAGAGCGGGGAGCCCCACAGGGATGGTGTGAGGGGGGGGGCTGTGGTGAATGCCCTGCTTTGGTGCCCACCATTTCTGGAGCCGGCCCTGGCTATGCATGTTCCCTATCTACCCATTGTGTGGCTCTCAAGGTGCATACACCTTGCCAGAAAAAAAGTGATGATCTACACCTGCCTAAATGCAGAAAATGTACATAGTCACACCCAAATGATTTAGGAACAGGAACTCACTTTTGATTGGCACTTGTCGGGAACCCAGAACCAGCCACGGAGCCCGTTAGGATCCGGAACGCCCGTTCTGGTCCGTTCCCCCTGAATGACATCACTGGTCACACCCCAAACAATAGTATTTCTATCCTCTAAAATGGACAAATATACTGAACTTTTAACCAGAAACACATGCTTCTGCCACAATGTCATCTTCCATCTCCCCCTGGCCCTACAATCTGTTGTTTCTAACAACCCCTTTCCCCAAGTATTTCAAACTGAAGTCAGGAGAGAGTGTAAGAACTGTGTATGTTTTAGCACTGGGCCATTTTTTTTAAAGGTGCCAAAATAAGAAACTACAAGTCGAAGTGGAAGCATTCCTCCGTCAATGTGTTGACAGTAGAAATGCAAATGCAATCTAGTTGTCTATAGACTGAGCAGGCAGGTGAGGGCATGAGCTGTGAAGGGCAGGCCACTCGTCATATCCTTGCACTGCTACTCTCTTGAAAACAACTGGCCTGTTTCGAGATAGGAATGGTTTATTATCATTCTCCAAAGCTAGACATGCAGGGCCCGATCCTATTGGGCTTAATACAGGCAATATGAACGTGCCTCTGTTGCTCAAGGTGCCGAGAAGCACCTCCAGTGCCAGCAGTAAGCTGTTGCTGCTGGTGCTGGGCTGATGCCATGGCAACCCCGGCCCCACACGGCCCAGAGGGAGCACCACAAGCCAGTGAGCATTGAGTACACCAGTCACCGGTGTTGCAGCCTTTCTGGATGGGGCAGGACAGTGTTCCAGGGCAGGGGAGGGATGGAACAGGTGTGGGATCCCGATCTCCCTGTAGGGCCCCACAGCCTTACACAGAGGGCCTTGTCTCTAAATAGCTGGCGCGGGGGCAAGTAGACCACTCGCCCACCCTGCACCTTTACTGTGGGGAAAGGGGACAAACATCCCCTTCTCCTGTGCAGCCTCCTGTATCCACCTGGCTACTGCTGTGCTCCCGAGGAGTCGAGCAGCTTAGGATCAGGCTGCCCATCTCTCTCATTCACTGTCATCTGGGTCAGCACCGAACGTGAGATGCTAGCAGCAATTCTGCATATTTAAGCAAGGAACTGCTCCCAGCTCATCAACAGAGTAGATGGAGATCCAAATTTAGTATTAAACAGTGGACAGGTCAAGAATGCGAAACACTCCCCACATGACAGCTCCCCTAGCCCTTGCCCCCATGTGCTTTTTCAGCCAATGTCACTGCTATTTTGTATTCCTTACCTTTTAATGTTAAAATTAGGCCACTCCCTTTTCTATGTTCCACTCACACAATGTCACCATCATGTCACATTTGACCCGAGGGGCTGATATAAAAATGCACTGTTTTAGAATATTCAGGTCAAATCGAGAGTAAACTCCTAGATTTAATTCTATTTATATTCCACCTTTCAGTCTCACAATGAAATGCCCAAGAAGTCTAGCAAAACGATTTGTTTAAAAATTAAATTATAAATTATTCAACCACAAAAACAAGCAAGCAAGCCTACTAACACAAGCTTGGTAATCAGTAGCACAATTTTCACTTGCAAAAATATTGAACCATTAAGGCTGCTGGAATGAAAACATCATGAGCTCAAGCATCTCTAAGTCATGATGGACGTGGCCAATCCAATTTCCTGTAGCAAGGAGTTCCACAGGTTTCTTTATTGCATTCAACAAAGAGTGTTTATCTTGTAGAAAAATCACCCTATTTGGAACCGACTATAAAAATCTAATTAGAAAATTGTTCAAAAAAGCAAATAAAATTCCCCTTCATTGGAAGCTGTAATTGGACTTGTTTTTTGAAGTTCAGCCAAGATAAGGTTTTGTATACACTCAAAATAGTAATTGTGTGGAAAATAGTGGACTCTTATTATTATGCCCTTGCGTCAACAGAAGCTTGCTCTTTGGTAAGCAGAAGAACGTATTAGCAAGGCAAACAAGAATTTTAATTCCCAGACAAGAATGTGTTTCATACACAGCATTTGAGCCCACATCTGGATCAGTTTCACATCAAAGAAAATGAAGGATCATAACCCAGGTGTAAAATGATGCAATACCACACATAAAAAGGACAAGTGCAAGAATTTGCATTCCCAACACATCTCGACTGAATCTTTATCAAAGGAAATTGCACAGTTGACTTCATAAACCTGCTCAATGAAACTGCATGTGGCAGAGACTTCAAGCACACTAACATTTGTTTAATTTGCCAGTTAGCGCACCACTTGTGGCAGTCATTTTTCCATGAGGATGACAATTTTTTAACCATTTTTTATTTCAACGTCCTTCTACACTCCTTGCATAACAGTGGCTGGATATTGTCCTGCACTGATTAAACACCTGTCCTTTAAATCAGCTTCCGTGTCAGTGGACTGGAAAGTAGTCCATCTAATACCGATATTTTTAAAAGGATCCAGGGGGATCCAGGAAATTACAGGCTGATCAGCGTAATGCCTGCTCTGTGTAAATAGCTGGAGAGCATAATTGAAGACATAACGATTAAGCATATAGAAGAAGAGGCTTGGAGAAGCAGGATCAGCCTGGTTTCTGCAAAGGTACATCCTGTCTCATTAATCTTAGAGTTTTATGCGTATGCCCCGTTTCCTGGGAGCGCAGAAGGCTTGAGGGCTGTGCTGATTGGGCCACAGCCGGCCTGGAAGGCAGGGCGAGTGCTGCTTTGCGCATGCGCTCACCTCTGCCCAGCTAGTTGGAGCCTGGCCAGCGAAACCCACCCTTTCCATTCCCCCATTTTCCATTCTGAGAGCTAGCTGGTCGCTTCGGAGCCAGGTAGGAATTTTTTGCTCACCACCTTGATTGGCTTGCGTGGTGGGTTTTTTCGCCTGCCGCAAACTGGAAGGGGAGGAAGGGATTTAAATAGGTTGGTCACTTTCAGGTGGGCAGGACGAGTATGGGTAGGGTAGGTAAGGCATTATGGCGTACACCTGAAGTGGCACAGGTGGGAACTCGCAAGGCCGCTCATATGTTGCATAACTGGCTTGGTGGGTTAGCTTTGCTTGAGTGCCTGCCTGGACATGCAAAGGCTGCCCATGGTGAGGCCTGGGTGAGCTGGAGCAGTCAGGCCATCTCGCCCCCTCCCAAAAGGAGGCGGCAATGATAGAATGGGTTGGTGTCTGACCAGCTGCACGCCAGGTGTATCTAGGTGGTGCATCCCAGGTGGGATGCCCAGCTGGTCATCCAGACCAAAAGGGGGAGGTAGATGGCTAGGACCAGTGGTGTCATTCAAATGATTTAGGAACAGGAACTCACTTTTGATTGGCACTTGTCGGGAACCCGGAACCAGCCATGGAGCCCGTTAGGATCCAGAATGCCTGTTCTGGTCCGTTCCCCCTGAATGACATCACTGGCTAGGACCATTTCCCCCCAACCAGTACCCGCACTCAAGTGTTGAAATTTACCTGCTGCAAATAATTTGTGTGAAAAGTTAATAAAGTGGCCCATTTAGCATCCAAAGCCAAGTCTCGCGTGCTTATTTACTGGGTGCGGGGTAATCAATGGACATGTGGATGAAGGTGATGCCCTTGACACTGTATCCTTGGACTTTCAAAAAGTTTTTGACGAAGTCCTTCATCAAAGGTTCTTTAGACAGCTTAGCAGCCAGGAACTATGAGGACAGGCGATTCTATAAGCTGAAACTGGTTAAAGAATAGGCAGCAGAGAGATAAATGGGGAATTTTCATAAATGGGGAGGGAAAGATGATCTGGGTTTCCCTAAGGATCTGTTGTGGGACCAGTGCTTTGAAAACTGGTTCAGCAATGATCTGGAGTTAAGGGTAAACTCCAGTTTAAGTTAGTGAAGTGGCCACCCAACTAGTTAGCGTGGTTGAAAGCAAAGCAGATTGCAAGGGGTTCCTAAAAGACCTCTCCAATCTGGGTGGATGGGCAAGCAAATGGCAAGAAATCAGGAACAGGACACATGCTCATTGGAAAGCACCCATTACACAATTATCCATGCTCTGCTTAAAGGGAGCTGTGAGTGAGTTCTATATAGTACAAGCAGCAAGTCTGTTTGGCATTTGTTCAATGGATATACTTTTGCCCCCTACAACCAAGAGGGTTCCTTTTTTTCCCTGCCTAACCACAGAGGCGGAAAGCTTCAGAGCCTTCTGTTGTCAGACGCAGGGTCTGTCCTGATTTGCAAAGCCAGATGCAGTGAAATCACAGAGCTGTGGAGTTTTTCAATAATGTGAGTGAGCTGAAGGGCGAAAAAGCCTCTCTGTGTGCACCAAGTGGCTACAAATAGTCTCTGCCACTGGAATGAAAAATTAAGCCGTGCCAGAGAGCACGTTGAGGAAGAGCGAGGCCTTTTACTGATGGAGATGGCATTGATCCTATAAAATTAATCTGCCGCATTTGAACAGAGAAAAGCTGAATACCAAGGGAGACAGAGAGACTGCAAGTACTAGCAATAAAATTAAAAAGATGTGGCTGGGATGGGAATACCTGCCTGCCTTCCTTCCTTCCTGATAATGGCAGCAGAGACAAAAACAGAGTTCAGCCGAAGCCAGCAAATCAGCTAATTAACGATATAATTTGTACCTGGTCTTTGCTGCCCTTAATGATTCTGCCGGAGCTTATTCGGATTTAGCTATCAGTGGAACAAACCAGAAAGAACATTTGAGAACCTTTTTAGGAAAGAAAAATGGGGGTTTTCTTTTTGCGGTTTTTGTAAGGAAGAATAATGTAGCAATTGTTTACAGCAGTCTTGGGCCTACAGCCCTGGTAAATGTGCAAAGAATTATAGGAAATGGGTAGTAAGAAAATAAGACAGAACTCTCTCTCTCTCTCTCTCTCTCTCTCTCTCTCTCTCTCTCTCTCTCTGTGTGTGTGTGTGTGTGTGTGTGTGTGTGTGTGTGTGTTGTGTAGCCCTGACTGCTTGGCTACAGTATAATTACCAGACCCACTTCCAATTTGTTGTGTGGAAAAATAATTGGTGAATACAGGAGGTGGATTTGCTCACACTAAATGGCTCAGGCAGTGTGACGGTAGGTGCAAACATCCCGAAATGACAGCATAATTTAGCCGCAGTGATGCTGTGGGTGGACATGATTAACTCTCCAGTTTCAGATGGCACATTATGGTGGCAGGAACTGTTTACCCCTGACCAAAGGGAACAAAAAGCAAATGCAATGGCTGTTTATAATGCAGCAGTTGCTATAATGTTAATTAGAGCATCATCGTCTTTCAGTCAAGCTGTCACAAAAGCATGCTAAGCGATGGCCAAGAGGGAAAAGGCCAAGTGTTGCCATCAGCCCTGGCCAAAATAAAGCTGGAAAGGACCGTGTGCTTCTGAGGGATATGAATGAATACGTCTGGAAAGGGTCTATAAAACCTGTTGCCCAGGCCATAAACCATAGTTGGAGTCCCACAATTGGGAATGCAATCCTAAACTGGAGTTAGGCCAGCACAAACTAAGCCAGCAAAGTTTGGTGAGCACAAGGGCCACCATAAACATGGTTAGACTACTCTCGGAGTCAGGGAGGATGGCTCACATCTGTGTGCTGGCGTCCCTTGTGCTGGCCAAACTTTGCTGGCTTAACTTAGGCCAGCCTAACTCACTTTAGGATTGTGCCCTGAGACAACCAAATAGTCTTGGAGCAAATCTAAGGCCTGGATCACACATGTAGATATGAGACAATCCATTTGTAAGATGCAACCAACATGGGATATGCAATCACAATTCACTACAATGTGAGAGGTTATCTGTAGAAAAAGTCACACCAGTCCTTCCTCTGGCATTGTCAAGCATCTTTTGACCGACTTCCTGTGTTTATGTGTACCTGAGCAGAACCAGCCTGTCTAAAGAACTGGGAGTTTCCCCTCAGGCTTTGCCAATGTTCAATTCAATTCAGTTCAATAAATAATCATTGCGGGGTATAAGTGTCCTGAAACATCTTTCCATTTTGTGAACTGTTCAGAATAGCATCAACCAGCATTCAGTTTGTACCTGTTGCCATAGGCAAGCCTGGACAAGAATGCCCCCCGCACTCTGGGAGACAGGCCAAGACGCTGTTTCACCTCCCCTGAAGGACTCGAAATTCACAGATACCAGAAAGCCATGTGAACTTTGCACCATATGTTCAAAACCCACATCGAGGATTCCAAACCCACAGACTAAGAAGTGAAAAATGTACTTGGCTTTTAAACAACTCACAAATCCACATGGGGCTTTCATCCAAGTGTGCACTACATCCCAATGATGTGCAGTTGGGTCAAGGCCCAGAGCGGCACATGAATATTCCTCTCTCTCTCTCTTTTACTCTCTCCCACTCTTAAGCTCAGTTGATGCTCAGTGGCATGGCTGGGAGTTACACCGCCCAGGAGCACACCTTCCAGGGCTGCACCCCCTCCCTTCTGAATGCCACTGCAGCTGGGCTCCAGTAGAGTCAAATGGGTATTCTGAGGCCTGAGGAGGCCGACCATGGCATCCCCCAACAGTGGCGTCTCTACAGGGAGGGCAGAGCTCTAAGTTTTGCAAGGAGCCTTACCTTGCAGTGGAAAACACTCCTTTCCTGCACCGTTTTAGCCAATCCTCACGGGGAAAAGCAACATCTTGGCGTTTGCTTACTGGCTACAGCAGCAAGGGAGAGGAGGGATTTACATGACAGGGTAAGGCTCCTTGCAAAACCTAGAGCTCCGCCCTCCCTGTAGAGACGCCACTGCCCCCCGGCCTCAGAATGCCTTCTAAAGCCTTCATGAGGCCTTATGCCGGTTTTTTGAAAAATCAGAAGTGATGCTTTAAGGCCTTATAAAGCCTTCTGAGGTCTGGAAGACGCCTCCCTAGGCCTCAGAGGGCCTTAAAACATCACTTTGGTTCCCCCCCCGAAAATCGAACGTGAGCTTTTCAGGCCTCCCAAAGACACTAGAAGGTGTTTCTGAGTCCTGGGGAGGCTGTGGTTGGCTTCCTCAGGCCTCAGAACACCCCCTTCTCTGATCATGTTCGCAGAGGACGGGGGAGAGCGATGGGGGCAGGGCTGCAGTGGGGTTGGTAGGGCCGCCCCCCCCTGAAGGAGAGTGCCCAGCAGTAGTGCTATCCAGCCGATACGCTGGGCGGGACTTACGTTTGATACACTGATACGTTTGATACGCTGGGCGGGACTTACGTTTGATTGGCAGTCCGCCGGTTGCGTCACGCCACGTTCCACTGCTTTCCCACCCGCCGGGTTTGATTGACCTGCCAATCAAACATAAATCCCGCCCAGCATACCAGCTGGATAGCACTACTGGTGCCCAGGATCATATGACCCCAGGGGCCCTGCTTCAGCTACACTAGTGTGTAACCTTCCTGGAAGCACACACACTCTGTCCCCCCCAATAAAAAAAAATCACCTTCCACCACTCAGGGAGAGGTCAGCTCAGGGATAGCTGCCTCCTCTGGTGCTGTAGAGAGCCAGTCCCAGGTGCAGGCTCCCTGCTTTTTTAACGGCTTTCTTCACACAGAACAGAAGCTACTCTGCTTGCTGCTTCTCCAGCGATTGCTGACACAGACGCCCTGCCTTCGTAAAAATGGGAAGCCAACTGCCTTGCCTGGTTTGGATCGGGAGCCAGCCAGCAGCGTTTACCTTTATGAAAAAAAAAGGCCTGCATAAGGTCATTGCTCCATCTAGCTGAGTTCTGTCTAATAGCCCAATCCTAGTCAAATTTCTAGCATCAATGCTGCTGCAATGCACTCCCGAGGTAAGGAAACAAACGTTCCCTTACCTTGAGAAAGTCTCTGTAACTTTCCCTCCACTGCAGGATATGGTGTGCACCCTATTGGCACAGCTGCATCGGTGTTGGAAAGCTGGGTCGGACTGGGTCCAAAATGAAGTGCTAGAGGTTCACTAGGGGTTCAGGTGGGGTCTTTCCCAGACCCACCCAAGGATCCCAGGGATGTTCTGAATTTCTTGCTTTTTGACTGAGCTATAATCCCATTTCCCTGGATGTACAGTAAACCACAATAAATACTTGTACACCCACATTTCTTTCCCTGTTCCTGGCAGAACAAGATATTCTGGGATAATTCATACAATCAATATTCAGCAGTGGTTACTTCCAAATTATTGTGAGATAACAAGTCCTGCTTAGGACATTTCAGCCTTGCTCAGCATTGTAGATTACTCTGTGGAATTATGAACTCTACACACCAGAGATAACGGACATGCCACACTGTTATCAATTTACTTGGTACCATAAGGCTACAAACTGTTTAACAACAAAAACAACAACAACAGCAACAGCAACAACAACGACCACCTAGCGTCTTTTTTTTGGTTCACTTCTGGGCCAGTTGCCAGATTTGTATGTTTTTACGTCGAAGGCAGAATTATTGGGCTGGTGGTCAAAGTGTTTTTCAGGAAATTGAATTTTTGGAGGAAATAGTCTGCAACCGCATTTTAATTTCAGTGCACATGCTTGCACAGTGCAGTAATAAAGAGCCATGTGGCTGCTGAGCTCAGCCCCAGCACATCATTTTACATTGAACAGACATGGGTGTAAATGTGTGCTTTCTCCATAGATACCTCCTGTCCCATTCTATTGAACCAAGTGATGCTGGGATGGCAATGACAGAGCAATGTGGTTACTTGACAGCGGCTTTGAGTGTTGCTGTCTTAAATCCACCTCTCCGCTTAGCTTCTTCTCTTCACACCAGACCCATACACTGGTTCAGCCCATTACGTATGGCAATATCAGCCACTGGAGAGAGAGAATGCCCGCTATATTAACTCTGCTCTTGTCAGAGTCCACCATACTCACCTTCTGACTTGCTTTATGTTTCACTGCCTTGTACTATTCAGGTGACAGAATTTATAAAAACAAGAGTTGATCATTTTAAGACCAACTGCAAATTTTCAGGTTCTGAGGGTGCAATTCAGCACCCTCCACTGGACCGATGCAACGTGCTTGCATCAGCCCAACGCCACTAGTGCTGATGCGGGGCACCGGCCAGCACCCCTGCATCCGTGCTACTGCTCTTGGGATGACGCCATCACTAGTGTTGGCCAAAGGGCGCTGGCGCAAGGCTACGCCACACCACCCTTGCACCAGGTGAACTCAGCAGGCACAAGGGCAGTTCTGGGAGGGCGGGCAGGAGGGTGGTTCTGGGTGGGGGTGGTTGGGCCGGTAGGTGGGGATGGGATGTGGCCTAGGCTCTGTCCCCAGGCTGCGCAGCCCCAATTTGGGCCGTGCGGCTTCCTCCGCTCTGCCCCTGCTATTTAGCAGGTGGAAATCCCAGGAACCCTATGGGGAGTCTGGAACCTCCCCTGGTTCGAGGGTGTGAACGTGCCCTTGCCCCAAGGAGGCTTCCCCGCACGCCTAAGGTGAGCTGGATATCCCGCAGGCCCGCTGGCCTCGCCATTCCAGCACAATTTAGGATTGCACTCTGAATCACAGAAATAATATACACAACTAGGTGCTGATTATGTTACCTAGCCAGAATTTGTGAGTGAATTAAGATCACAGAGGATGCCAGCTAAAGGTCAGACTTGCGTCACATTATAGAGGATGTGCACTACCACTTCCGCATCCTGTGGGCAGCCGGAGACCATATGGGAGAGGAGAAATTAATTAACCTCCTATGCTCCTTTTTTGGTTCCCTAAGTGGTGTTATTTTGCGTTTTGACCTATATTTCATTTTATGTAGCATTTTCAGTAGAAACCATTATTTAGCATTCTGTGTTGATCAACGAAAAAAACCACCCCTCTCTATAGGATTATAGCCCTAATGGGGAGCCTCAGACCGTGGTCCAGTGAGTCACCAATCGAAAATGTTTGGGAACCACTGCCCTTACCATGCTCCTCATGTGTCGTTGTCCATTTTGGAGGAGCAGAACGTTTGAGTTTACTTACAGGTTCTTATATAAATTATAAAACCAGAAATCCTGCACTTTTGGGTTAGAAGATAGCATTCAGGAAGCATGGTAATGATCTGTTTCCAGTCGTGTTCCTGCCATTTTCCAGGAGGGGGCAAATACCCCATGCGCAGTGCTCGTGGAGTGGGAGGAGGGTGGCAACAAGGCGGCTCACCTCTTGGAGAGGCGAGTGGTGTTTGGCCTGCCTGCCCTCCCCTGTTATCATATGCTCCAAAATGGAGCCTGGCGTGGCAGAGCGGTGCAAGGGGGCGGGGAAACAGCAGAGAGGGTGTCGCTTCTTCTTCTCTGTCCCTGGGCAGCCCATTGGCTGGTTCTGTAACTGTCTGCCTCTCACTGAAGCAAGCAGGAAGCAGATCAGTATGGCTTGATTTGGCAGCAGGTTGGAGAAACACAGCAGAAGCTGTGGCAGGGTGAAAGGCACCCTGAAGCCACAGCTCCCTTGGACCACTCCCTCATCAGCTGATAATGCCACCTGCATCAGCTAGACTAATGAGTGGACCAGCTCCGCCTTAACCCCTCAGTATCAAAAACAGAGGCAGCATCCAATGTACCAGTGTCACCCCCGCGGGGCGTCCTGGGCCCCCCTGCCGGCCGCGGGCACTTACCTGAGGTCCCAAGGGGGCAAAGACAACCCGGATCGGGGCCCTGGGGGGTCCTCAGCAGCCGCAGGGATGCGGGGGGACGAGGAAAGGCAGGCAATCTCCCGCACCCCGCCCGTGGAAGAGCAGCAGGGAGATCAAGGGGCCTTCGGGACCCCCTGGACCGGCCCCGCTCCCGCCCGGGGGGTGGCAGGGCCAAGCAGACCACCCGACACCAGGGCAGTGGCTGACAGGCACCCCTCCACCCTGGAAAAATGGGGAGCAAACCAGAGAGGCCCAGGAGGCCTAGCCAAAGGCTCAGTAGGCCTAAAGCCTAAAGGGAGAAGCTGGGCCTGGGTGAGCTGCATGTGGGCGGGTCCAGCCTCTCTCAGGCCCAAGGCCTCACACCTGGCTCAGAGGCTGGCTTGAGAGACAGCTCCTGGACACGCCCACAGGAAGGGGCAGGGCCTCCTTCCAGGGCTCTAGGCTTCATAAGAGGTTTGGAAGGCAAGGAGGTCGGTCGCTCCCTGGGGCAGGGTGAAGATCCTGCTGCCCGAGAGGCCACAGGGACTGGCCATCCTCCTCCCCTGTCAACCTCCTCAGGAGGTGCTCCTGACCGCTTCTCCGGAGGCCCCCCCTTAGGGGACTGGGATCCCTTGCTAAGGGCTTTGAGGGACCGCCGACCAGGCCTCTCACCCATAGGACAGGGCCTACTCCGGCCCCCTCCTCCTTACCTTGTGCTGCAGCCAGGGACCTCGAGGGCTGAAGGCACGGCTGAGTCCGAGGCGGCGGACATCGCAGCGCCCCCCACTGACCCCGATCCGAACCACTCCGCTGAGGGCGAGAGCCACCCCATTGAGGGAGCAGGGTCTCGCAGGCGCTCCACATGAACCCAGAACCTAGCCCCGAAGGGAGGGGCAGGACCTTGGGGGAGCCCGTGAAGGAACGTGGCTAACCCCTCCGGCACAGCTGTACTAATGAATGTGAAATTCTTGACCAAAATAAAGACCTTACCTCGGACCTCCTCTCCGGCTCGTCTTTTGAAGCACAGCGAGCACTCCGAACGCCAGCTGCGGCACGCCTCGCAGGAAAAGGTGATGTCCCGCCCCGCCCCCGCCACCCCTATGGACGTGACAACCAGCAAGGAGCAAGTATAGATGCTGTGCAGGACCCAGGGCAAGGCTTTGCCCCATTGATCCCAGAAGCCTGAGACTGGCACTAATTTGTCTTGAAAAATTACCTGTGCCCACCTGATAAAGTCCTTTGCTCATATTCTCATGTTAATGGAGAGCCAGAATATGGCACTCGCTTGACGACGCATTTCTAAAGCATTGTTTCAGAAGAAAGGAAATGAAAAGAAAAATGTGCTGAATGATTGATGAAATGCATTGAAAGTATGAAATGTGCAGTCATAGGGCTTTCTCCCCTTTTTGTTTCATATCAAACCCTTTATTATGCGCAGGAGGGCTCCACCAATTTTGAGTTTCGGCTGTCAACTGTCCCAAAAGCATAGATTGGAAATGTTGCTTTCAGATGGTTCCTAGCAATATCAAGAAACTTGCCCAAATGGGAATTTTATTAAAAGTAATTAAAAGTGCATGCCCGAAGAGAAAGAACATATAAAATGCACTTTAAAGCTACACCATAGGTCTCAGTAAGCATGAAATAAAAAAAACATGCCTTCCTTTCACAAGGTGTTACACGCGACACAGCGTATGAGTGCGACTCAAGGTGTGAGTGCGACACAGCAATGTCTGTGCAGTATTACCAGGGAGGAATATGGCTGGTGGCATTTAAATGCTTCTCTAGGGCACAATCTTCAAGGTAAACATGCTGACTTAGAAAAATATTAGCTAAATTACTGTTTTCAGCTTGCTCAAGTGTACTTTGTGAGCTCTGAAGGATGCTCCATCTCCACTGCTATTTTCAATTCACACTAATAGAAAATCATCGACAAATGACTGACCAGAAAACACAATTGCAGACATTTGAACCGAGATAATGGTAGAAGGTTTTGCTTTTCCGATGCTTCCATTTTACTTGTTTATATTCAGTGACTCCAGAAGTGACTGACACATTCAAGGGAGCAAAACATACCGGGAGCATTTCAGCATTATTAAATGAGAGGGAGGAGGAGGAGGACCACAATGCCAACAATAAACACTTGATCATCTCACATTTGGGCACATTGGATGGAATCAATTCTCATTTATTGAAAAGACATTGACATGAAATGTGTTCACTTCTCTACCTCCCTGTTTTTCTTTCCACCTAGGAAGAAAGGTAGAAAGTTAAGACGGAATTTGGAGACTGACAGATGCACATAAAAATGAGTGATGTTTCAGAGCAGGGACTTCCAAACCCCAGCCCGGGAGCCCTTGGAGAGCCTCTATCCGGCCCGCAGCAAGCCTCTGGTCCCCTATGAGACTCTGGCCCTCCTGACCTAGCTGGCATGGGCTGCACCTTCAAGCTGTACTCTGATTATGTGTTCTGAGGGCCAGGGAGGGCAAGCACAGTCTTCTGGTCCTCAGAATGCCTCTGGAAGGCCAAAAATCGCCAGGGTTTTCCCAGGAAGTGATGCTTTCCTAGGAAGACCCAGAAGTGATGTGTTTAGGCCCTCTGAAGGCCATAGAAAGGCCACTTCCTAAGCCCATCAGCGAGGCCATGCGGCCCCAATTCTGGGGGCGCGGTCTCCTCGGATCTGCGCCCGCTCTTTAGTGGGCGCAGATCCGACAAGCACATAGGGGAGGCTGGAGCCTCCCCTACGGTAAGGGAGTGCACGCTCCCTTGCCGCAGGGAGGCTCCAGCCTGTCCTAAGCAGCGCTGGATTTGGCGCTGGCCAGCCAGCCTTGCTAATCCAGCGCTGTTTAGGATTGCGCCCTCAAAGACAAATACCCATTCTCATGTATTAATGTAACCTGTGAGATGTAACTTGATAGAACCTGTAAACACAACAATGAAGAATTGAACACATCAGGGTTTCTGTTTATTACACATTACCTCTGAAGGATTGGGAAATGAGAACGCAATCCTAACCTTGCATTCCGTTGGGACAGTTAGGCCAGCAAAGTTTGGCTAGTACAAGGGCCACTATAAAGCTCAATTGGACCATTATCAGAGTCAGAGAGGATGGAGCACATGTGCACCATCCCCCCTGACTTTG
>JAJKFI010000027.1:2356015-2380050 GCA_029204185.1 Lerista edwardsae | reverse complement strand
GGGGGGGGGGGGGAATCTGTAAGTGTTGCAAGAAGCCTTACCCTGTCATATAAATCCCTCCTCTCCCTTGCTGCTGTAGCCAGTCAGCAACGCCAAGATGTTGCTGTTCCCTGTGAGGATTGGCTAGAACAGTGCAGGAGAGGAGTGTTTTCCACTGCAAGGTAAGGCTTCTTGCAAAACTTACAGATTTCCCCGCCCCCCAGATCCGCCTCTGCACAAGCTTGAACTCCAGCATGATGCTCCTTATGAGGGAGGAATAAAAAGAGTGCTGTCACTTTCAGAAACCGTGAGCCTAATCCTATGTGATGCCCCTCCTCTGCCAGAACGCACTGCCATAAAGCATTCATCACCAGTCACAAAAGGTGCCTCAACTGCACCCCACTCAATGTGCTGCTGTCAAAGCCAGTGGGAAGGCTTGTGTCTGCCTGCCAGTTCCAGCTCTTCTCCCACCACTCGCCCAAGAAGGTATGTCAGCAGGAGAGGCAGGAGGGGTGGCAGGAAGGTGGAACCGGGACAGGGGTGGGCTGTTTGGAAGGGGGCGGGATTGGCGGGACAGACACGACCAAGGTCCTATCCCAGGCCCCAATCCTGTGGTATGGTTCCACATGGACCTGCGCCAACTATTTAGGTAGCACAGGTACTAGTAGACTCACCTGTGCTAGGGAAGCTTATCTCCTGCCAAGAAAAGAAATACCCCTTTACCCAGAGGATACCTCCTAGACCCTAACCCTAGCCCTACCTCCTAGACTTTCCCACCCACCATAGAATACAGTGGTCACAATTTGGCGCAGCTGAATTGGTGGGGGTGGAGGTTGAGCTGTGGGTGACTAATGCTGAAATGAACCCCATTTTGTTCAGTGATGTCCAACAGCATACCTCTCATGGGCTGCCTTTGTCCACTTGTGCAAGTTGTGATCAAGAATTACTTCGTCATGGAACTGAAAAAGAAAGGATGTTGGTTTGTAGCAACAGCACTGAAATTGGATGAACTACACCAAAGTGGAAATAAACAAAATGGAAGTGAGTGGAATGGGTTGTTTAATTCTCCATCTCAAAGGACATATTATCTATTTGTGTCTCAATATTTGGTTAAGCAATCCAGCTGTGCTGCACATGTGGAAAGAGCCAGCTTTCATGACCAGGATAAGCAAAACAATCTGCTTGGTCTTGAGCATAAAGGCCCCCCCCCCGCAATGAGCACACATCTACTTTGTTATTTTTAAAAGATTTGATTCTGATGAAGTCTTCTTCCAAGAGGATGCTGGTAACTGTAGTTTTGGAGGGATATGGGGCAGCTTCAGTAAGGCTGCAACCTTATCCACACGTTCCTGGGGGCAAGTCCCATTGAATAAAATAAGCCTTATTTTTGAGTAGACATGCATAAGACTGTGCCCTAAGAAATGTTGACACCCACACAAAAACAGAATTTTTCAGGAGTGCCTGAAGGGTTCTCTAATACAAACCTGTTTCTGAGAATGCAATCCTCACCTGGAGTTAGGCCGGCACAGTCAGGCCAGCAAAGTTTGGCTAGCACAAGAGACACCATAAAGTGGCCATATGGCAGCATGAGCAGTGCACCACCTATGGCAATTTTGGAGCCATCACTGTAAAGGGAGTGGGTAGATCTTGGCTGGAATCTAATCTTCATTCTCTTTCCTTTACTCTGCTAGGACTTTTGCCAGTAAAACTGTTGTTGATTCAAGGAGACAGAGTGGTTCCCTTAATGTCTGGAGGCCTCAAGACACGATCCTAACCTGGAGTTAGGCCAGCACAGTTAGGCCAGCACAGTTTGGCCGGCACAAGGGTCACAGTAAAGTATGTTTGGACCACTCTCGGAGTCAGAAAGGCCAGACGTGCGCAGAGGCGGTCCGGGCCAGGAGCGCGCCCCATGGCAAGGTGATGAAACCACGCCCCTGGCATGTCGCCCCGCCCCCGTGCGTCATCCAGCCATGCCTCCCTGCACCCGGAAGAGCTCCATTTCGGAGCGTTCCAGGCGCCCGGGAGGGCGGGAGGGCCCAAAAGTGCCCGGACTCCACGCAATGGCGCCCCCCCGCTGCCCGGCGCCCATGCGGCTTGCCATCCCTGCAACCCCCTGGATCCGCGACTGGATGTGCGCCATCCTAACTCCAGGTTAGGATTGCACCCTGAAAGACAGAACATTTTAAACAATTTAACTACAAGTCCACCATACAAATAGCCTACATAAGAAATAAGGACAAAATATCAATTTTTGCCTTTGACTGACAGCCACCGGATTACACTGATAAAGGGAAAGGATGTGTTGTGGTGATGGTCAGAATTATCCAGCTGTACCTTTAACAGCAGCATCTTGAAAGTTTTAAATCCTCCGTTCTTGCCAGCCTGCAGCCACCTGTGCAATCATCAGACCACCCTCCTCAGACAGTAAGATGTGAAACCTCTCAAGTTGATACTTTGAAGGCTAAATCCCCAACAGGTTACCAGCAAAAAGTGATTTAGCACAGCGATTGCTGTAATTGTGAGATACAGGGAAAATCGATGTTTAATGGCAAAGCCCCATACCCTGACTGTCAATGCTCTATTGTTATTGCCACTGGGTTTGAATTTAAAACACGTAAGGACAATATTGGCTAAAATAAATCTTCTGCAAGCTTTATCCCTATTCAGTCTTCCCTGTGGCTCTTTACACGCCTATATTTCTTTAATATACACCTGTATATGTGCAGGGTGACCAGATGTCCTCTCCGTCCAGGATGTGTCCTACATTTCAACCTTCTGTCCTGGATGCCGGTATCAAGAGTGCTGCCCCTATCACTTGTTCTCATGTCTGCCCTTTGTTCCTTTGTTGGTTGGGTTACCTTAAAGGATAATAAGTCACCCCAAGATCAATATCTTTGTTTTTAGCTTTCATTTGGTAATCTCCTACATTTTTCTTTAATGTTCTACATTTTGGAATGCTGCGTTCTCCTTTGTGGTTATGACATCTGGTCACCCTATATAAGGGTAGCTGGTGGATATTCATCTCCTGCCTTTTGGCCTTTTTTTTTGTTTGTTTCAAAACAAATAAGAATGAATGAGCTCTCAAAAGGAATGAATGGGGAAAAACGCAACAACAATTTGCAACAACAATTCCGCATAAAAAAATAAAACACCACTTGTGAGGGGGGGGGGTTAAAATATTTGAATAAAAACACAAGACATCACATGTTGGTGTTTCAGCTATTTTCCAGAAATTAAAATAGACTACTTTTCCAATTAGAAATAAGACTGTCGCTGCATCTGCTGACACTATATCACCATATAATCTACCTAGTATACTTTTAAAGCATTTGAAATTAATAAAAATGAGAACTTGGAATGAGAATGTAGAATAAAAATAATATGGCGATTAGCTTCAGGGTGTAAGTTGATAGGGCAGCTGGGGGGGTAAGCAGGAGCTTTGTTTGCCCCCCTTTCCCTCCCCCCCTCCATCCTGTTGGCTCTGAAATGGAGCAATCATGGACACTGGGGGTGTAGTGGGATGATGCAGGGGGCCGGGCTGTGGTGCTAGGAGTGTGGCGACGCAGGGGGCGAAGAAAGGGACTACACAGGGGGTGACGCAGAGGTCATGCTACCACCTCCCCCCTCCCACAAAATTGGAGCTCCTTACAGCTCTGATTGGGCTGTGAGTCATTGCGCAATTAAACCTTTCTGCCATACTAAACAGTGTTATTTTGCATAGAATCAGTGTACTTAAGAATCCCTCTGGAAGAAGGAAGATATCAGGCTTGTTTATCTCTTCTGAACTTCTGAACTCTGCTGACTTCAGCTATAGGAGGGAAGTATGACAAAAGCACTTACATTTGTATGCTTCTGGGCCTACCATTATCCTGTTTCTGTCTATGCAGTTATTTTGGTCTTTCTCATCTGAACCCTGTCTGCCTAGGCTTAATTACATCAACTCTCCATGCGCCTTCCCACTGCACACATATGCCACACCAATGCTAATGGGATCACATCATTTTCCAAGTTCTCATCTGTTGACTACGGAGTTGTGGGGGAAGAACGAATCAGCTTACCACAAGCAAGGACCATCTGTCATTGGCATGACTACATGGAGTGAGCTTTCATTCCAAGAATAACACAGGAACAGAAAGTAGCTGAGGCCACAACCACAGACTCCTTAGTGCCACACGGTGCATATTTAGTTTATAAAGATGGGTGCATGTGTTCATTTGTTTGTTTGCTTTGATGTGGTGTATTATTTGGGATGGTGATAATGTTTCTGAAGCAAATGTAAAATATCTCATTAAAAGACAATTAACCATTTAACAGCTAGCAGTATAATGCTGCTAGCAGCATAATTCTTAACCTTTCTTGGCTTAGCCTCTATCAGAGTCCCACTGTTATAAATGACTTGATGATGACAGATGAAATCAGTGGTGGGATTCAGGGGGTTTGCCCAGGTTCTATAGAACCAGTTGTTAAATGGCCGGGTCCCGCCCACTCGCTTACCTCAGCTGGTTTCAGAGTTTTTTTTGGCTCCGGCTATGATGTCATAGAACCGGTTGTTAATTTATTTGAATCCCACCACTGGATGAAATGCACCATCTATGAGCCATTCCAAGCAAAGTAGCAGCAGCGGGGGGGGGGGAGCACTGCCAGGGCCATCAGACCAGGCCTGTGGTTATACATCAGCATGGATGACATGGTGTGGGCAGGAAGGGCGTAAGGGTAAGGGGAATTAATGAGTAGATAGAGGGAGAGCAGGAGGTGGTGATCAATCAATCAATCACTAGTATTTATATACCGCTTTTCAACACAAAGTTCACAAAGCGGTTTACAGGCAAATAATAACATTAAATGGCTCCCTGTCCCATAAGGGCTCACAATCTAGAAGAATGGAGAACACCACCAGCAACAGCCACTAGAAAGACACTGTGCTGGGGTGAAGAGGGACAATTGCTCTCCCCCTGCTAAATATAAGAGGACACCACTTGAAAAAGTGCCTCTTGCCCAGTTAGCAGATGCCCAGTTGCCCAGATGGATCTCTGCAGCAAAAGCACATGCCAAATCCAATCCATCTCAATTTGGCCCGCACTGCCAGCTTACTCTCCTTAGACAAATGCCAGCTTTAAAACTGGCATAGGTCCAAAGTGACTCAGAGGGCATCAAAGGGCTTATCCCAAGACTATAAGAGAGCAAAAATTTCCTTAGGGCGCAATTCTAATCTGAAGTTAGGATGGCTAAATTAAGCCAGCAAAGTTTGTCTGGCACAAAGGCCCCTGTAAAGCATGTTTGGACCACTCTCTGAGTCAGGGAGGATAGCGCACATCTGTGTGCTGGCCACTCTGCCTCCAAGAGTGGTCCAAACATGCTTTACTACTACTACTACTACTACTACTACTACTACTACTACTACTACTATTAATTTAATTTATACCCCACCTTACTGCCCGAAGGCACCCAAGGCGGCTTACAACATTTAAAAATACAATAAAAACACAATATTTGACAGTTAAAAACAGTAGTTAAAAACAGTAATTAAAATAATTAAAATTTAAAATTTAAACAACCAGCCCTGTGGATCATAAAAAGAATATAAAAACCAGCCAGCCTGTCAACAATTAAAAGCTTGTTGGAATAAAAAGGTCTTCAGCCCCCGCCGGAATATTGCCAAAGAGGGAGCAGTTCTAAGTTCTAGGGGGAGGGTATTCCAAAGTTGGGGGGCCACCACCGAGAAGGCCCTATTCCTGGCCGCCACGCCTCTCACCTCTCCTGGCGGTGGCACAGTCAAAAGGGCCCCCCCAGATGACCTCAGAGCACAGGTAGGATTGTATGGAAGGAGGCAGTCCCTCAAATACCCCGGACCCAAGCCGTAAAGGGCTTTAAAGGTCAAAACTAGCACTTTGAATCAGGCCCAGAAGGGAACCGGCAGCCAGTGTAGTCGCCAAAGCAAGGGCTCGACAGAGTCAAACCGATGTGCCCCAGTAACCACTCGAGCCGCTGCATTCTGTACTAGTTGTAATTTCCGGACCATCTTCAGAGGCAGCCCCATGTAGAGCGCATTGCAATAATCCAGTCTAGATGTCACTAGGGCATGGGTCACTGTGGCCAGGTCCGTGCAGCTCAGGTACGGTTGCAGTTGGCGAATCAGCTGAAGCTGAGCAAAGGCTGCCCTGGCCACCGCCGCCACCTGGGAGTCCAGGTGCAGCTATGGATCCAGGAGAACCCCCAAGCTGCGAACCTGCTCCTTCAGAGGAAGTGCGACCCCATTCAGAGCAGGATGATAGTCCAATACCCGAGCTGTGGATTTCCGAACCAAAAGCACCTCTGTCTTATCCGGATTTAATTTCAGCTTGTTCGCCCACATCCAGCCCCCAACTGCCTCCAGGAAATGATCCAGGACCTCAACTGCCTCCTCAGAATCAGGGGGAAAGGAGAGATAGAGTTGGGTGTCATCAGTGTATTGATGGCACCCCACTCCAAACCCCCGGATGACCTCTCCCAGCGGTTTCATGTAGATGTTAAATAGCATGGGGGATAAGATGGAACCTTTCAGCACCCCAAACTTAAGAGGTCGGGGTGCCAAACAAGCATCCCCCAGCACCACCTTCTGGGATCTGTCAGCCAGGAAGGAGCGGAATCAGCGGCATCATGCAGCCGGAACACTGGGTGGGAGGAACGGGTGAGCAGCAGCCCGCCCGTTGCGTACCACTCCATTTTGCCATCTTCCCCGCCCCTGCGGGGGCGGGGAAGACGGCAAAACAAAGTGGAAAGCTACGGGCGAGCTGCCGCTCACCCGTTCCTCCCACCCAGCGTACCGGCTGAATGCCACCGCTGCGCGGAACCACTTCAAAACAGTGCCTCCAAGCCCCAATCCGGCCAGCCGACCAAGGAGGACACCATGGTCGATGGTGTCGAAGGCCACTGAGAGGTCCAGCAGGACTAACAGGGACGCACTCCCCCTGTCCATTCCCCAGTGAAGGTCATCCACTAAGGCGACCAAGGCAATCTCCGTCCTGAACCCCAGCCTGAAGCCAGATTGGAATGGGTCCAGATAACCCGTTTCCTCCAGTACCCTCTGCAGCTGTGATGCCACCACCCGCTCAATCACCTTGCCCAGAAATGGGATATTCAAGAATGGCCGAAAGTTGTTTAAGTTAGTGGGATCCAGGGAGGGTTTCTTCAGGAGGGGGCAAACCATTGCCTGCTTCAAAGCAGGCAGGAGCACCCCCTCCCTCAGAGATGAGTTCACCACCCTCCCTGTCCACTCAGCCAGCCCTTCCCGGGCAGCTCTAATTAGCCATGCTGGGCAAGGGTCGTGCGGGCAAAGCAGCAGGTCTCACACTCCAGAGAATCCTGTCCACATCCTCAGGTTCTACAAGCTGGAAAGAATCCCAAATGGTAGGATAGATAGGTTCCCCAGGGACATCACTAGATATGCCCACAGAGGTGTCCAAGTCATGCCGAATCTGATTGACCTTGTCTGCAAAGTGTTTTGTGAACTCGTCACAGCAAGCCTCCTTGTGCTCCTCCCCTCCCGTAGGGGGGGCAGATGTAGAAGGCTATGGACCACACAAAAGAGCTCAGCTGGACGGTTCTCTGCAGAAGCGATGGTGACAGAGAAGTGAGCCCTCTTAGCTGCCACCACCCCCTAGAATAAGATCTTAACTGGGCCCTAGCCCGAGTACGGTCAGATTTGGCATAAGTCTTTCGCCACTGGCTCTCTAGCCGTCTGCCCTGCTGCTTCATCATTCGCAGCTCCTCAGAAAACCAAGGAGCTGCTCTGATTCTGCGACTGGGCAGGGGACGCTCGGGAGCGATCTCATCCAGGGCCCTGGCCATCTCCCTGTAGAGTCCCTTGTGCTGGCCAAACTTTGCTGGCCTAACTGTGACAGCCTAACTCCAGGTTAGGATTGTGCTCTTACTTCAAGAAGATTTCCTGATCCTAACCCCCACCCCATCCTAACCCCATAGGATGCAGCACATACCTCCACGGCGCAACCGCATTGGTACAAGTGGTAAGGGATAGGATTGGTCCGAAAAATGGATGGAGAACTATTTTGTACAACTTAAATGTTAAAAACATTTTTTTCTATAGTGCCGTTTATGATGAATTTGAAAACTGCATTGTGCAACAGTCATAGGTGCTCATTCACCTGTAAGCTTGTACTTTCAGTTCTGCACTTAGCTGAAGTTCTACCGTTGAGGCTGAGAATTTTCTTTCTTATTCTGCAGAGTCCCCTGGAGCCTGTTGAGCACACAGAAGATCATGAAGTATATCCCTAAGCGAATGCAAATAGCGGATGTCATGCACCTTTGACAACTGCATCACACTCAGAAAATCATCAGGTGAAAAGCTTTTCCTGGCAAGATGATGCACATATCTGAAAGCTTTTCCTGTTGATTGGCTGTTTGACAGGTAGCTTTCTAAAGGCACAATTTAAAGTGGCAGCCTCTGAATTAACAGAGGAACAAGAATGTATGGGGGACCACACTGAAGTTTTAAAAAGATGGTTGGACTAGCCAATGCATATTTCTTCAGTAAAATGGGATGAAAAGTTCAGCTGGACTAAAGTAGTGTCATCTCTACCATATTATCTAGAGGGTTTCTGTGTCTATAAAATGGTCATGCAATGCAGAAATGTAGTACATGCTCTCGTTTATTCATGCTTGCCATTTCTTTCCCTGTGAAAAGAACAGTCTACGGGCCCAATCTCATGTCTACTGAAGTGGATTAGCATCCTGGTATCCCATGTGAAGAGTGCACAACCACCGAGCCAGTGCAAGCCACCACAGCAAAGCAGCAGCATCACAGCTGCACAGCCATGAACTTTGGACCACACTAAGTCAGGGGTGAGAAGCAAACTAGAGTGAGTGGACCTCAGTGGCAAACAACACATGTCTAATTTTATCCCCCATGTTTTGGCCTGCTTACCCCCCTTTCTCTCTTTCGACTTATGCCAGCTATATAGCAAGTATAGGTCGGAGGAGACCCATAGGCTGTAAGGGGCCAACACATAGGTAAAGTGAATGTGTTTTCCCTTACCTCTTGCAGGTTATCTATTGATTGTCCCCTACTAAAGCATGCAGTGCAGGATGCCGTGATGTGACCACATGCTACATTGTGATGGGGGATAGCATTGGGCTGGATGTTGTGCTCCAACAAACCACTGAAATGAATAGGCAGTGCTTCCTCCCCATCCTCTCTGCTTTATAGGGCTGTGGAAAATGTATTCGATCATTTTTCCAAGCGTTCCTTTTTATTTCTTGAAAACATTCCAGGTATTCAACATTCCAAGGCCAGCTGTTTCTTGGTGAGAGCAAGAAGTCGTTTATCAGCCGGCAGGAAGGCAATCGTGCGGCTAAGAAAGAAAGACTGGACTTGAAAGTGTCATCTGAATGTAGCAGTTCTTGTAAGATTAGAACTTATTTGTGATTGTAAAAACCCTTTGGGTTTAGAAATGCCTGCCTATGTAAACTGCCTTGAATAAAGTCAAAAGAGCAATCTAATGACCTAGAAAGGCAGTATATAAATACTAAGTACTATTATTATTATTATTATTATTATTATTATTATTATTATTCAACTTGAAGAGGAATCAACAATTTTAGAGTAAATTCCACTTTAGGTGAATTTCTACCTCAACTGCCGCAGAAATTCACAGACCTGCTTCAATGTATGGGGGACCAAAAGTCAGCGCTTAACTATACCACAGAACTTGTGACTCTTCTGCTAAACAAATTCTTGCAGAGATGCAACACATTCGGCAGGGAGATATGGAAGTACATTACAGGCTGTTTACAGATAATTTATGCTATTTGTTTTCTACTCCGTCACTGACGAATCGACATGCTTGGGGATGTCAGCAATGTTCTCTCATCTGCCGTCTTGCTAATGCTCAGCATCGGTTTTGCGCAATATGTTCCATGCAACCTGCTGTGCAGAAAGTGAAAGAAGGAGCAGTTCAAATTTACAAGGCAGACCATTCAGATATGCTGCATTTTGGATCAAGTCAATCTGTTATTTGTCTGTAAAAAGAGAATGGCTTGACTGACGTTTGTCTGGGAGCCATTCCTTCTATTCCAGAAGCCCCAACCCTTGATTGTAGATCTGCCAGCAGCTATACAGAGGGGTCGCGCCCATAGGGCATGGTGTAGTGCCTGCCATGGGCGCCGGTGTAAGAGCTGGGCATGCCACGGAGGGGGTGTTTGCACTTACCCGCCCCCAATCCTGGGGTCCGGGGGGGGGGGGTCCTGGGAGGTCGGAGAGCCCCCCCATGGGGCTCCCCATGCCTCCAAATATGTGAAAAAAGCAACAAAACAAAACAGGTAAAGGCCAGAAGTACCTGTGGTGGATTTTTTTTTGCTTTTTTCACATTTAGAGGCATGGGGAGCTCTGCAGAGGGCTCCCCAACACCCCAGAACACCCCAGGATTTCAGGATTGGAGGATGGTAAGTGCAAACACCCCCTCCCATTCCCGGCAGCAGTGTGAACCCAGGGATCATGTTGCTGCCTTTACTTCCCCCCTCCCCACCCCTTAAAAGGGCAGAGAGAACTGCTTCCCTGGCTGGTGGGTCATTACCCACCAGTTTGGGAACCACTGATGTCGATATTTTTCATTGCCATTTTCTCTAGCTTCATAACAATTTCTCCATTGTCTCCATGCACATTTTAGATGGCTTTCTGAAGTATTATAACAACTTGAAGAAGGGGGAATTTTAAGTGAAAGAACTTGCAATATCTGTGATAGAAATGATTTCAAGATTGAGTAGTACACTTTTAGAGTAGTCTTAAAAAAAAAAGGTTTCAATTTCCCCTCCTAAAAATGTGTTTTGGGATGACAGCTATGTGCCGAATATTCTTTTGCCAGTCTGTTTCTACTTAGGTTTATTCAGAAGAACACATGAAGGCACATAAAGGGGCGACCAAAACAATCAGGGGACTGGAAGACCCCTACAAGGAAAAGTTAGAATGTTTTGAAATTTTTGGCTTAGATAAAAGATGACTAAGAAATGGTGTGGTTGTCATGTGCAGAAAATGAATAGAAACAACCTTTTCTTGCTTCCTCACAACAGTAGAACCAGGGGAAATTCAGTGGAACCGATTCAAACAGAATACATAAAGAAAGCCTAATTAACACACAGCACATAATCTATGGCATCTGCTGCCACAAGGTATTGTGATGAGCACTATTTTAAATGTAGAGTTGCCAGTTCTGACTGAAGCTATTCCTAGATACTTCCCCCCCCCCAACATGTTGTAATGTCTTTAAGGGCGCAATCCTAACCTGGAGTTAGGCCAGTGAAGTTTGACCAGCACAAGGAACACTGTAAAGTATGTTTGGACCACTCTTGGAGTCAGAGAGACTAGCACATAGATGTGTGCCATCCTCCCTGACTCTGAGAGTGGTCCAAATGCACATTTACAGTGGCTGTTGTTGCTGGCCTAACAGTGCCGGCCTAACTCCAGGTCAGGATTGTGCCCTAAGAATGCAATCCTTATCTCCCACTATTTACAGTGATACAGGCCCCAATCCAGAGCATGATACCATGGGCGGTACATTCATATCACCTGGGCAACTGTTGCGCATGACGCAGTAAAGCATCTTCAGGGTCTTTTCCAGCCTGACATCTTTTTTTAACTGGAATTGCTGGAGAATTTGATCCTGAGACTTTATGCATAAACATTGAACTATGACCAATTCCCTGAGATAAGTGGAACTTCAGCTCATGTACACATTTTGACTTTTCATTTCCAAAGGATACCTTCTTCCCAGAATTTCCATTGGAGTGCATCATCTCATAGTGTGAAAAAGTCTGAGAGTATCATAGCAAAAGCAATGAACAGGCTTCAGCCATGAGAATGATGGCTACAGAATGTAATTGTGATGTTTCAAGTCTGTCATTTTTTTTAACAATTATTAAGCAGTTGCAACCAAAATGCATGTAGAAAGCCACTGAAATGGGGAAGCAAGCTGTGATTCTTGACTCATCTAAAATCCCTATAGTTCTGTTTTTGCATATAATAAAAAGCCATTAAGGTTGGAGTGTGAGCAGAATATTTCCAGTTACAACTGAGCAGAGGCAGATCTAAGGGAGGGCAAAGCTCTAAGTTTTGCAAGAAGCCTTACCTTGCAGTGGAAATCACGCCTCTCCTGCACTGTTCTAGCCAATCCTCACAGGCGTTGCAACATCTTGGCATTGCTTACTGGCTACAGCAGCAAGGGAGAGGAGGGATTTACATGACAGGGTAAGGCTTCTTGCAAAACTTAGAGATTTGCCCTCCCTTAGATCTGCCTCTGCAACTGAGGGATGACTTTGCAGAATACACATTTGAAAACTATACACTTCTGTTTTAATTTTCATTGACACATAAGGATTGAAATCATTTCCTGCTTCTCATTTCAGCTGTCTTGTTCAGTGCTCCACATGGGTGTGGACTTAAGAGAAGCTAGAATAAGCTCCATTCTATGACATAAAGGCATATAAGGGAACAAATGTTCCCTTACCTTGAGGAGACCTCCACAATGGTGCCCCCTTCCTCAGGAGGCTAAGACAGTATTTGGCACTACTGCTTTGACGGGGGCAGGGGGGAAGAATAGGACTGGGCTCTTAGCAACTTTATATAGCAACCCACAAACAATGTCCTTTAATTTCCTTCCCTGAACTTACCCTTGCTGTCCAGTCTAAATCCAGAAACATGGAAGATCCACTAAATCCAGAAAATCCAGATTCACCCATGTGAATCATGGGTGTTACCAGGGCATTAAAAAAACCTGGCCTGGGTCAAGGAATGGATCACAAAAATAGTTTCGATGGGTTCTATTACTGTGCATTACTGAATTTCAGGGTGCAATCCTAACCTGGAGTTAGGCCACCAAAGTTTGGCTAGCACAGAGGACACCGTAAAGTACGTTTGGACCACTCTCGGAGTCAGAGACGCCAGCACACAGTCGTCACGTGCGCCATCCTCCCTGACTCTGAGAGTGGTCCAAACGCGCTTTTCTGTGTCTCTTGTGCCGGCCAAGCTTTGCTGGCCTAACTGTGCCAGCCTAACTCCAGGTTAGGATTGCACTCTCACTGACAACCACATTTAAATATGCTTCCGGTTTATGAATGTTGAAAGTGGTTTAGATAAAAACTAACGGAATCATGCTTCACATTGTATTCTTTGAATAAATTTCGAAGCTGCTATTTGTAGCTGCTGAAAGTGGTGGTACAAAACATGAGTGCCTGGGTCAAATGATCCTCAAGATATTTTTCCTGGTTCCATGTTAGATGAACTTTTCAAAGTAAATAAAGCAAAGTTCACATTCTGAAGTGAATTAAATGAAGCCACATTCTTCATGTTAGCCTTTTGAAGATGAGGTTCTCTCCAAGGATGCCCATTTGAATATCAAAGACAATTATCACTAAAATCTAATTCATTAATCTAAAAAATAATATTTCCTTCAGGTCTAATTTTTATTTAGAAAAAATATAACTATTCATTATGAAGTAGAGCTCTATACAGCATGGGTTATACAAGTTCCATATTTATAATTTCCTCACTGCCCAAATGATGTTACCTAGTTTTTTTTTTTAAAGAGGAGGCAGCTTCTTTTTAATAAATCATACTCTTCATTAGCACATCTTTTAAAAGGTGCAAAACTCTTTCAAGTTGATCCTTCTGGATAATTAGAAGGATTTTATTGCTTGCTTGTTTCAATACTTGGTAAAAGAATATCCCATGAAAAGTTCTGTTCTGAGCATTTCCTGACATGAAGCATGATTATTTGCATGATTATTTCCAATTCAGTTAATTACAAAAAAAGCAAAACTTTGGGAACACCTCTTTAACAAATCAAAATAATTTATTTGCTGTACCCTTAATATTCTCATGAATTGTACATTTAGAAATGAATTACCAGTGCTTCTAGAAGGATGCACATGAATATTAAAGGTAAAGGTTTCCCCACGACCGAATGGTCTGGTCGTGACCGACTGTAGGGGGCAGTGCTCATCTCCCTTTCAAAGCCTGTAGAGCGTTTTGTCCAAAGAAAGGCTTCCGTGGTCATGTGGCTGGCATGACTCTACGCCGTAGTGCACAGAACGCTGTTACCTTCCCACCGAAGTGGTCCCTATTTATCTACTTGCATTTAGGTGCTTTCGAACTGCTAGGTTGGCAGGAGCTGGGACAAGCAACGGGAGCTCACTCCGTCGCGCAATCTTGAACTCCCAACCTTCCGGTTGGAAAGCCCAGCAACAGCAAATTAACCCGCTGCGCCACCACGTCCCTTTGAATATTACATGAGTATTACTTTGATCTATAACATTGATGCAAGGAAAGTTTTGACTATTTCTACTTCCTACGTGCAGATTTCTGCAGCATAACATACTGCCAAAATGTTTGTTCAGGGTAGTTTTAAATCCCTTTGCAAAGAAAAAAGAAAAAAGTTAATTGCAATAAGAAAGGACACAGGAGAGTAATTCAGATGTTCTGGGTTTTGAAATAAGAACTCTACAAGAAAATATCTCTTTTTTTCTCTCTGGGCTGTCCTTCATGGATGAAGAAACTCCCCCCCCCAGCGCAATCCTAACCTGGAGTTAGGCCAGCACAGTTAAGCCAGCAAAGTTTGGCAGGCACAAGGGCTACCCTAAAGTGCATTTGGACCACTCTCGGAGTCAGGGAGGATGGTGCATGTCTGTGTGCTGGCCTCTCTGACTCCGAAAGTGGTCCAAACATGCTTTACTGTGTCCCTTGCGCTTACAGTGTCCCAAACTTTCCTTGCCTAACTGTGCTGGCCTAACTCCAGGTTAGGATTGCCCTCTCTCAAACACAGACACAGACACAGACAGACACACACACACACACACACACCCCACCACCACCAGCAGCAGCAGCAGCAACAGCCACATGTGAAAAGAAAACCACAAATCATAAAACAACAGTTCTCACTAAAAATGTGGAGCTTCATAGTGCTTCTTTGCCCTTCCATCTTTTTAAAGGGCCGTACAGAACTGCAACACGCTTCTTGCCTTTCTAGTTGACAATAGGCACTATATGTTGCTACCAAGCCAAATCTGAGCTCCATAAATGTTCATTTTAGAAAATTCCACTCAACCATAAACTAAAATGGAGTGTGTGTGTTGTATTGTCCCTTCTTGGGCAAGGCAAGGCAGAAAAATCTCTTGCACACCACTGCATGTTTGGGGGAAAAGGGGGTTCCAGTACAATATTGAGGCTGTTGTCCCATACAGGCTCAATGCCTGAACTCAGTGGCAATCCTCTCCTACCCATCCATTGGACTTGTTTTCTAGCCCTTTAGTGGACTGGATGACATTCCAGCCCTTTCAGTGTGATCAGATGCATGCATGCCTATTCAGGAGCAGGTCCCATGGTTTTCAATGCAGCTAAGGGCTCAATCGTATCCCATGTTGCCAGTGCTGGAACTGCCAGAATGCCTGAGTCAATGCTTTCTTGCTGTTGCAAGCAGTGATCCAGAAGCTCATATTGGTGCGCACTACTGGATCACCACTGGAGAAAATGTGGAGGCTCCACGTGCAATGGCATGATTTGGTGTTGGTGATGTGGGCAGAAAGGGACAGGGGAGGGTGGAACGGGGCAGAATGGGGCGGGCAGGAGGCATGCCAGAGGTGGAAGGGGCGGTACTTAGCACAAGCAACTTATGCTGGATGCACTATCGCCTCTGGTGGCAGCCAACATGCCCCCTTTGTATCCTCAAACTTGTGCCAGCTAAAGAGCTGGTGTAGGTCCAAGGAGACAGATTGATGGACAAGGAGCTTAAGAAGACATAAGGGAAAATAATTTACCCCTCCCAAGCAATTGCCCCCCACTATAGCGTGCAGCACAGCCCAATTTGGTGCGGCTGCAAGCTAGGAAAACCCTAAAATTGGGCTGTTATTCTCAGGAAAGTGTGCATAGGATTGCAACCTGAGAGTAGTAAATACAGGATTTGACTGAAAATGAGCATCCACACACATAACGGCCAGTAATGCTATCTAGCCGGTACGCTGGGTGGGAGTTTTGTTTGAGCGGCAGCCCGCCCGTTGTGTAACGCTGCGTTCCGCCGCCGCTCCGCTGTGGCGGCGGAATGCAGCGTTACGCAACGGGCGGGCTGCCACTCAAACGAAACTCCCGCCCAGCGTACCAGCTAGATAGCATTACTGATAACGGCCAAGATTACAGTCAATGAACAGATTTTGCTTTTCCTGGATTAATTGCATTATACCAAATCATAGACTTCACATAAGACGCAAGTTTCTTTGTGTTCTGTGCACAATATTTATTCCGTATCTATTTTTAAATGACATTTGTAACTTGTCCTTCCAGTAGAAGGCTAAAATGTTAGAGTTAAAGCAAGTATAATGCTCAATCAAGAGAAAATTGAAAATTCTCCCCCCCTCTTTGCTTGTGGCAATTGATGTTGAGTGGCTACAGCAGGGGTGGCTAATGGAGGGCTGTCCTTGGTGCCTCCCTCTGTTCCTGTTATTGATGTTCTGGTTGCCAAGCAGCAAGGGAAACAACGGAGGACTGTCCTTGGCCAAATGTAGAGTATAGGAACAGTATACGATGCCAGCTTACATTCTAGGTCATTCTGCAGATTATGAAGTGTAGGAAAGCTGCTGTCATTGGGAAAACTGCATAATTATCTATTATAAGCTTAAATCAACCAGTCAACCAATTGAGAGAAAATGGTATAACAAAATAAAAACACATAACAGTGCTTTCTGCACGTCTCATTTTTGTAAAAACAAAACAAAACAAAAATCTACAAATATTTTATTTGGTTTTTATGTATTATTTAATGGAGTGGCTGGAGTGGTAATGACTGTGTCTGCCTCTGATGACTCTATATTGCCTATTTTATCTTCATAGTACACTTCTAAAGCAATTATAACGTATAATTATACATTGGAATTATAATGCACTGTATATACTTGTGTATAAGTCAACCTCATGGATAAGTCAAGGGCAGGTTTTAAGCCAAAAATCATGGAATTTGCTCTGACCAGTGGACCCATTGAGGGTAAAACTTAGGCATATATGCAATTCTTCAAATTAAATAATTTTGCCTGATTTTACCCAGTGCCAAATCCTAGCAAATGACCTTCCACTATTTGTTGCCTAAGAACTGTACAGTCTACCTATTTATTGAAGAGAAGTAAAAAAAGTAAAAAGAAATAAAAAAGTGCATTTTCATTTAACACAGAATACTAAACCAAGCCTGTGATCCAGAAAGTATCTTTCTTGTTGCTATAACCTAAGATATGATTAGGGTTACCAAATACAAACTGGGAGTGTCTATGCATTTAACCATTGTATTGAACAGGGAATTTGGGCAGGTGCAACTTTTAAAATCCTTCCATAATTTCATGGAGGTTATTCTTTTGTCCTATTAAAAAAAGCAGGAGTACCCAGCCCCCAAATGAGCAACCAGCAAGACACCATATTGTGCACATAGGGTGAGTGATTTGGATCTGTTTGCACAATAAAGAATGGCACTGGACAGCAGCAGAACCTCACAAGTCATTTTGTGAACTCCCTCTCTCACCCAATCACTGCCTTGTGTTAAGAACTTAGAACATAAGAAGAGCCCCACTGAATCAGGCCAAAGGCCCATCTAGTCCAGCTTCCTGCATCTCATAGTGGCCCACTGTGCCTCAGGGAAGACACAAGACAACTAGATATATGTATCTTGTTGTCACACCCCTGCATCTGGCATTCTGAAGTAGATTACTTCTAAAGTATGGAGGTTGCACTATCCATCATGTCCTACAGCCCATGATGGACTTTTCCTCCAGAAATCCATCTAGTCCCCTTTTAAAGGCATCTAGGCTAGATGTCATCATCACCTCCTGTGGCAAGGAGTTCCACAGATTAATTACCCATTGGGTAAAAAAGTATTTCCTTTTATCTGTTCTTATTCTCCCAACACTCAATTTTAGTAGATGTCCCCTGGTTCTGGTGTTGTGTGAAAGGGGAAAAAAACCTCCGTCTTTTCATTTTATCCATCTCATGCATAATTTTGTTCCTCTCAATTTTGCACGTGTTCCTCTCCACCATGTGCAGGGTTGGAACCAGGCAAGAGAACCCCCACCCTCATACTCATGAGGGAGGAGTTTAATTACTATTCTTTTAGGAGAGTTTTATTTCATAGCAAAATCAGTTCCAGGTTTTCTGTAATGTACAGCTAAGAATGTAAATGACAAGCAACATGTTCTCAACAAATGTACAATAGCTGAAATTAGACATTTATGACCCAATCCTCCAGGGCCAGTCTAGGGCATGCTGTCATGGAGACGGCCATTGCAAAAGTGTCCTAAAGCCCTTTGCAACTGATGACTGTTGTGAACCAAAGAGTTGGATACGGGTGACATGTGCATCTGGGCAAGGAGACATTGCTTCAAACACTGAGAGGCCTATGTATTGTTGCTATTGAAATGCTATTTAAAGTACAAATTTAAAATTAGGAAACATACTATTTAAAACACTGCAACATTATGGTGATAGTTTGAGTTTTACATATTTTTAAATTGTCTTCAAATTATGTCTTTGTACGCACACTGTGGGCGCAATCCTACCCTGGAGTTAGGCTGGCACAGTTAGTCCAGCAAAGTATGGCCAGCACAAGGGACACTGTAAAGCGTGTTTGGACCACTCTCTGAGTCAGAAATGCCAGGACACAGACGTGCACCATCCCCCCTGACTCGGAGAGTGGTTCAAAGGAGCTTTATGGTGGCCCTTGTGCCGGCCAGACTTTGCTGGCCTAACTCCAGGTTAGGACTCCGCTCTTAGTGTCATACAGCCATAAAAGAATAAAAACAGCAAAAAAAAGGTTGAATGTCTAGATAATTATTTTGCATAGTCTGACCCAATTGCCAAACATTAGTGCACTAACAGAAGAGAACAGAAGAGAACAGGGGGGAGAGAGAGAGAGAGAGAGAGAGAGAGAGAGAGAGAGAGAGAGAGAGAGAGAGAGAGAGAGATTACAATACCTATAGATTTCATCACTAATCATAATTAAAATAAATAGGCAGGAATTGTTTAAGCAACTGCAGGAGAACTTGGCAAAAACCAAACTGATCAAGATGGAGCTATGATGCAGATTTTGTTTTGCATCATCATTCATGTGCTTGGACATAATTCTAGCTTTAATCTTCTGGAAGTACCTGAAAGTATGATGAGAGGGCATATAATTTTGGGCACAATCCTAACCTGGAGTTAGGCTGGCCCACTTAGGCCAGCAAAGTTTGGCCAGCACAAGGGCCACAGTAAAGCACATTTGGTCATTTTCAGAGTCAGGGTGGATGGCACACGTTTGTGTGCAGGCCTCTCTGAATCCAAGAGTAGTCCGAACTTACTTTACGGTGGCCCTTGTGCTGGCCAAACCTTGCTGGCTTAATGTGCTGGCCTAACTCCAGGTTAGGACTGCACCCTCAGTAATTTATAATTGTCTGCCTGGTAGACACAAAAAAGCTGAGTAATTGGTGAAATAAGTCATTTCCTGAAGTGAGTGTGTGCCCTGCTAGAGAAAATAAGAGCTCACATTGGGAAATTTAATTGTTACAAATCATTGATTGCTTATAGATGAAACCGTTTCGTTTCATTTCACGTGTTCATCCTCATGTCCGTCATCAGCAAATTGGCTAATGTTTCTAAGACACTTATATAGTATACTAACTTTTTGTTACACGGCGTTGCCCGGGTAACAAATGTCATCGGGACTATCACCAATCAGCTTAGCGACCTCAAAAACTGTGGATTTGACACTTACATCGGTCAGTTCGGACATTTTATTTTGCACCCCTCCCCCCCATGCCGATGGGGGCCGAACGTGGACTCCAACAGCGTCGGAAGTGTCACCGCTCCTCTCGGTGACCCTGGAAACTACGGATTTGACACCGATGTCAGCAGTTTTCAATCATTTTTACATGGCACCCCCTGCACACCCCCACCCCCAGGGGCACTAGGGGGATCTGACCCCCGCAGTGTTTGTCACCAGACCGCAAGGTATACACATGCCAAGTTTGGTGTCAATTGCTCCAGGCGTTCCAGCAGGGCATGGTGGACGTTTTGTTTCGCACCCCTTCTCGCCCCCCCCCACGCCAAGGGGGGCCGAACCCGGACTCCAATGATGTCAGGAGCATTGCCGCTCGTCTTGGCAACCCCGGAAACTATTTATTTGACACTGATATCGGCCGTTTTCGATCATTTTTACATGGCACCCCCTGCGTACCCCCACCCCTAGGGATGCTAGGGCGGCCTGACCTCCGCAGTGTGTGTCGCCAGACCGCAAGGCATACGCATGCCAGGTCTGGCGTCAATCGCTCCAGGCGTTCCAGGAGGGCATGGTGGATGTTTTGTTTTGTACCCCTTCTTGCCCACCACGCTGAGGGGGGACCGAACCCGGAGTCAAACGGTGTCGGGAGCATCGCTGCTCATCTTGGCGACCCTGGAAACTATGGATTCGACACCGATGTTGGCCGTTTTCGATCATTTTTACATTGCACCCCCTGCACACCCCCACCCCCAGGGGCGATGACCCCCCAGTGTTTGTCGCCAGACCGCAAGGTGTATGCATGCCAAGTTTGGTGTCAATCACTCCAGGTGTTGCAGAGCCTATGCTGAACATACGTTCACACAAACATACAAATGTACAGACGTTCTCTTATATATATATATAGATTCAGTGGTGGGATTCAAATTAATTAACAACTGGTTCTATGTCCTTCAGGGCGGCCTTCAGGGCGGCCACTGCCTTTCTTCCCTCTCCCAACCTAAAATTAACAACCGGTTCTGCAGAACTGGTGAGAACTGGCTGAATTTCACCAGTGTTTAGATTACAGCCGCTTCATTTCACTCTAAGCGCAATATAGCTTCATTCATCTTTGTCACTGCAGGCAATATTCTGTTGCTATTTTGACCAGCAAAATAAGAGGCAATAAAGATGTAGTGTTGGGGAGTCAGAATCTAAGTCCTACTGAAATGTGCTCATTCAATGCTCTAGATTACCTTTTGAAGTTCTTACTTTTCCATTTAAAAAGATGTCAGTCTGCAACTGAATTCAAATAGCAAATCACTTCATAGGCGGTTAACTGTTGCTTCTGTACTCCGGAGCTTCAAAGAACATTGGACACTCAATGGACAGAGCATGTGGAAATTACGTTGGAACTGCTCGTGGTTGACATCCCATTGCTCCAAGAAATTTTTAACTGATTATCACTTAAATCCTAAGTGGGAAAGGTCCTGACTTTAGATACTTTATAAGAGAAAATTTAAAATATTTCATAGTATTCCCTGCTCTATCCAGTACTTACTTGGATTGCCAGAATGAGATCTACAATAACGAAGAACATAAGAAGAGCCCTGCTGGATCAGGCCAAAGACCCATCTAGTCCAGTTTCCTGTATCTCACAGTGGCCCACCAGACACCTCAGAGAGCACACAAGACAACTAGATGCGTGCATCCTGATGCCACTCCCTTGTACCTGGAATTCTAAAGTAGCCTACTACTATAGAGGTTGCACCAGCCACTATGGCCTATAGACCATGATGGACTTGTCCTCCAGAAATCTGTCCAACCCTCTTTTAAAGGCACCTAGGCCAGATGCCATCACCACCTCCTGTGGCAAGGAGTTCCATAGCTTAATTACCCACTGGTTAAAAAAAATATTTCTTTTTATCTGTTTTGACTCTCCCAACAGTGAGTGGATGTCCCCTGGTTCTGGTGTTGTGAGAGAGGGAAAAGAACATCCCTCTATCGACTCTATCCTTCCCGTGCATAACTCTACGCTTATGTCGCATGCTTTTTATATATTTTATGATCCTAGGGATTAATTTGTTTGTATGTTGCATTTTTAATATTGTTTTTATTGTCTTTTAATACTGTTTTTAATTGTTTTTTATTGTGTTTTAACCTTGTAAATGCCGCCTTGAGGGCCTTTGTGGCGGAAAGGCGGGGTATAAATCAAATAAATAAATAAATAAATAAATAAATAACCCATTTATAACAGAGTACAATCCATTTGGGGAGAATTAAAATATGCAATTTCAAAATATCAAATACAATGGTCAAGGATAAGAATGTTTGTCCTGCAGGCAGTTGCAGGCTTCCAGGTATATACATTAGGCCCTTAATATCCATGGGGGTTCCGTTCCTGGAATATCGAAATCTACAAGTATTGAAACCCACAGATTTAGAAACATCCTCCACCTTCCCGATCTTACTGGACCTGTGCTCTGGTTGGGTCCAGAGGCTTTTCTGAGGCCCGTAGAAGCCAGATGTGACTGCCTGGGCCTCAGAAATCTTTATAAGGGCATAAAAACATCACTTCCAGTTTTTGGTGAAAACCAGAAGTGACTTTTTTTTTTTTTGGCCGAAACAGCCATTCTGAGGCCTGCAGAGGCCATAGGTGGTTGTGTACGGCCTCTGAAGGCTTCAGAAAAGTCTCCGGATGCAACCGGAACATGGGTGGGCCAGAGGTGGGGGTTCAGCACCTTTGCATTTCCAGATCCACGGATGTCAAACCCATGGATAATGAGGGCCCACCTGTATAACTAACAGGACGTGGGACTGCACTCCCAACAGCATTGCATGCACTGTTCCTCTCACATATCTAGTTGTTGGAATTACTGAAGAGGAACCCATGTTGAAGCCTAAAATCTGACAATTGGCTGTGTGGGAAGGTGAGTGAGTGAGGGATCAGGCTGAGGGCGCAATCCTAACCTGCGCTGGAACAGGCAGGCCGGCTCATCTGTGTTGCTTCCTAACAAAGTTCGGAGGCGGCAGCAGCTCAGCCCTATGGGGCTGCTTGGGGCTGCGCCCACAAAAGAACAGGTACTATCCACATGGTCAGGAGCAGGCCGAATTGGGGCCGTCCAGCCCAGGGATGTGGGTTTGAGTATGGCCCCACAGCCGTGTCCCGTCTCCGCCCCATCTCCGTCCATGGCGCCACTCCATTCTGCCTCCCGCCTGCCTCTGGCACGCCCTTGGCACTGCCCTGCACTGGCAGAGCTAAACCAATGCTCAACCAATGCAGCTGCTTGCGCCGGCTCAGCGACCGAATCCGCAGCACAGATGCACCTTATGGCATGTTTGCGAGGATCGCGCTGTGAATTGATCCTGGTCTTCTAGCATCATAATATGCATTTGGATTATCCTGTTGAGTGCTCAGAGCACTTCATGTGAATTATCTTGGAGTAATCCTTATATGAACTCTGTAGAATAAGTAACCATCATGGCCATGATGATCATCATCTTCCCCATATTGGAGTTCAAGCTGAGAGGGAACGGCTTCCCTAAGGCCAACTAGGGCCCAATCCTATCCGACGTTTCAGTGCTGATGCGGTAAGAGAACACTTGTTAGCTTGAGGAGGTCTCTGTGGCTGCCCCCCACTGCAGAATGCAATGTCCACCCCATTGGCATGGCTGCATCTAGTGCCGGAAAATTGGATGGGGCTCCTAGTGAGCTCATGGATTGGAACCAAGGGATCTGAGATCCACAGCTGAGATCCACTATACTATGGGAGGGATTTTTGTTTCTGCAAAAGCGTTTGTTGCATGCTACATTCGAGTACAGCTCCATCTAAGTCAACAATGGACAACTGATTTATTTTTCGTAGCTCTGGGTTTGGCTGAGAGGCAGCAACTAGGCCAAAATCACCCAGAGCGCAATCCTATACCCCTGTTGCGCCCGTGCTGCGCTCTTGTACCAGCTGTCACAAACGTGCCATCAAGCGCATCAGCGTCGGCGGTACAACGCTGGACCAGCGCAAGCAGCAGCACCAATGCTCGGGCGCCACTGAGACTGCCAGAAGCACCGGCCTTGTGCCAGTCGAGCATCGGTGGCACACAGTTGGTGCTGGGCCTTGCCAAGGGCATTCCAGAGGCATGCTGGGGGCGTAATTGGGTGGCGCAGTGGGCGAGACTGGGTTGTGACGCAGGACAGCTGTAGTGCCAAATCCTAAACCCCGTCCCCAGCCTCGGTGGCACCGATTTGGGCCGCTCCTGAGCACGTGCATGTTGCAGTTTCGCACCACACACTCCAGAACTGGTTGAAACTGGCAT
>JAJKFI010000027.1:2277919-2300281 GCA_029204185.1 Lerista edwardsae | reverse complement strand
GAGAGAGAGAGAGAGAGAGAGAGAGAGAGAGAGAGAGAGAGAGAGAGCGATGAAAGGACAAAGAAATCCAAAGGTAAAAGAAAGTTAACTTCTGTACATAGACCATCATGGATGCTATAAGCTAGCTGTCTATTTACTTTCTAAATTCTGCTAAACACACATTTTTAGGAAAGGTGTTGTGAGCATTAGATCAGGTACACTTGAAAACCCGAGTGTTCATGATTGAAAGATGCAAGCTTATATTTGCCTTGATCCTGTGAGTGAGCGGCTGCCTCTTCTTCCCCAAAATCCACATAGTGATTTGTTAATTTTCTACATTTATTTCCTCTCTTCCCACCATGACTTCTCCCTCTCATTTTAGCCTTGCAACCACTCAGTGAGTCTTGGGGCTGGCGGAAAGCAGGGATAGACACACCCAGGGCACTGAGAGGACACTTCCTCATGCCAGAGACACAGACATCCAGAGTGCAATCCTAACCTGGAGTTAGGCCAGCAGTTAGGCCAGCAAAGTTTGGCTGGCAAAAAGGCCACTGTAAAGCACATTTGGATCACTCTCAGAGTCAGGGAGGATGGCACATGTCTGTGTGCTGGCCTCTCTGACTCTGAGAGTGGTCCAAACATACTTTACGGTGTCCCTTGTGCATGCCAAACTTTGCTGGTCTAACTCAGTCTCAGAGTCTCTGGTGGGTTCACAGTGCAAACCTATGCATGATTTTCCAGAAGTCACATTTTGTTCAATTGGGATGACTCCCAGGAAAACATGTGTAGGATTACAGTGTCAATTTCACAAATTACCTACCAAAAATGTACGGAATAGTGCCTTAACTGAGAAATAGTGCCTTAACTTACTCTCCAGACAAAGGGGAACCCCCCCTTTTTTGAGACAGAGAAGGCCTTACTGAATAAATGTGATCTTCTATTGGCAAGTTTGATGATAGACCCAGATCCAGGCTTTTTAGGTAATGTTATTGTAAAAAAATAATCAAGGAAAATTCATTTTTCTATCTTTTTTTCTGCTTCTGGAGGAAGAAGTAGAGGTGTCAGCTGAGTGCTAAAGTAAAAGCTATAATGTATACATTGGGCATATATACATTAGGAGCATCCTCTTAATCCTTCTCAGATGTTGTGAGCTTCATTCGGTGCTGAGTGTCGTTTCAAGTGTGCACGTCTAATTATGTGCAAAGTCGCGCTGCATCTGTTTTTTGTTTTTCTCCGACTCCGCTCCCTGATAACACCAGACGATTTTGCACTCCCAGGCTTTTATGTGCATGGCGCATCTATTGAGCTGCATTCAAAAATCCTCTTCCAAATGGGAGCCGAAGGATAACATCAGCAACTTGAGGACTGTCTGGATGTTTTCTTGTTCAACAGGCTTCAGTAATGTTAAGATATGTACCAAATTGCTTCATGCTTTTTAAGCACTTCAGAGGAGGGAAGCGAGCTGGGAGGGGTAACTGGAGGAAAAAATGGGAGATGATCTGTGCAGACTGTTAGCAATTCCGAATGGGGAACAAAATGCGAAAACCACGGCATGCTGGTTAACAATGGGGGGGGGGGGAGAAACTGGCTACGTGTATGTTTTCAAGCATAAAAATTAAAGGAAGCATCGCAGAAGAAGGGGCAGCTGTGCACTGAGTGAGTTTTGCTTTCTGTCCTCCAGGACAACTAAGCACAGAGATCACAGCTGCCACTTAGAAGCCAAACTGCTGCCTGAACAAATCAGAAGGAAATGGCCAAAGCAGGATGGTCTTGCTTGCTCCAACAGCATTCATTCATGTCATTGTGCACTGTACTGGGGCTGACAGTGTTCATGTCCAGACAGACTGACAGTAGGTGACAGAGAGCCCATCTATGGCTTGCAGCTTGGACAGATCAGATGAGGAAGGCTGTCGGCTGGCTCCCTGGCAAGGGTTCAGGGCTGGAATTGGATGCAATCACACATCAACCTGCTACAGAAAAAGGTTCTCTTGGTTGGAAGGCTTTGTGGAATTTCATGATGAGAGAAAGAGAAAGCAGGGAGCTGCAAACAAACAAAAAAGGAAGATGTGTAGTGAAAAGCATAACCTCTCTTTTCAGCAACAACCCCTAGTAGTATACAGTACATATAGTACATACATTTTATTCAAACTATTTTGACAGCAGGAAGTCCCGCCCCCTGAGCCCTATCCTTAGAAGCAGGCCCTGGCTCTAACCCTAGTTCCCCCACCCCCTGACCGGAAGTCCCTCCCCTGAGCCCTCCCATAGGGTTACCCAGTGTCTTGGAAGGGGTCTTGTGACCCCTCAAACAACTTGCCCCATTTCCCTGAACCAATAGGAAAAGGTTTTGTAGCTCTAGGATGAATGGGGTGCCAGGGAAGGGTGCCCTTGGGATGCCCCCAAACATGGGGCTTTGGGAGCTTTGGGGGCTGTGTGATCCCTCAAACAACTTGCCCTGATCCCCTGAACCAATAGGAAAAGATTTTGTAGCTCTAGGACAAACGGTGTGCCGGGGAAGGAGGCACCCGGAGGTTGTGTGCCAAACAGTTGCTTTGGGGGTCATGTGACCCCTCAAACAACTCGCCCCATCACCCCTGAACAATAGGAAAAGGTTTTGAAGCTCTAGGATGAATGGGGTGCCGGGAAGGGGAGCGCTCCTGGGGCACTCCCTGAACCGTTGGTTCTGGGGTTGTGTGATTTTTCAAATAACCCCCACCAAAGCCCCTTGACAAATAGGAAAGGGTAGGTGGTGTTGAAGGGCACTCCCCATGGTCCATGTGACCCTCCACCCTTTCACGGGCCAATGGGAAACGTTGTTCTGGAACATGCCTGAGCGGCCGCGGCGTATTTAAGGCAAGGGCTGGGGTGAAAGCCCCACAGCCTGTTGAAATGGAGACTCCCTATAAACTTGCCAATTCTGAAAATTATGCTCAACAGTTTACCCAGATGGAGACTCCTGAGGTCCCTACAGACATTGAATGCATTCATCAAGTGACGTAGAAGAAGAAACGCCGGCGCTACCAATCTACAGGTTCCGATGATTTCTCCTCTGCTTCTTTGGGCCTTCTTTACAAGCTTGCTTGGGAAGATCACGCGGGGCGTTCTATAGCGCAGTGATTGTGGAACCGAGGAGGTAGCCCCATTGCCTCCAAAGGTCAGTAACATTTCATGTACAGTGTGTGTGCGGATGGTGGTGAGGAAGTTGTGCTGCAGCAGGTTTTTGTAAAGTAAAAACTTATTTTTTTTCCCATTTGCAGGAAGATGCTGCAATGGTGAAAGATCAAGAGGCCTTTACAACACTTGGTTATGTCTTGGGTGTGCATGTATTGCCTATGGAGAGTCATCACTTTGTCTCACTGCAAGGTCGCCAGGGAATCACAACAGGAATACTGAGAGCAATGGTGTACGCCATTGTGAAGTACTGTGTAAACAAACATTCAGAAGACTCCTGTGAAGGGTGCTTAATTCGTGCGGCAGCTCAACAAGTGCATGAATGCGTGGAGTGGTCTCAAGAATTCATAAAGGGAAAAAATGAAATATGCGATCACCAGTCTCTTCCTTCCAAACATATTCCACATTGTGGTATGCCTTGCTTATTCTTTGGGGTGTCTTGAAATTAGACAAGATGTTATTGAATATGCCCAGGGTCTCATAGCCCACTTAGGAAATGCAGAGGAACCCCAGATGTCCTTGGAAAAATTGCTAAGGCCCAATGATAAAACCTTTCTTTCTTGTGTGGAAAATATAATCAGGAAGAAGACATATACTCATTTTGTGAGGAGGGCTGCAGCTATTTAAAATTATGTGTGACAATCAAAGATTGGTTTCCTTTTTGTTAAATTTATAATCATGTAAATATATTCCACTGTGTATAATAAAGTGATCTAAACATGTTGCCAGTCTTCAGTTTTGTTTTTTGCTTGGAGGATTATCCACTTGCCCTCGTTGAGGAGGGGGGCAGAGGCTCAGTGCAACCTCTAAATTAAACAATTCATTCATTCATTCATTCATTCATTCAAATAGTACTTATATACCACTTTTCAACACAAAGTTCACAAAGCAGTTTACAGGCAAATAGTACAATAAAGCTAAATGGCTCCCTGTCCCAAAGGGCTCACAATCTAAAAATATGCAGAACACCAGCAGCAGCAGCCACTAAAAAAGACACTGTGCTGGGGTGAAGAGGGACTGTTATTCTACCCCTGCTAAGAAACACCACGTGAAAAGTGCCTCTTGCACAGTTAGCAGGGGTAAATGTGATGTAGGTCTTCACAGTTTAGACCTAAAAGGCACAAGAAAGAATTTAACACAGGGGAAAGAGTAAAAAAAGTGTTGGAGATCTTCACCATCCTGATCAGAATGCCACATTTTGTATGTTAGAAACATTGGTGCCCCTACTTAGCAAGAGTTTTGGGTTAGCCAAAGTTAGGCCATTTTGGGGGGCCTATGAGCTATGCAAGGCACCTTGGGATGGCCTCCCTGGAAAACAAGTCCTTATCAGGACCACCTTGTCTAGGGTGGGGAGCAGAGGTCTCTTTGCAGGAGGAGAGCGGTGGGTAGACCACAGGACCTTATCTCTTTTGGGCAGAAGACAACAGTATAGTATAAGCATGGCGGAAAACTTTAGCCAATGATAGGTCTGCACAGTTTAGACCTAAGAAGCACAAGGAAGTATTTAACATGGGGGAAAGAATAAAAAAGGTTTGGAGACCTTCACCATCCTGATCAGGTGAAGGTGATCAGGTTATTTGGTGGCTGAATTACACAAATTCATGCCCTGAAGCCCACCTGCACCCCTAAAGGATGGGATTTTTTTCTGAAGGCGATGGCAGAATTAAATATCCCATTCACAGTCGTCGGCAAGCCTGGGAACAGGGCTGCCTTGGAGCATTTGAAACACCACGACCCCGTAACCGAAACTGTTCACACCCCTAAACCTTCCAAAAGAGCTTCTAAAAAGCGGAGACAATCTAGCTCGCTTGCATGGCTCACCTTATGAAATTAAAGTCATGTATTTAACTTGAACCACTGTATCATTCTTTTTATTAACAAAAACAACAGGCACCTCAAATTCTTTTAAGCATCCTGGGAGCATCGTTTTTACTGAGAAACACAACCATGAAAATTACTACAAGAGACACATGTCTGTGTGTGTTGAAAAAAGCTGGGTGCAAGTCTGGGGATGTAGCGTTCGTTTTTTTTTTACAAATTGTATCACCATCTGGTCATTTCTTAATAAATCATCAGAATAGAGTTCTTGAATCTGTTCAAAACTAAGCCCCCTACAGTGCTGATGCAGAAAAAACAAGCAATGATGACCACAGGTCACTGCGTCTGGAGACTGTACTTGCCGTGCTTGAAAGGTTGTTACCAGGGCACATTTTCTTTAAAAGGCCATAATTGTCTTTGGGAATCAAGGATGGTTTGGAGGGTGTCCGCAAGAGTCAAAAAAACTCTATGCAATTGTCTTATGACAGGTATATAGTGTTCTCTTGGGTGGTTGTGGGGATCCATGTTGACCACCAACCCCGTCAGTCTCTGTAACTCTTTCATTTTAGGAAGCTGATCACTAGGAAACACTCCCTTGAATATCCGACGGGTGCATGATCCGGCTGCCAGCAGTCGCGTTAACTGCAGAGTGTCCATGTCACATATAATCAAATAGAACATCGCGTCGATTATTTATTTGAGTTAAATTATCAAATACAGAGTAAACTATCATGTTCACTGTCTGCAGGAGAGGTTTAGCAAGCCGTATTTCTGCCCTCAAGTTCCCTCAAGTTCCCCGTATTGATCAAAGAATAGTGGTCACCACATTCTTGATCGGGGGACAGGTCAAATGCAAAGAGCGTCTAACCCTTCGCATAATCTTCTCTGTTGACAACAGTGCCTTGTCTTTCATGTGCTTACCAGTGGCATTCACCAGGCTCATGTACTCCCTCACACACTTTCCTTCTTGAAAGTTTGGCTGGAAAGGCTCTGCAGGGATCTGATCGCCCGATTGGTAAATAGCAAAAAACCTGATGTCGTAGTGTTTAAAGTTGAAAGGATTCTTGTTATATGCTCTGCTGAAAGAATCATTATCCACCAGCACCTATCACGATCAATTTTGGCAATTGGTTCTCTTGGTTCTCTTGGTTACTGTCACGGCTCCCTGTGGGGATCTAAACACTTTCATGCTGACAGAGTCCACAGGGCAGTTCGCGGTGGCCGTAAGTAAAGCTTTGGCATGCCCCAGACGTACACCAGGGGCCACTCTTACTTTTTTTTACAAACAGCGAAACCGTCAAAATTTGCAACTTGTAGTGCGCGTTGAGATCAGCGGTCATTAAACAGAAACTATGTTTGCTCCGCATGAGTTTAATTTTCACATCCATTCCATTTAACAGCAGTTTTTCTTGAAAATCAGGTCTGCATGGAGATGGCCAAGGAGCTCTATTTTTCTGCTTCCTACAGCCAGGGTTGCTCGTTTAACAAACCCTTGATTCTCCCCTTCCAGGTCCGCTGATTCATCTTCCCCCGGGGTGTCTTCATAAAACAGCCCTGCCGAGAACTGCGTGGCAAATGTGTCTTCGCCATAGTTTAATACAGCCTCGATAAATGCCCTGTAGGGGTAGCAGTTGTTACTCTGGCTGATGAGCCTGGTCACATCCAGCTGCCTAAAAATGGATGTGTTCGGTTAATTCACTAACCCCACCTCTGCAGTTTTATCAGTGTTGGAACCGTCTTCTTTTACAATTTTGCAGCATAGGTATAACAGCGTATTGTTTAAATCAATATAATCTTCCCCACTTCCTGCAATGAAAAAGTCCAGCGGTGCTGCCTCTGTCACAGCTGTCAACGGTGGTACCGCAACAAACACGCTTCCTTCAATGCTCGTCTGTGTAGGGCAGTGGTCAGGGAACAGGGGTAAATTACCCCAAATGGGGTAAAAATGACATTCCTGGGGGTAATGGACGGTCACGCTGCTGAGACATAGCCAGGCATGCATATGAATCTATATGCATGCCCGGCTGTGTCTTGGCAGCGCAACCGTCCATTACCCCTGTTCCAGTTCCGTTGCTGGCTGGCTGGCTCAGTTTTGTTTTGTTTTGTTTGTTTTGCTCCACCCACTTTTGCTGGCCTGCAAAATGCGCCCCAGATTGCTCTGCGCCTGCTCTGCTTTTCACACCATGGCAGTTTAGAGCACGTGGACGCAGCGAAGAGAGCGGCAGAGCGGTGGCACGTTGCCCCTTTATCTTACTTTCTGACCTTAAAAGTGTTTTTCTTCAGTACAATCAGTACAATGGCTCTCAAACTTTTTATCACCGGGCCCAAAGGAAGTAATGTCATCAAGCAAGAATATTTTAACACCACATATGACAAAATCAAATCTAACTAAGCAGGTTAGATATTTACAATAAGAGTAAGATTAAAAAATATTTAAAGAACTTTCCTAACTCTCCCAAACCCTTTACAACTTCATATTTACATAGCATTAATTAAGCTCATTAATTAATTAAATAAAAAGCAATGGGTTCCAATATGTAATTTTTTTTCTTTTGTTCTGGTGGGGGGGGGGTAACGTTGGCGTATCTAAATATATTTTGGGGTAAAAGGTAAAAAAGTTCACTGACCCCTGGTGTAGGGGCTATTTGGAACAGGTCTAATTCTGATTTAGTGCATTCTTCCGAGCCCCCGTGAATAAAAGCCATTGTTGGTGAAAATATGTCTCTGGAGAGACACCGCTTTCTCCCCCACTGCCACTTCGCTTTTCTGCTCTGTGCAGGCTGGTGCCGTTTAACCCTCCTTTTAAAGGGGCGGGGCAGCCCTGTTAGCAGCGTCGGTGATGCTTTCCGTTTTGCCACTTTTCTTCTTTTCAGGTACACCATCCCAGAATCCTCTTGTGGAATAGCTTTATTCAAAATGGCCTGAGAAACGTTCCCGAACACATCTCTAGAAATATAGCGGGCAGCCAATTTTACATGCGGCTTAATAATCTCCAGCCCCTTCCTCAAAAGTGGAACCTCTTTTCGAAAAAGACTCCGGAATATCCCCCCTACCCCAGCTCCATACATAACAGGGGACCCATGAAAACCAGGGAGACCGTGCCCGGCCTGTGCCCTGTAATAGTTGCTATACAGGACAGGATCCCCGTAAGGATTTAGAAGAACCATCCTTCAAACACTCTGCATTTCCAGGTATGAAAGTGAAGCTTCACAACCATCTTACCAAATTGAAATGACACGTTTTTGTTCTGGTCGGTCTTTATCTCCACAGTGATGGTGTCTGCATGGTCTTTATGCACAGGCACATAGTGCGGCTTGTCATATGTAACGGTAACTTGAGCCGGTTAAGCATCATCAGAGTGGCCTACCTTTCCCCCCAACCTTGCTGCCTTGGTTTTGGCTACCGAGACCCTGATCTTACCCTACCCAACCCCGCACACTCTCCGCAAAGTGACCATGAGCCCCCTATCCGATGAAGACCCGTCCCGACCCTGCCAGTCTGAGTTCGGGACAAAAAAACCTTCCAGTCCACATGCCAATCAGGATGGAAGTAAAAAAGTCCTACCCGGCCCCTTGTGGCAACCAGCTAATCCCAGACTAGCTACCGGTTGGGCGGGAGGGGTTGCTGGCTTGGCACAGATTGGGCCGGTCGGGCATGTGCGCGCTCGCTCGCCGCTCCACCCCGCCTACCCCCTTTTAAAGCAGCCAATCCTGCAAGCCAGCCTGGCTGGTGATGGGACTGGGCCAAACCCTGCTAGCGCCTCAGTGGCGCCAACAGCCCTTCTTTACGTGTTGTAATTCTTCTGGATAGAAAGTCCCTGAAGTGGTCTCTCCCTCAAAATCTTTCAACCTGTACACGGGCCTTCTTGCCCCGCTGTCGACTTGCTCAACTATGAAAATCTCACTGGTAAAGCTTTGCTTGTAACCTTTTTCAAATACCCCTTTCAGCTTCGAAACCCGAACACGATCTCCTTTTCTGAACAAAGAAGACTCTTTTTTTTCCTGCTAACACAACCTCTGTAGACTGTTCTCCAGACAGACAGAGTGCTGGACTGGTCCACATCCACAGGGCATGCTCTTATAGTCCTGTGCCAGGTGTGGTTGTGGCTTTTTATAAGATGCGGCATCCCCTCAACCAGAGGTGTCATCCAAATGATTTAGGAACAGGTACTCACTTTTGATTGGCACTTGTCGGGGTCCGCCCACCGGAAGTGACGTCATAAGCCGGAAGTGATGTCGTGGCAGGAAGTGAGGTCATAGCCGGAAGTGAGGTCATGATGGTTGCCATGGATGTGATCATGTTTGTAATTACTTCAGCTTGTGGTTAGTGTTGATTTCACTTCTATTGCTTTGCTTTCTAGGGATGTGTATATACATATTTTGCTTCAACTGTTCCCTGGTTAAATAGCAGGCTAGACTGTACTAGATTGGGAGCCCTTTTGGGACAGGGAGCCATTTAACTTTAATGTTAAATGCAAGGAGCCGGCAAGGAGCAGGAGGGGGAACAGGCGACCAAAAAAAGACCACGTGGAGGCTGGGGAGGCTGCAGGAGGAACCGGGATGCTGGATATGCACGGCTGGAGGGAGCGGGAGCCCCAGGCAGCCTACCTTCTCACGCTTGCTGCCTTATTCCCAGGTCTCCCTCGCTGCTGCTGCTGCTGCTGCTGCCGCTGCTGCCACCTCCAGTCCTCTCGCTCCGCTGCTGCCACTTCTGCTGCCACCACCATGCTGCCTGCCTGCCTGCCTCCTCACAGAAAGTGCAGGCAATGGGTGCAGTACGCATGCGCAGCTGCTGAGCCAACCAGCTGACGGGGCCAGCTTCGAGTGGGCGGGGCCAGCTCAACTTCTAGGAACCGGTACTCACATAGTGGTGCGTAGTGGGTGCATGACATCGCTGCCCTCAACGTATCTAAATGTGTTGTTAGCTGTAAAAAATCTCCACATTTTAGTTTTCAGTATTAAAACGCTCCACAATAGCCGCTTTGACCTCCTTATTGGTGGTAAAGTGGTGGATGCTGTGTTTTTTTTAAATAGTGCTTCCACAGGCTTGTTTAGGAACTCTTTTCCAGAATCAGTCTGCAGCTTGTGGGGTATTCTATTTCTACCCCATCTGAAGATGCCTTGAAAAGCAGCCGCCGCCTGCCTGCCTGTTTTGTCTTTCAGACTTCTAGCCCATGCATATTTAGAAAGTATATCCACCACTGATAAAATGTACTTGTAACCGTTGTTGAGCTTAGAAAACTGTTGCATGTCCACTAAATCAGCCGGCCATTGTGAATCCAGTCCCAAAACCATAATCTTGTTTCTCTTAAAGTGGACTCGTGCTGGCCAGTGTAGCGTGTCAGCATCCTGTTCTGAAAGCCAGCAGCTAACTTGTTTTTTGGTCAATGCTTTACTCTGTTTTTTAGCCTCCTGAAAGAGGTTGTTCATCCCTCCAAAGCTACCTGGCGTATAATATATTTTCCGTAAAATTTGTTCATGCTCACCCATTGCGCCAGTTAATACACATATGCACACAAACAGTTAATGTAAAACATTTTGTTTTACAAATTGTTCATTTTAGCTCGTTCTTCTTTGGACTTAGGTTAGCAAATTGGTCCTAACGGCTTGCCGATAGTCAGGTTCTCAAAGCTTCTAATAAACTCCACATCTACTGAACCGGCCTAACTCCAGGTTGGGATTGCACTCTGAATCACAGGTCCACATAGAAACATGTCTTTTCTTGCAGAGAAGTGGCAGAACAGATATGTTCTATGTAACTTAGGGCACAAACTTAACATATAGTTCCCCTGCGCTGGCCTCGGAGTGTCGCAAACATGCCGCAAAGAATATTTGCGCCACTCCTTAGCATGCTAGGCTAGCAAGATGACATGCGCCAGCCTGCCTGTCCTCAGGTAAGACTGCCTGAGTTGGGCCGGCATGTGGGGTTGGGAAGGGTAGAGAGAGGGCAGGGGGGAGGCAGATCGGGGTGGGGGGGAGGGCAGACCCAGGGGCAGGCTGGACTTGGAAGGGGGTAGAGACAGGATATGCCAGATCCTAGCACCCATCCTCAGCCCAGTCAGTCCTACATGGGCTGCTCAGATTTGCACCCAGTGATTGCCGGTTCAGATCCAATTAGCCCCATAGGGGTGGCTGGGCTTTACCTGGAGTAAGGAGAAAATATTCCCTTGCCCTGAGGTGGGTTCCAGCCACCTCCTATACGGCCCTGCTGCCCTGCCTGTCCCAGTGCAGTATAGGATTGGGCTGTTATTTGCGTATGAAACTTCAACGTGTTTTCACGACTATACAACAGCTTCTGCTTAGAATGTTCTTTTTAATCAAAACACCATCTTGCATAGCCATCTGATCATGTTTTTAATCCTACTCTATATTTATATGCGCGCACACACACACATACATACTATACGTTATCATAATCAAGGATCAATGTCTTGAGAAATGATGAGTTATTGTTTACACTGGCGTCCAAATAAATACGCCTTGCTAAGGTATGGGGGAGATGGATTAATCACCACCAGCACTTTTTCTGCACAGCTTGGAATGAAGAAGTGATCCGACTTGTAAAGCTCCTCCTTGATCCCAGCTTTCAGCAACGACCTCCAAAAGGGGAGTTCTGTTTGTGCAGGTGTTGTTTGTATTCTTTTCTTGTTGCTGAAGATGCATCTCCTGCTGTCCTGGAAAGAGTTCACCTGTCCACCTGCACAAAAACGGTGGGGCTTAGTCGTGCTTCAGTCACCTGCCCTTTTCCATCGCCCATCACAGGACAAGGGAACCAGATGTCAAACACGGCAAGCCAACCAACTCACAGCATGCGATGAGGATGGGAAAGGGCTGTCCTCAGAACATTGGTCTGGTTGCCTCTCCGGCTGGTTTCTTTTCAAACGGAGCTTTGTTAAGCAAGACATTTAAAAGGCATTCTTTGTAGCGGTTCACAGGGGCACCCTGCTGGGTTTGCATTTGGTATGTTTCTGCGTTTGTACACTGCTGACAATATCAGGCATAAGAGCCACGCGACCGGGAAAGCAAGAGAAAGTTGAGCGACACTGCGCTCCTAGCGCACCGTTTCATGAAAAGGGCTCCCAAGGCCTGGTATTGAATTTCTATTAGGCATTCGGCAGAAAAGCCAAATTGGCAAGCTGAGATCGCTTAACCCTTTAACTCCAATGTTTCACGAGAGGTCAAGAGACACTTGTTCTCCTTCCCTTTGGAAGGACGGAAAGAAAATCAGAAGCAACAATGCCAAGAATGTCTAATGTCATTTCACCAAGGTCTAACTCTGTTCCATAGGAATGAATGCAAGTTCTCTTACTTTCATGCTATGTGTCTATGAAGGAGTTCTTAAACCATTTCCATGTCAAAAGGCTTTAAACCTAGAACTCCCTTTGCCCCTCATGAGGATTGTATATGTTTCAACTACTTTAAAATAGTTAATAGGTAGTTTTTGATGGCACGGATAAAAGGTATAGTTATAAAGTACATTTCTGGAATTACTGCTATGAAGTCAATTGTAAGAGCACCAGGGGCATCGCTAGGGGGATGTGGGCTGCATCGCGTGATGCACAGTGTGTGTGTGTGTGTGTGTGTGTGTGTGTGTGATGTAACTCCTGCCCCAAAATGTAAAATCTTCGTATTTTTGAATGATACCATCATGTTATATATCATTCGATGTGGAATTTACAGCAGAATGCAATCAAACTAACCACACTGGCATACCTGTATTCTATTAAACATTATAGCCAAAAAACCAGAAAAAGAAAACACAACTACCTTCCGCAACAAAAAGTGGATCAAAACTGACCAATGAACTGACTGTTCTGAGAGCCAATGAGGTGTTGTTAGGACACAGCATGGAACCAATAAGATATTAGTATGATTCAGCTCTCATTTTGATGAATCAGTGCTAATGCTAGAATTCATATTTAGGGTGCAATCCAAGGCCCTGTGTTGGGCATCTGCTTAGGGACAGTGTGGCACACATGCCTAGGTGGAAGGATGGGACTGTGGATGGTGGAATAGCTCCTGCTATTGACTCTTACTTAAGGAGAACACATGCTGCATATACTCTACAGCAGTGGTTTTCAAACGTTTTAGCACCAGAACCCACTTTTTAGAATGACACTGTCCAGGACCCACCAGACATCACGGCTGGATGTGCCATCACTGATACAGCAGAGCCTGCTGCTTTCCTGAGAATGCAGTAAGAAGTTGGGTTATTTCTCAGCCATTTTCCAATAGCAACGTGAGTCAGAAGGAGAAAAAGTCTATTTACAACCTTGACACAAGCAAAACAATCACACAGCCCTCCCCCTTTCCGGCATCCCATCTTCCCATCTTCCCATCTTTTCAATATGGCTGTTCTAAGCTGCTCTTTTCAATATGGCTGTTCAATTTCAAAGCCCTGAAATTGGCTTGCAACTCACTGGTGGGTACTGACCCACAGTTTGGGAACTGCTGCTCTACGTGGTTCAACCACATATTGGAATATGAGCAAATGGCATCATATATGGCAACTGTTTCACTTATTCTGTCAATTAGTGAGGATGCCAGAAACTATCGCAGCAGGATGCAGCAGAGAGCAAAGTGGAGGTATGCAGAAGACATCCAGGTGCAACATAAACCTGGAGGATAATGCCTATGCCAAAGCCTATACCGCCTTCTAATTTTGGCTTATTTTGGCGGTATTTGAGGGACCGCCTTCTTCCATATTGTCCTACCCATACTCTTAGATCATCTGGGGGTGCCCTTTTGACTGTGCCGCCACCAGGAGAAGTGAGAGGGGTGGCGGCCAGGAAGAGAGCCTTTTTGGTGGTGGCCCCCCAACTTTGGAACACCCTCCCCTTTGAATTGAGAACTGCTCCCTCTTTATTAACATTTCGGCGGGGGCTGAAGACCTTTTTATTTCAAAAAGCTTTTAAGTGTTGACAGGCTGGCCGGCTGGCTGGTTATACTTTTATATTTTATACTTGATGATCCCCAGAGTTTGTTGTTTTTAAATTCTATTGCTTGTTTTAATTTTGTTTTATTGTACTTTTTTTATATTGTTTTTAAATTGTTTTTAATGTTAAATTTTATATTTTTTGTATTGTTGTTGTAATGCCGCCTTGAGTGCCTTTGAGCAAAAAGGTGGGATACAAATTTAATAAATAAATAATAATAATAAATAATATACCAACCCATCAGGGGGAAGAGAAGTATGGTGCATTAGAGGCCTTATTCAGAGCGCTAATTGAGAGGCCAAAGTACAGTACTGACAGACCATCAATGCACTAATTTCTATGCATGACTACTCAGAAGTCAGTCTCACAGCACAATACTGCCCTTGATGTTGCGTCGACACGACATCGTTGTGTAGACGCTATGTCAATAGTGCCAACGCGAGGGCGCTGAGTGGCGCCCCTGCCGTGGCGCTAATGCTCTCATGCCAATGCTAGGAGTAGCGTCGGCCTGAGAGCACCGAAGGGCAGCCTCCCTTGTGCCAGCCAAACTCAGCTGGAGCGAGGGAGGTTCTGGGAGGGACGAGGGCGGGGAATGGGCGGTTCTGGGTGGGGAGTGGGTGGGCCGGCAGGTGTGCCAGCCCAGGGAGGAGGTGGGGCCAGGAGACGGCCATTAGGCCGCAACCTAGGCCTCATCGGGAAGCCGCGCAGCCGTGATTTGGTTCTGCGCCTGCTAAATAGCAGGCACAGATCTGAGGAAGCCCACAGGGCAGCCGACGCCTCCCCTGGGGCAAGGGGACGAACATGCCCTTGCCTCAGGGAGGCTCCCCAGCGCACCAAAGGTGCACTGGACTTGGTGCTGGCCCACCGGCCTCGCCAATCCAGTGCACTTTAGGACTGCGGTCTCAAGATTGCGATTTCTGTGGAACTGACTCCCAGGTTAATGTGAATTGTATTGCCGCCTAAGAACAGTAGTTTTGCCCGGTGCCCACAATGAAACATGGTGGTGTCTCTCCCCGGATGTGATATGACTATGAAAAGTACCGGGTACTCCATCACAGCCAACTTGTGTAATGTAAGTGCATTAAGTACACATGGAATTGGGTCTGCCTACATTGTTTTTCCGGTAATCCCAACATGTACATATAATGATCATCCTTATCCTTTGCCCAAATGAGCTCCAACAGGACAAGAGAAATGATGTCTATTTTAATAGGATTACAGACCCTAGCAACTGCAAACAAGAGAGCCTTGGTCTTAATTATTCCATCTGCTCCCCTTCTCAGTGACTTGCTGCTGGAGCTTTCCCTCACAGCTTTCGAAGCATTAATTCACTTTGGTCTAAGAATGAGCTGCGTGAAGCTCACTTTGTTTTTATCCTTCCTCCATACGCCAGTCCTTCCACAGTCTGTTGAGCCACAATCGAAAGCTCTGGGGATTAGATGTGCAGACAGAGCTCAGGCAAGCAAGGACTGGCCCGATCTTTGCAAGGTCCAGTAATGCTCCCTGTGCACAATGGAGCGTTCCCCAGCAGTGAAGACAGAGAGGAATTCCCCATGTAGTGTATATAAAGCGTTTGGTATGCTTTGAAGTCCAGTACTGAGTTGATGGGTGGATCGCAGATCAAAAGTTATCCCACTCTCACTATCAATCTTGAAATGGACAACCATCGTTCTTGCCTGGACTAGATTGGCCAATGCAATCCCAAGACATTTGATAGTATCCAGCAGGGCTGTATTAATCCATGGCTGGGCCCCTAGGCTTTCAGATATTTTGGGCCCCATCTGAAACTCTTAAAGAAAAGGAGGGTATCCCTCTAGCCCTTGGTACTGTCCCTTGTTACAGCTCCTCTGCTCTGGAATTGTTACACATCCCTCTGCTCCTCCCATTCTCCCCTGTCTCCCAAGCCAGCAGGCAGCCTGTGTCATGGGTCCAGCTGGCACTGCGGACAATTCTTACCTACCAGGGAGGAAGGAGAAGTGTGTCAGTGCTGCACCGCCTGCCTCTGGGAGCTGGGCTGGCAAGTGACCAAGTGCGCAGGTGCCGCTCAGCCCCAGCACACTGAATGCACTTGACACTGCGACGTCCACTCCGCCTGCCCCCAGAAGCCGGCACACTAACGTGCGTGATCCTCCCTGACTCCAAGAGTGGTTCAAATCATGGAGTTATAATAAACATGGAGACGAAATGACGTCATATTCTTGAAACTTCCGGTCTGGTCAACCAATATGGCCGACGCAACTCCATGGGTCTAACCATGGGTATACAAATATGGCTGACTCAGATCATTGCCGCGAAGGAAGATTGCCGCGGATTCTCGAATAAAAATCTCCCTGCCCGTGTGTAAAAGTTAATGTCAACCTTGTTAATCATGCCTACGTGTTCTGCATACGGGTGTGCGAATCGCTGTCAGAAAAATTGGATTACTTTGCACAGGTACTTAAAATCATGGTGATTCGTTGCTACTGAAAAATATTACCTCATAAAGAATGCAGCCCTAAACAAACTGAAGTAGATATGAAGAAATAAAAGGAACTCAATCCACACACAACCTTTTGCTTGTGTAGATTTAAATAAAGTCTGTGAAAACAGTGCAATCTGAGTTTAAATAGACAGCAAGCGGCATTTCGTCCGGTGTGTTCAGTAATATAATTATGCGGAATTAAACCTTGGAATTGCATATTAAATCATAATAAGGTTACCAATAATGTTTCTACTTGATCACACGTTTTTATTTTCGTAAGTTTTTACTTCAGGAGTATTCAGTGCTAAACACTACGCGCAAAGCAATCTGAAATGCTTGGAATCAGCATTTTGAGTATACAAACATGGCCGCTAAGCCCGCCCCCTCTGGTCTCACTTCGTTCCTATCTAACTGCATGGCCAGGGCCACCCCCTGGTTCAAATATGCCAGCCAAACTTTGCTGGCCTAACCAGGTTAGGTTGCACCCTGAATGTTACACACTTGTGGCTGTGATTGCTTCAGTGGTACCTGGGAAGGAATGAGTTATGTCTCTTCTCCCCTTCCTCACTGCTCCCCTGGTGCCAGGAATTCTGGGACATGTAGTTTTCGCAGGCTGCCTAGTGTCCCTAGTAAGGGCATGAGTCTACATGGAAACTATGGTGCAAGGGATATCACCTTAAAATGATATCACAATTTGACCCTGTTTTAATTAACCTCAGTGGGTTTCATTTGGGTAGAGAAGTCTCTTCTGGTTGACTTTTGGAACAGAACAAACCATTCTTTACCACCTTAATTAGAATACTTATAGCTTGGAATTCTAAAAGGTCTGAATTATGACTATCCTCAGACAGTGCCGTAGAATTATTCACATGAAAGTAATTTAGGATTATGGTCATAATCTGCACACCATTATTAATGAGTATTTTTCCTGTGCCAGTAGTAAATTAATTACACTGACTAATATCCCCTGCTGCCTGCTAATGAGCTTTTATGAAATGAACAATAATCTCTATTTTCTGCAATCAAGAAATAATTTCTCTCAATTTCCTTGCACCGGAAACTCTTCTCTACAAATCCAAAACCTGACAGACCAAGTAATCAAAAGTCCAGTTGTTGAAGCTTTTGCTATTGGTAAGGAGCAATCTTCCAAACAATTCAATTTGCCATCATTCCATAAAGCTCAGCAGTGAGGAAATATGAAGTTACTTTCCAATACATTCTTCCTTGCACAGCCGATATGTAAAAGATAACCCTTCAGCTTCAAAGTTATAAACATGGCTGTTTAAAACCCACAGTGTGAATGGTCCATTATTTATAGGTTATTTATAAAGCCTTTACTTTTTTATTTAATGATGACATATTTTTATGGAATATAATATATAACAAAGTATATACTCCAATGTAAAGAACAATGTCAAAATAATTCTGTTGGATGTATGATGTTGACACAATCCGTTTTTAATCCTGAGGAAAATAAATTCTTCAGAGAATCTTTAGCTTTGTGGTGTGGGGAATGAAAGACACTGTCAGTATGTCTACTGACAAAAGTGTTCACAGTGTCAGAGTAGGATAAGCAATTATGCAGCACAATATGGTCTGGCATTACTTTTGTATTGTTTTGCTACAATAAGCCATCCCGAGACAGCATGCAAGACAAATATTCAGGTTGAGAATCCCTAATCTGAAATGTGCGGGACGACGAGAGTTTCAGATTCTGGAAGCTTGTGGAAGGTTGTAGTTTTGCAAGTTAGGATTGGGCTGCCTTTCAGATTTGAGGGAACTTCAACAACACTACGTACAAGTGGGGTTTTTTTTAGGTGAACAAGTGCTAGATCCAATTGAGCAATAGTCAGCGGCGTCATGCAGCCGGAATGCTGGGCGGGAGGAACGGGTGAGTGGCAGCCCGCCCATTGCGTTCTGGTCCGTTTCGCCGTTTTCCCCGCCCCCATGGGGGTGGGGAAGATGGCGAAATGGACTGGAACGCAATGGGCGGGCTGCTGCTCACCCGTTCCTCCCGCCCAGCGTTCCGGCTGCATGACACCGCTGGCAATAGTCCCCTCCTTTACAATATTTCTGCCAGCCTTCCAGGTCCAGGCAAATAGGCTCTCACCTTACTGCTTGCCTCAGGCTATGTATGGGAGGGTGACGCAAAATGCCACCCCCCTACAATGTCTTGGGGTTGGCCCCCTTCTCTCAAAAAGTTCAGCAATGCAGTTCAACAGAGGTACAGCTCAGTGATTTAGCGCCAGCTCCCACTTCCCACACTAAGGGCGTATCCCAACGCCCTGCATTTGGCCGATGCTAGCTGCTAGCATTGGCTGAATGGCAGCAGCCCTGGTGCGAGAGTACTGACCGGCACCCTCGAGTCAGCACTGCTGCTGTTGGGCTGATACCCAAGGGTGCCAGCCAAAGGCCATGCTGTGCCACTCCTGCGCCCGCCAGGTTCAGCAGGCGCAAGAGCAGTTCTGGGAGGGTGGAGCATGGGAGGGCATTTTTGGGTGGACGGGGAGGCATGCCAGCCCGGGGAGGGGGTGGAGTTGGGATGCAGCTGTTAGGCTGCATCCAAGCTTCTGTCCCCAGGCTGCACAATCCCAATTCTGGCCGTGTGCCTTGCTCAGAGCTGCGCCTGCTAAACAGTCCCAGGAGGCGCAGATCCAAGCAAGCCCATTGGGGCAGCTGGTGCCTACCCCGGGACAGCAGCACAAACGTGCCCTTGCCCCAAGGAGGCTCCTGCCTGCTCCAGTGTGTTCTGGCCTTGCCGTTCCAGCTCAAGTAAGAGGCTGCTTAGCTCTTCCTTCTTTCAAGTGGACATTTGGGAAGGAACGTCCAACCAAACTGCCCTTCCTGCGTTCTTCTGACCTAGGTGGTTCAGAAGAAAAAACGGATTGTGTACATTAGAACTGACTTCACGCAAAGAGAAAAGGAAACAGGTTTTCACCTCTGCTCATTCCACTTTGTCAATGCCAGCATTCACCATACGTACGACTTAATTGATAGCAGTGCCCTATAACCAGAAACACTCCTTAATGTTAAAAGCCTGGTAGAGAAGACATGCATGAACTTGTCAGAAATGTTCAAAGCACTTCTACGATGATTTCCTTGCATATAAACAATGCATCCCAGCATTACGGACAAGTGCTTAGTGAGCGAAAATTCTTGCCCCTCATGTTCAAGGAATGAATTGCATTTTCCCTCTTTTCTGCCACAGCAATCAGCTAGAAGCTTGTTAACCATGCTAACCTCGAAATTGATCCATAGCCATAAGGAACATACAAGTGAGATCAACGAGAGATGTTACGTGGGCGGGGGGGGGGAATACTTCTCTGCCCTTTAACAGTATTCATTTGGAAACGTTTAGAATGCAGAACACAAGCCCCAGTGAGAAAAGTGGAGCGTGCCATTGTATTAGCAAGGTAATTTTTTTTCCCATCTAGAGAAATGAGCAACTCTTTGTTTTTAATTTATAAGGCAAGTGGAGTTATAAGAATTTACTGCATATATCCAAGACAGGCCTCCAGTCTCATTAAGGCAGAAATTTACTTTCAGTGGCCCATGTGGGATATCACCTTCTGTCAGATCAATGAAAGATTATGTTGGCCTACTTTTTACATATAAAGGAAATAATCAGGAACAGTCACCTTTCTTAAAACTGTAGCGTGTTGCTGATTAACTCCATCACACCAAGAATGGATTCACTGGCCAAAGGACTGACGATTGAAAACAGGACTAAATGAATTGGCAGGATCTTTCGTTTTAATCCAGTCTAGAGATCAAAGTCATCCAGGATCAGATCTAGTCGTTCAGGTTGCAGCTGCGTTGTTTGTTGGTAAAGGATACTTCCTATACCCAGTAAGTTTTTTTTAAGCAGCCCAGTCTACCTAACTTCCCACGTGAAGACATAGTAATACTAACATGGCTGCTGCAGTTGTGGACCTGGGTCATTTGCCGCCCTGGGGTCAGGACCACAGGCTACTGCCCCCCACAGCGACTGGCAACCCCATATCTGGCACCCCCAATTACGTGGAGCTCACAGCACCTCATGTAACTCTTTGTCATGCGCCAGAAGCCTTCAGTGCTTTTAGAAGGCCTTTAGACAATATTTCCGGTTTTCTGATGAAAACTGGAAGTATTGTATAGCAGTCCCCTGGAGGAAGCAGTAGGCGGCACTTGTGGGCACTCCCCACCGGAGGTATTGGTAGGATCACCGCTGGGCTGCTTCAGCATCATAAGAAAAGCCCCGCTGGATCAGGCCAAAGGCGCAGCTAGTCTAGCTTCCTGTATCTCAAATGGCCCACCAGATGCCTCAGGGAGCACACAAGACAACAAAATGTCTGCATCCCACTGCCATTCCCCTGCACTGGCATTCTGAGGTAGCCTATTTTTAAAGTAAGGAGGTTGCACCACCCATCATGGCCTGTAGTCTATGATGGACATTTTCTCCGGAAATCTGTCCAATCTCCTTTTAAAGGTACCTCTACAGGAAAAGGGTTTCCAAAGAATAGGTGCCACGACAAAAAAGACCCTGCCTGGTTCTCAGACTGTCTGGCTATTCATTCATTCATTCATTCATCTATAAATGAACTCAGAGCAAGGGCAGTATCTACAAATCATAACGTGTATAAGATACAACGTAACTCTCAAGTTTTTCTGGGCTCAGGCTTGATTGCTTGTTTTTTTATCAAGGAGCAACTTGGCAATTAGCTAGAGACTTGAAACAAGTTCTCGTTACTTTCAAATTTCCCAGCTAAACACACCAACATGGTGATCCACTCTGAACTCAGTTAAAATTAGATTACTGCAACAACTCAAAGCAGAAAGCCTGCTGTGCAATTTGCATATCTGTGCAGGCCTCACTTTGATTCCTAGTACTAGCAGGCGCATGGCTGATTGGGGACCAGCGCAGGCTGAAGCATCTTGCCTGCACATACGAACGGAGTGGATGCACTGAGACGGCACCACCGTAATGAAGGATGAGGCGCATAAGCATATTTGCAATGGTCCCATAGACAGTCAACCTCAAAAAAAGAAAGCCTATAATTCACAATAAGTAAATACAAATAAGGAGAGACTGGATGGCAAAAGAAAAGGGAAACATAATAGGATTTGAAACTGTAAATGGGTAAACTGAAAAACAGAGGAACTTCAAGTTGGAAATGCATTCAAAATATAAAATTGGAAGCATAATTTCATGCTATGGAAGCATTATGCTATGGAGGCACAATTTCAAAACCCATAAACCCTAGTCTGTATCAGTCTGGGAGCAAAATGGCAGGTAGCACATGGCTGCAGATTTCCAGCTGGAAGGAGGATTAAGGAGGACATCTGTAATGCAGTTATTGCACACAGTCCTTAAGGGTTTAAGAACCATCAGGATTAATTTATAGCCTGCCACTTCCTATTATAAGTGGCTGTCATTACAGGAAAAAAACAAAACTAGGTAGCTGTGATGTAGTCATAGGATCTTACATAAAGGAGTACAATTTCGCTTTCGAGCTAAGGCTAAACATTAGATTGCTTCCAAAATATATAACGTATATTATATATTAAAAGAAATAACGTATATATGGAAACTATATATATCAAGCTTATGAATTCCCATTCCTGCAAAGAGATTTTTTTTTTAAAAAAAATTACATTGTTGGAATGTGGTTCTTGATGGAAGAAGAGTATATAGGTAAACAAGAAAAGTATCATCACTAAGTCCTGTGCTTCCTGGTGCCCACAGGAACGGATGCTGAAATGGCTGCCACTGCATCCTATGGGAGCGGGGAAGCTGCCAACGATCTCAGGGGAAGGGGACATTTGAAATGATACCACAATAAAGGATATTTCCCTAACGCATTGCCTGGGCACCCTTCCAACAATAACCACAGGAGCCGATGATATGAGTGAAAGGGAAACTTGTATTGATAGTGAGATACAGAGGGAAGCTTGAGACCTGTGCAAGTCTGATTGGGCCCTGCTAACTGGGCAAGAGGCACTTTTCCAAGTGGTGTTCCTC
>JAJKFI010000027.1:2264201-2277909 GCA_029204185.1 Lerista edwardsae | reverse complement strand
GATGATGATGATGATGATGATGATGATGATGATGATGATGATTGGAGGCACATGGTGGGGAGACAACAGACAACAGCCTGACCCCCAGGTGGGCATTCTCACCCTGACTCCAATCCCAGCCAAACATTCGCACCAGCCCAGGATCTGCTGGGTCGGCGTAGGGAGTTTTGAACCTCTCAGACTTATGCAGTCACAGGTCTGTGCAGCCCTAATAGACTTCCTGAGGCTTACCCCGGGGTAAGTGGATAAATATCCCCTTGCCCTGCAGTCAATTTCAGTAGCCTCCTACCCTGTGTAGGCAGCTGGCCTGCCTGCTCCTGCACAGGGTAGGATTGTGCTATGCATTCATTTCATTCTCTTCCTTTACCTCCCAAGGCAAGACGGAGACCTGGGTGAATTTAATCTCTTCGGAGGATATTTGGCCTTTGTATAAATGCACAGATTATAAACAGAGTATTATGAAGCAATTCAGTTTTGCATGTAAGTGATCTTATTGCTTCACAGTTATGCTGTGCAATGACTTTATAATGAATGTCTAATATTTCAGACCACTGCCGAATATTTTTGATTGCTTTTTCTGTTGCTATCTCAGCAGGGGTCTGATTGTTTTCTTTATCTGTCCGTTTATTCCATTTTGCTGAAAGGCATCGACAGGAAGCCTTAAAAAGTTAGGACAAAGGATCCAGCCACATATTAGTTTATGAATGAGATGTGGTTTTTTTTCTTTGAGCGCAGAAATAATTTTGTATCTAGAACCATTTCTGCCAGGCAGTTGAAATACAAGAAAGAAAAATGGTAGGCAACAACATCTAATTATGTGCTTGGATGGAATTGTCAACTGTAAAGTTACAAATGGTAATAAAGATTAACTATAAACATAAACATTATGTTGCATAAAGTAAGCATTAAGCAATACTTTGGTGCCTTTAAGGACTTAGGGAGCATATTTATTTTAAGGAGAATTCAATGACATTATCTACCCATAGCCAAACTATGCAGAAGCACAGCTAGTAGTGAATAAACCACCCTGAACACAGAATGCATTTGAGGAGAGAGATCAGATAGCTCGAGGGATCCATAATATGACCCACAGACTTAAACGGGGAGGTCACTCAGGGCACAAGCCTAACCAGCTTTCCAGCACTGACATAGCTGTGCCAATGGGACATGTTCTGCATTCTGCAGTGGAGTAATAGTTACACAGGCCTCCTCAAGGTAAGGTGATGTTTGTTCCCTTACCTCGGAGTTGCATTGCCTTTACTCTGGTGCTGGAAAGTTGGTTAGGATTACGCCCTCATTTAAGAACATGCGAAGAGCCCTGCTAGATCAGGCCAAAGGTCCATCTAGTCCAGCTTCCTATATCTCACAGCGGCCTACCAGGTGCCCCAGGGAGCACACGAGACAACAAGATGCTTGCATCCTGTTGCCACTCCCTTGCACCTGGCTTTCTGAAGTAGCCAACTTCTAATATAAGGAGGTTGCACAATCCATCATGGCTCATAACCCACAATGGACTTCTCCTTCAGAAATCTGTCCGATCCCCTTTTAAAAGCAGCTAGGGCATCTCCAGATGCCATCACCACCTCCTGTGGCAAGGAGTTCCACAGATTCATTCCCCGCTGGTTAAAAAAGTATTTCCTTTTATCTATTCTAAGGGCACAATCCTACCCAGCACCAGAATGGCAAGGTCGGCCGGCCAGCACCATATCCGACGCTGGGTCGGAAAGGCTGGAGCCTCCCTGTGGTTAGTTTGTTCCCTTACCATAAGGGAGGCTCTAGCCTCCCCTATGCGCCACTCGGATCTGCGCCTACTAAACAGCAGGCACAGATCTGCGGAGACTGTGTGGCCCAAATCGAGAAGCCTACACAGTTGGCTTTCAGTATCTGCAGGGGATCCTTTCCAGGACATCTCCTCCCTTCCCAATGATAACCACATTCCACGGATAATGAACCTTCCAGATGTGACCGGAAGTCACTGGTGCAAACTGGAAGTAACTTCTGGCCATATCCGGAAGCTCTCCTGAGGCCTCCAGTCACGGACTTGGCATCCATGGATACTGAAATCCGGGGACACTGAGCCCTTGGATGGAGAAGTTGCACTGCCATTGATTATAGCCATGGAAACAACAATTAAGGGCTCCAGCCTCCCTTACGGGCTCCTATGCTGCGCCCGCTGCATAGCTATCTAGCTGGGGCAGAGCCAAGGACACTCCACGGCCCGAATCAGGGCCATGCAGCCTGGGGACGGAGTCTTCTCCCCTACCCAGGCTGGCACACTTACCGGCCCGGGCACCCCTGCCCAGTTCCTCCCGCCTACCCTCCCCCAGCCCAGTTCAGCTGGTGCACAAGCAGGGCAGCACAGCCCTGGGCCAGCGTCCTGGAGCCAATGTGGCTAGCATCAGCCCAATGGCACCAGCGCCGGCATGCACCCTTGCACCGGTGCTGATGCGGTTGGGCAGACACACCAGTCAGCGTCAGCCCAAGGGCGCATGTAAGATTGAATCCTAAAACACTTCCTCACTTCTAGGTATGTTTGCCTGATTTTCAATTGATTGCTTGAGTTTCCCAACGGTAAGTAAGTTCTCATTCTGTACTCTGGACAAGTTTTTCATGAGCCTGGTGGATTCCTGAGAAAAATCTCTCTGAGCTTAACCTTTTTGTTTCCTTTTTGAATACAGACATTGCCACACAATACCCAAACCGTGGGCTATCTTGTCTCGTCTACTGTCTCTGACAGTGGCCATCGGCACCATATGCTTTAGCAGAAGGTTCAAACCCCAATTCCCCCTTCCCCCAGCAGGCAGGTGCAGAGTAACCTACTTCCCTGCTAGGAAGGTCAAACCTCTCTTCATTTCTTCTGATTGTGAGGAATTTGGGGCAAAAGAGAACTCTCAAAGCTTTCCATCCAATGCTTTAGACTTCCTGTGGTTTCCAAAAATACTATCAACTCTATGTACTATTACATGAGTAATATTTTACTCCTGCTTGATGGAAGGCATGCAGCAGACAAGCATTTACAAGTAAGCATGCACTTGGTGCTGAAGAAGAGGGGAGGGGAGAGAATTTCGTTAGGTGGTACAGCAAAGAGAAGAGGAAACATGGGGGGGGGGGAAGAGATGCAATTAGTCACGAATTGCTTCCAATTGGGCCCCGTACTAGGGTAATCTACTTTTTTTGAATTCTTTTAACAAAAACTAAAAATTAATACCTTTACTCAATCCTTTCATTGTCACTAAGGGCACAATCCTAACCTAGAGTTAGGCCAGCAAAGTTTGGCAGGCACAAGGGCCACCATAAAGCACATTTGGATCACTCTCAGAGCCAGGGGAGATGGTGCAGATCTTTGTGCTGGCCTCTCTGACTCTGAGACTGGTCCAAACATACTTTATGGTGTTCCTTGTGGCACCAAACTTGCTGGCCTAACTGTGCCGGCCTAACTCCAGGTTAGGATTGACCGCCAACACAAGCACTTTTGTAACTATTTATTTTTCAAAGATAATCTATACATTTTGCCTGTTGTAGTCTTACATGTTTGCAATTTTATATTGAAATGTGCTTAGATCCATGTGGTCCATTAACTCACATGAACTTTTCAAGTACGCATTTTGATTGCTTTCCATTCTACCATAGAGATATAAAGTCTTTAATAAATTGAAGTTATACCTCTAATCAATCTATCAATGGATCAGCAGTATTTATACACCACTTCTCAACAAAAAGTTCACAAAGCAGTTTACAGGCAAGAAAATAATGAAGTTAAAAAGGAAGTCTAAGATGGTATAAATCTTGATTGTAAACTTGGGGACCTGCAAAAATATGTTTCCAGTTGGGCCTGTAGCTCCTAAGGCTGGCCCTGGCAATTAGATAAGATGGGATCACAGAAGAACCCAAATTAAAGAAGGGGAGATTTGGGGATACACGGCGGAGGAAATAAGGGGAGACCTCCAAAGGAATTAAAGAGAGCAGCTCTGCTAATATCCTATCCCTTTTCCCGGCCTTGGTCCACCTTCCCAGATCCATTCAGACTTGCACCAGCCAAATCACTGGTGCAGGTCTTAATGGACCTATTGTGGTGGTGGATGCTGCCATCTCCCTAGCTTTAGATGGTGGTGGAATCCCAAGAAGGGCCTTCTCTGATGACCTCAGTGGACATGCAGGAATATATGGGAGAAGGCAGTCCTTGAGGTAACCTGTTCCAATGCTGTACAGCGATTTATAAGTCATTACCAACACTTTGAATTGGGCACGGAAAGGAATAGGCAGCCAGAGCAACAGCAGACTACAGCAGACTACACACACCAAGTCCCAGCGACCAACCAAGCTGCCGCATTCTGCACTAACTGCAACTTCTGAAATGTATCCAGGGGTAGCCCCACATGGAGTATAAAGAGCAGGGGACTATGTTGAAGAGCAAGGTCCTACGCATATTACCTTGGAAAAACTGTATTCCAGCTGTGCTTATCCCAAGCAACAGTACGGAGGGCACCATCCTAACCCACAGGCACAGTTAGGCCAGCAACGTTTGGCCTGCACAAGGAACACCATAAAGCGCATTTGGACCACTCTGAGTCAGGGCGGATAGTGCACGTCTGTGTGCTGGCCTCTCTGATTCCGAGAGTGGTTCTTTTTTTTATATAAATTATTTTTATATAAAGATATGGGTAAGGTAATAGGGAACACATAGGAAGGGGATACAACGGTAAACACAAAAGGTACACATTGATTGCAGCTTAATCATCTCCACTTAATTACTGCTTGCATACAATCTCATCACCAGTTACCAACTCAAAAGTTATGCATACAAATCTTAATAACTCTTATCCCTCATTCTTATTTACATAATTATTCAAAAGTGGTTGGAGAGCCTTTAAAAACAAAGGTCTGTTTGTAGAGTTTCATGGGAAATTTCATTGTACCGTGCACTTTCAGACAGCTGTGCATTCCACTATTGTAAGCAGTATGTTTAACACGTTTTTTTCAAAAGCCTCCGTCTTTTGGCAAACATCTTACTAATACCGGTGTTGGATGTGTTTGTATGCAAATTCCAGGTGTTGACAAGTTCTTATGTATACAGAAATGGCATTTCGTAATTCACTGTTTGATTTATTCTGCGATGGACGAAATCCAACTGAAGAGATGATCCCATACCTCTGCAAAAGTTGATATTTGTGTTTTTTTGTTAATCATGATTAGCGTCGGCAGTCGGAAAAGCATGTGAAAATATCAGAGGGAAGAGAGAGAAAAAACGCAGCGCTCAGCTCAACCATATAAGCGTTCTGGATAAAATGAATCCCAAACTAATAACCAGCCTGTTACAAACCCTTTTTTGTCTGTAACTTTTGTGCCTTCCCATGGGAAAGTAAACAGCAGGAGACATCAGAGGATGAAAGTCCTTCAAGCGGTTCCTTCACAAAGCTTTTTCCTCTGTCATTGCTGTTGCATGAGGAACGGTCCCAACTGTGGATAGGAAACCTGACTCCTCAATAACATGCTTCCACTTGCATGACAGTCTCAGGCGTTGCCTGACACTAAGAACCAAAATGTCCTTAGAACTCTGCTTACAGTACAATCCTACTGACTTCTTCACCAGAATAAAGACCACTGGGCTAGCAAGCACTGTTACAAACATACCATAAAGCACGTTGCAACTATGTAGAAGATAGGGGTTCCACCTGGAAGGCCTGCGTTGTCCCACCTGGAGAAAGGAACACGTGCTGGAGCAGGTAGGAGCTATACTGAGCAGCATAGGTGCTGGGGTGGGTGGGGAGAGGATGTAATGGGGCATTAGGAGGGCAGGGGCAGGGGTGGGGGGATCAGGTCTAGGAGTCAGCAGCACTGGTGCATGCCATATCCCAGTGGTTCCCAAACTGAGGATCAGGACCCACCGGTGGGTTGCGAAGCACCTAGGACAGCCACATTGAAAATACGGGAAGATGGGATGCTGGAAAGGGGAGGACTGTGTGTGATTGCTTGGCTTGTGTCAAGGTTGTACATAGGCATTTTTCCCCTCTCTGATTCACTACTGAAAAAACGGTTGAGAAATAACCTAACTTCTTGCTGCATTGTCAGTTAAGCAGCAGGCTTTGGATTCACAATAATGGCACTTCTGGCCATGACCTCACTTCTGGCGGATCCTGGACAGATTGTCATTCTAAAAAGTGGGTCCCGGTGCTAAAAAGTTTGAGAACCACTGCCATATCCTATCCACTCCTTCTCCTTCCCAGACCTGATCTGCCAATATTGCTCCACTTGGCTTGTGCCCGCAAATTAATAGGTGTAAGTCTGAATAGACCCATTACTTTGACTGGGGCTTTTTTTGGAGTAAGGAAACAAATGTCCCCTTATCTCATAGAGACCTCCAGCCTGCTCAGTTGGTGCACAGGATGCAGCAGAACCGTCGGCCACTACATTGACGCAGAATGGGAGTGGGCTGCCCATCTTGCAAACACATTCTATGAGAAAGAATATTTTACAAAGATCCTTTAATGACACTAGTTGGATGTGTCAGAAGTACCATTATTGGCCTTCCTTCACATTCTGGTTGTCCACAAGATTAGAAATTGTGTGACATCTTATGCACAACATTGTCTGCAATAAGCATTTATGAGACTTTGTCTGTTCAATGCTGCAAATGTGTGTTAGTGATGCATGAAAATCACCCTGATTTTAGGCTGCCATGAACAAATTTAGGGCTGTTTTCAAAATACGGCAGAAAACTGTTCTTGGAAATGTGGGTGGTTTGCTGGGGCATAGATGTCCTGTTTGAGAGAGATGCATCTCTCCTTTTGGCTAAATGGTACTAACATTTGTTTTCATTGCCGTCACCTCCCAAGTTGACAAAGAAATACATTCAAGTATGTGTCAAGTGAAACTAAAATCCATCACCAGACACCTAATGTCAGAAAGGGAGGGCTTTCCAGGAGAGCTGAATGCCCGGTAAAATAGTTACAATTCAATGGTAGCATCGTCTCGATTACCACAATTCTATGATGCATCACCACTTCCCTTGACAGTGCAGAACATCTGGTACTTATTGATTCCTTTTGTGGAGAGGGCATCCTCCTTTAGAGATGATATAGCTACATGATGAATCTGGAATTTCATCTCCCTCTGCCACACCAAATGACAGAACTCAAGAACGACTGTTGTTTTTGTTCCTTCAAGTCACTGGCACTTGCCGTCAGAGAATGATGGCTGGGTAAAGGTTGCTACATCAGTCCATCACTTCATGTTTTAGTGTTTTGTAGGTCAGTGAGTTTTTATCCAGTAGGCATACTCCGAAAAAGTCAGACTGCAGTGCACTGTGCAGCCATGTGTCACTCTGGATTTTATTTCAGTTTCTGTTTACGAGGAATAAAAAAAGCTTTTGCCGCTGAAGAGTACTTGAACTTTTCAATATTTCCTCCTGCTTTTCATGAATAGAAAAAAAAAAGAATAATTCCTCTCTGTGAAAGATGCTGTATGAAGCAAAATGTGCCTGTGTGCTTTTAAGGGCGCAATCCTAACCTGGAGCTAGGCTGGCACAGTTAGGCCAGCAAAGTTTGGCTGGCACAAGGGACACTGTAAAGGGCGTTTGGACCACTCTCGGAATCAGGGAGAATGGCACATGTCTATGTGCTGGCCTCTCTGACTCTGAGAGTGGTCCAAACATACTTTACAGTGTCCCTTGTGCTGGCCAAACTTTGCTGGCCTAACTGCAGGTTAGGATTGCACCCTAAATTACATAGGAAATTGGCTTGTAATTGGATAGTGTCCTTCTAGGCCAGTGGTTCTCAAACTTTTTAGGATGACAATCTGTCCAGGACCCATCAGAAGTGAGGTCATGGCCAGAAGTGTCATCATTGTGATGCCAGAGCCTGCTGCTTAACTGAGAATGCAGCAATAAGTTGGGTTATTTCTCAGCCATTTTTCAGCAGTCAATCAGAAAGGAGAAAAAGGCTATTTACAACCTTGACACAAACAAAGCAATCACACACAATCTCCCCCTTTCTAGCATCCCATCTTTCCATATTTTCAATATGGCCGTTCTAGGTGCTTTGTGACCCACCTGAAATTGGCACGCGACCCACTGGTGGGTCTCGACCCACAGTTTGGGAATTACTGCGCTAGGGTATATTCTCCCCAATGCCACTGATATCAGCTTCACATCAATCATTTTTGTACTACAATCTGCATTTAATGCCTGCATGATTTTCTCATCTGAGCTTTGCACTGCAGCCATTTCATTTTGCTAGCATCCCTTTAATTTCTTTATTCCCCCTTCGTGGAAGATGTGTTGAGGTTATTAAACCTTTAAACGCTTGTGCCTTTTGTGTTTGATTATTTTTTTCATGGTGCTGAGAATCTGTTCCATGTTCAAATGGAAATCAACAGTGCCTACACAAGTGGCCTTGTTGTCGAATCTACTGTACTCTCTGTAAGTGCCATGAAATTTTTGGGAATGTCCTTCAAGTTTTGCCTGTCCTTCAGTGGCTGCTGGAATCCAGCTTTGTCATAGGATAATTTACTGGCCCCAGAAAGCAGCTGAGTAAGGAAACTGAGGTTGTAGAAATGTTAATTACGCTACAGAAAGGGCCTCTTCATCATTCCAAGCAATTCTACACTACGTGCTTTGTTTCCAGACTTAGGTCTTTTATAGGCCTTGCATGCTACAGTTGATTCTTCAGAGCTTGCTGAAAACTGTATTTTTTAAAGTGCTTGTTCTAAGACTACTGAAGAGAGAAAATGTCTCTTTCCGCCCAAAGCTTTGGTTGTACAGTGAGGAGCTGGCTGCCGCATTCTTCGTAGGGCACAGAACAATAACAGCTCGCATTTAGGGCTAAGGATGAGCAATCAAGGACCATCAGGGAACAGAAGAAGGTTCCTTGATGAACTTGATGGCATTCGCTCCTTTACCATAGGGGAGGCTCCAGCCTCCTCTAAGCACTCCTCAGAACCTCAAAAGCACTCCTCAGCAGGCGCAGATGCGAGGAGACTGTGCGGCCCGAATCAGGGCCGTGCAGCCTCATGGATGGGCTTAGGATGTGGCCATATGGCCACCTCTCAAGTGTGCCCATGTCCCGCCCTCCTCCTGCCCACGATCTCCCTCCCGCCACAATCCGCATCCAGGAACAGGACAGAACCTTCCTGGTGCCCACTGGCTCCGGTTGGCGAGAGAGAGGCTTAGCGTGGGTGCAACAGGACCTGTCCTGCCTGCAGCGCCGGTCCTGCTGTTCTAGCACCGATGCGGGGCTGCTGATTGGTGCCCCTGCGTCAGCACTAACGATGTCGTGCTGACACTCTGATGTAGCGTTGGCGCAACGGGCAGGATAGGATTGCTCTGCCCATCCCCCAAAGATCCCAATAGATTTTGATGGGGGTCACAGGACCCCATGTATTTCTGAACTTCATTGGCTTGCTATTGTTCACTGGTGCTGCATGCAGCACACACACCCATTCCAGCCACTACCCTAGGCCCACGGTACCAAGCCAGCATGCAAGACTGGTAACCTTCAGTCCACCGAAGGCCGCTCCCTTCACTTGCCATCCTTTTCTCCTTCTTTCCCTTCCTTGAGGACAACCGTGAATCTCCAGCTACAGTGCCTGCCAAGCCAGCATCTGTGCAACCCCTCACCCTGCCTGTGTCTGAGGCACAAGGGAGAGCCAGTACAGGCTCATCATTATAAAATCTGCTTTTCAGAATAAAGCGGGCAGCGCAATCCTAAAAAATGTGCAGCGTTGATGCACTGCCGATGCCGGCCGGCGCAAGGGAGGCGCCATGTTTGGACATGGGAGGAAGTTTGCGGGGGGGAGGGAGTTTCTGGGCAGGACGTGGGCAGGCGGGCAGATGTGCTGGCCTGGGAGGGAGGCAGTCCTTGGAATTGGCCATAAGGCCGAATCCCAAGGTTGTGCGGTCCCAATTCGGGCTCTGTGGTCTCCTCGGATCTGCGCCTGCTGTTTAGAAGGCGCAGATCTGAGTAGAGCACTGGGGAGGCTGAAATCTCCCCTCCGGTAAGGGCATGAACGTGCCCTTGCCGTGGAAGGCTCCAGTCTCCCAGAAGCAGCTTAGGATATGGCGCAGGACCGTCGGCCTCGCCATTCCGACGGTACTCAGGATTGCGCCCTGAAGGAAACTGAAGCTGGGGCACACATTACCTGCAGCATAGGATATCACTGGGGACTGCTTCCCTATGGGGCTTTAGTTTCAGAGTTGCTGACTGTGGGTATCAGTGTAAAGCAGTGTTTCTCAAAGTTTGTCCCTGTCATGAACGAAAGGGGGGTTGTAGCCTATGACCCCCCCCCACTCGCCAAGGACGCGCAGCGTAGTGGGGAAATGCCTTGGTAGGTTAAATCCGCTGCCACCAGCCCAGCTACCAGGTTACCAGAGGAGTTTCCTGGGCTAAACTCCTCACCACTGGAATCCAGAACAAGGCAGATGGATTTATGAAAAAGATTTTATTAACAGTTTGCTAACAATAAAAGGGGTTGTAACACATGGCGTAGGAAGATACAGAACAAAATAAGTATAAGCCTGACAGGGTCTTGCTCCCACTCAGATCCTGCCTCAATCTCCTCACTGCTAGGCTCTTCCAGCAGCAACCCCTCTGCCTCCTCACAGAGCAGCTCTCCCTGTGACCATCTTGTAGCGAAGCCAGCAGGAAAGAGAGCGAGAGAGTGGTACCAGTACCACTAATTGAGAGACAGTGGCTTATCTCCCTATCCTTTCCAAAAAGAGCCCGGAAAATTTGGACAGTAATTTCCTCCAACCACATTGAAAGCCCAATCCAATCTGAATTTCTAGCACTGATGCAGCCACACCAATATGGTGTCAGCAGTCACAGAGGCCCTCTCCATGAAAAATGAGTTCCTTACCTTAGAGCTGTGTTGGGAACCACATCAGTGCTGGAAAATTGGATAGGATTGGGCCCTAAGTACTTCTGAACCATATGGCCAGAATAGGAATAGAGCAGCCATATTGAAAATATGAGAAGATGGGATGCTGGAAAGGAGGAGAGCAGTGTTGTTGTTTTGCTTGTGTCAAGGTTGTGAATACTGTAGGCTTTTTTTCCTATTCACTTTGCTGTTGGAAAATGGCTGAGAAATAACCCAGCTTATTGCTGCATTCTCAGGAAATCAGCTGGTTCTGGTGTCACAATGACAGCATTTCCTGCCATGACATCTGGGTCCCAGACAGATGGTCATTCTGAAAACTGGGTCCCAAACCTTTGAGAACCACTGCTCTGTCGGAAGGGTTCTTTTTGGGGAGAGGGTCTCTGTAGCATGTGTAAGATTATACCAGGTTTGAGACAAGAGAAAGCAGGTTTCTAGGAGTTGGGAAAAGAGGCAGAGCTTTGCAGGGAGCTTGAAAGCGTAGTTCTGCTCATGGAAAAACAACAACATATCCCTATCTTGTGAGCAAAAAGGAAAGCTTTCAACATCAACTTTCCACTTTGCAAAGAGGCAAGAGGTAGCTCTACAAACCATGACAAGAGTAGCATCCCTGCAAAATAAGATTGGGAGGCAGAATTGTATACAACAATTATACAACAATTATTATATCCAGAAGCGTAGCAGCTGTTTCATATTGGTGCTATGTGGCTTAAAATTTTTTTTAAAAGGCTTCAACAGGCTCCGCCTGAGCCATTCAGATATTGGGAGAACAAAACATACAAAGCAGTTCCAATTATTACACAAATATATACCCCAACAAAGTGGGAGGAAAAGATAGCTTTAGTAGGACCATTTATTCTTCTGTGCAATTCAAAGCTAAAAATACTCTGAAGTTGCTGCTCTTTATTCCTGAGGCTGCTGATTTTTCTTTCTGTAAACAAACTGCTGGGATTTAGATGCAACCTATCTATTATATCTATCCCAAATGCCTAATTTTCAAATAAAGAGGATGGGATAGCAGCTGAATTTTGTCTTCTGTTAAGAGTCAATCTCTTGGTTCAAACCCCTGTCCTAATTCCATATCTCCTTATTTCTGACTCTTTATTTCCTTGTACCAGACTGTTTCCAGCACCTTCAAATGAAAATTGGACATTTATCTATTACAGCCCAATCCTGGGCCTCATAGGAGTAGCGGTAGCAAAATGGCTGCTGCTGCATCCTATGGGATCTGAGATAGCCACCAGGGCAGAGGCGTCATCCTACCGGAACGGGGCGGTACCCCATTCCGGTAGTTCCGGGGAGAGTGGGAGCAGCAGCGCGCAGCAGACTCTGCACGCTGTTTTTGCCCTCCCGCCTGCCCCTGCGCCTGGATCGCTCTGTAAGAGAGCTCTTCCGGGCGCAGGGAGGTGTTGCCAGGCGCCACAAGGGGGCAGGGAGCTACAGCTCACCCGTCCGTCCCCGCGGCGTTCCGGATCCTGGCACCAGCAGCGTTCCGGTTGCTGGCACCAGTGAATGACGTTACTGCACCAGGGTCTCCTTGGGGGAAGGGGACATTTGTCCCAGAGCCAGGCTCTGAGTGTACCTGGGACAGGGCAGTGATGAAAGACGTCCCCACACCCTCCATGCAGCCTCACTACGCCCCCTGCTTCTGGAATGGCTCCATTTTGGAATTGTCTCCCACCAGCCAGGCAAGGGCTGGTGGGAGAGCCCAGCTTCGTGCTCCTTCCTTCTGTTGCACGCCCAGCTCCCTCTTCAACACCCATGGCTGCCGCTACAGCATGCCCTATGGACACGGTGCGTCTAATTTGTCCTCCACCCCAGAGGAAAGCTGCAGGTCCCACAATGGGACTCCTTGAGTCTGTGCCAGCCATTTTGCGAGTAAAGACTCGAGCAGCCTCATGTCATGTCAGGCCGCCCAGCCCGAGGATCCAGTGGTAGAAGCCACTCCTTGCCCCACACCCACTGGAGTGAGTTGTAGACTCTGTCTGAACTTGTCAAATATTCTGTGCACAACAATCAAAGTCTTTCAAGTATGACCAGTACAGAAACAAGACTAGTTCCTTGCTTGCCTGAATCCCTGTAACAAGTGGTAATAATGAATTCTAAAGATGCAGGACAAACAGAACTCTCTGAATCAAATCACTGGGAGGTCCTGCTCATCATCAGGGATGATCAGCAGGCAGAATGGAGAGTGAATTGGAAAACCATGACCTGTGCTGAGGTCTGTGTGTACGTGACAGTGAATCTACGCAAATGTAACTTGCTTCCTTGGGCTTCCACAGCATGCAAGTTATTGAATATCATTAGCATACTTTTGTGTAACTATATATCCATCACTTTTACCCTTTATTTGTGATCCTAAACACACTGACTATTTGAAGCATGACATGGAGAATTAGTGATAATTTCCATGCAGAAGAGAAAAAAGGATAGTCGCAAGAGATGTGTGGCAACAGTGTTTCTTCTGCCTGCACTACATAAGAATATGGGAAGAGTTGTGGTGGATGAGACCAAAGACCTATCTAGTCCAGCTGTCTGCATCGCACAGTGGCCAACGAGAAGGCAGTGGCATTGCCAGCATGGGTGCTGCATGGGTGGGTGTCACCCCTCTGTGTCATGTGACCCCCCCTTACCCACCTGAATCAATGCACGATTCTTGGAAGTTATTCAGCAGTATCATGATGTAATTGTGCGACTGCAGATGTGTCATAAGCTAAGGTTACTGCATGTGCTCAGTTATCCACATGTGCACAGTTAGGTATAGCGTATCTGGTAACATGTGTTTGCGTGCGTCTCTCTCTCTCTCTCTCTCTCTCTCTCTCTCTCTCTCTCTCTCTCT
>JAJKFI010000027.1:2222407-2255299 GCA_029204185.1 Lerista edwardsae | reverse complement strand
TGTGTGTGTGTGTGTGTGTGTGTGTGTGTGTGTGTGTGTGTGTGTGTGTGTGTGTGTGTGTGTGTGTTTCCTTTCATTTGTCTGTACAATTCATATGATATATAATAAGGGACATGAGCAATTTGAATTTGAATTGATAGTCTTTAAAAACGTGGCTCCTTCCATCTGTAGGATTACACAATCCTGTTCTTTTGAACTGAGACCGTTTCAAATGCATATTTTCAAAAGCACTGTGAATATTTGTCTTGCTTTAAGATGACTGGGCAGAAACTAACAGAGCTGAAAAACACATCCGAAGAAACACAGCGAGAACTGTGTTTGGGCCCTCAAACTTACCGCATGTAACCCAAACCCTAATCTTTGCACTATAATTCATCCACCACAAATGATACATAGCAATGCCATGCTGTTTCTCTCTGCCTTGGTAATATTGATGATTCACCCCCTTCCCACCCACCACCCCAATATGCATCATGACAGATCACCAATCATAGTTCCTGCAACAAACCAGTCTTTCATGTTCCTGGTGAGAGTGGCGCTTCTGTGCTTTTGGGTATTGTGATTAAAGAAATGTGCTATGTACCAAATCCATAAAAGTTCAGGAACCTTGTCCCTTGTCCTTTCTGTCACCCCTTGAGCTTTGCATATAGTGAACTTAGCACATAGAGTAACAATTTTAGACTGCTGACTGAACAAATGACCTTTTGCTAGAGGAAGTTAAATCATAAACCGCAGACCTAGCTAAGTCTGGTCCAGACTTTTGCTGAAGCAGTAGCAAGTGTAGCCTATGTAATGCAAAATGCTGAACTGTTATGTACTGTGCTAAATATGGTAAAATGTTGAGATAATCATTACTCGTGGGAGGCACAAAACTCCAATATAAGGAAAAACTTATCAACTGTAAAATTGTCTCTGAAAGCTTTGGAGAACAATCCCTGTCAGACACCCAGCTGCGCAGCTGAAATAATAAAAGCTTCTTGACTTTTGCAAAGATCCAAGTTTGTTTCCATGAATGAAAGTGCCTAACAGGGGTACCTAACACTGGGGCAACATGAGTACTAGGGAGAAGGGGATTCTGGACTGGAAAGGGGCCAGGATCACACATGCCCTTAAAGCAGGCCCCGCTGTAAAGGGTTAAAGCGCAATCCGAACCTGGAGTTAGGCTGGCACAGTTAGGCCCGCAAAGTATGGCCAGCACAAGGGTCACCATAAAGCATGTTTGGACCACTCTTCGAGTAAGGGAAGATGAAGCATGTCTGTGTGCTGGCCTCTCTGACTCTGAGAGTGGTCCAAACATACAGGGGGTCCAACATGCAGAGAGTGACGATCATTGTACCTGGCCCTGGGGCAGAAACTCAGCTGGGTCTGCCATTGATTATTTATTTATTTATTTATTTATTTATTTATTTATTTATTTATTTGAAGAACTTATACCCCGTCTTTCCCATGCTGAAGCAAATGCCCAAGGCAGCTTACAGAGAACAGCAAAGGACAATGTAACCATAATAAGTAAAACAAAAGCATTTAACAGGAACTCAGTGAGAGTTCAAGAATGAAGCAAGGCCCAATTCTCTTCATCAGGCCTTTTGGAGGGTGGGAGAAAAAGAAAACACACACACACACACACACACACACACACACACACACACACAAATTGATCAGGGGAGTAAACAAACTATGGCAGGATTCCAGAGGGACATCATATTAGAGCTGTAGCAGAAAGAGGTCAGTGTCCACTGTGATTATGCAAGTGCTAGAGCTCCTGGGTAGCTTCCAGAATGCCTTGTGACATGAGGAGCTCTGCATGCTGTGCTTCCCCAGCCTTGGACCTCACTGCACATGAATGGTCTACACAGCTACATACATGAAAAAATGGTTCTGTTGAAAAACATTTTGGCCAGGTGTCCTGAACTTGAGTGAAGAAAACTTCCATCCCGGAGATATGACTTCTCTCAGCAGCTTCAATATCTGGGGCCATCACTATTAGACCTTATGGCAAATTAGCTCCATCTGAAGGAGACTTTGACATTTCTTTATGCAAACAGTGCACCCTGAGGGGGATTTCTATCATCACAGCCATTAATTGGGTTCGGGATCTCAGTGCTGTGCCACAGTCTCTGCATCCAGGTGGAATAAAAATGCAAATTCTTGTCACTTTTAGTCTTGACCTTTGGGTAAGGACTATTTCCCCAACTTGCATCTCAAGCATGATGAGCTGTGTTTTTAAAAAACATGGAAGCAAAATGGTGATAGATTAGCATCAGAGAAAAGTATATCACCTCTGCATTTATGACAGGGACGTCTGTTCCTCCTGGGTTGCTCTAATAAATCACACTCTTACTAGCCTCCTAGCATTTCACTGGTAACGTACTTGGTTATTTATCCTATTGCTTAGTTCTTCTCTCTCTCTTCTTCCTGTTTAAACGTCTTTTATTTACTGACTATAACGCTTTATGGCAGTGTTCTTCAACCTTGGGGTCAAACCCTGGTGGGGTCACGAAACCTCAGTTGTGGGGTCACTGCATGAAACAAGCTGAAGACCACTGGACTAGAGCACCCCCAGGTAAAGCAGGAGGCATCTGATGTACCCCTTCAGGTACCAGAGGATGGTGTCCCAGTCCTGTTCAGGTGCTTAGCAATTGTGCTAAAATAGCTTTCACTTCTGCCAGGCTTCATGGTAGCTTTTTCTGTTCTCTCCAATAAGAATATTCAGTTATGGTGAACAGTGCTGGGAGTGGGGGGGGGAGATTGGATGGCCACGGTCCTGGGAGGGAGCAGGATCAATAGTGGGGTCCCCATCTTCATTCATTCATTCATTCATTTGTGGGAACGTGGCACGAAAAAGGCTGAAGGCCACAGCTTTATAGCAGTGGTTACCAAACGGTGGGTCAGGACCCACCAATGGGCCGTGACCTGATTTTTGGTGTGTCGTGAAACTGACAAGGTGACAGTTGACAAGGAAAATGTATTGAGCCCTACCGAGAGTGAAACTAAGCCGCTCATGCAAGTTTACTTGCAGGTTGACAAAAGTGCCTCAGTCCAATTTGAAGGGTCAGGCCGAGAGAAACACAATGCCACCAGAACGGTCCCAATCCGATGAACGCAGCCCCAAATAACCTCTTGAGAGGGACGTCCCCCCCCCAATGACAAATGTATTGAGCCCTATGGAAAGTGAAACTGAGTCACACGTTTCATTTACTCTTGAGAAAGCAACTGTGCCTCAACTATCAAAGGCCAGGCAAAGGGGAACACAAGGACAAAAGAATGGTCCCAGTCCAATGAACACGGAGCTCAACCAATGCTCCAGAAGGCTATAAATACTCCCAGCCATAGTAAAAAGGATAAAAACAGATGCTTGAGTGGCGGGTAAAGTGAAACTTTTTCCAAGTCTGATAATGCTAGGTGGGCCCATATAAAGTGTCATTTTTAAAAAGTGCTGAAACATTTGGGAATCACTGCTTTATAGCAGCTCTTGAATGTGCATTTGGTATTTCCCTGTTTTAATGACCAAGTCTGTATTTGCAGTTTGCTTCTGAGTATTGCTTTGCATACTGTATTATATGGGATTAGATCAGAATCCCAATCCAAGATTATGCTGACTTCTGCTGAAACATATTGACACACTTAGGGAGCAATCCTAACCTGGAGTTACGCTGGCATAGTTAGGCCAGCCATGTTTGGCTGGCACAAGGGCCACCGTACAGTGCGTTTGGACCACTCTCAGAGGGATGGACCACTCAGGGAGGATGGCGCACATCTGTGTGCTGGCGTCCCTGAGAGTAGTCCAAACATACTTTACGTTGTCCCTTGTGCCAGTCAAACTTTGTTGGCCTGTCTGTGCCACCTAACTCCAGGTTAGGATTGCAACCTCAGTTAGCTTGAAGACGATGAATAGGGTCATCTTAAGTCATTCAGGCTACAGTTTGAGGTTCCACCTTAGGCAAATTCATGGGGAGCTTTAATTGCAGCAGGGATTGCAAAATCAATGTATGCATGTGGCCATAATCGATTGACGCTTTCATTATTTTAATGTTATTGTAAATCCTTTTAATTTTATCACCAAAGTTTGATGTTTTACAATTTAACATGTTTCTTGCTTCATCGAAGTTCCCATAGGGATAATCAGCAAAGGACTGGCCCAGCATTTCATCTTACCCAGGAGACTTACTCCAGTTCATTCCTTGGTACTTCACAAAGCACTCACTGAAGAATTGAGGAGCTGGGTCTCCTCAATGAAACAGTGTCTGGATGCCAGTTGAAACTTGAATCACGTAATTCAACAACGATCCTAACTTTCTAGTTAGGGGTCCATCCTTTTCATTCACAGTTTGATCGTCCACAGATCTGACTCAATGCTGATGGCTGCTGTAGAAAAGGACGCTGCTGATCCCTGGAAAAGGGGAAAAATAAAAACAAAAACCATCCCTTTACAATCCCCATTCTAAAAACCGCTTTCATAAGAACATAAGAAAAAGCCTTGCTGGATCAGGCTAAGGCCCATCTAGTCCAGCTTCCTGTATCTCACAGTGGCCCACCAGATGCCTCAGGGAGCACGCAAGACAACCAATTACTTGTGTCCTGCTGTGTCCCCTGCATCTGGCATTTTAAAGTAGATTATTATTACCCTTACACCACCCCCAAGGAAAACACCAGACTGAGGTTGGGGTTTAACTTTATTAAGCACAATTAAATGTAAATCACGTAACCTACTGAACACCCATCCCTCCCTTGCCAGTCTGGGGTAGGCAAAAAAAAAAAACTGCCATCCATACTTGGCCAATTTGGATGACAGAAAAAAAATTCCTACCCAGCCCTCATGATGAACAACCAGCTAATCTCAATATATAAGACTGGATATACCCATCATAGCTTGTAACCTGTAATTTATGGAGTTTTCCTCCATAAATTTATCCAATCCCCTTTTAAAGGCATCCAGGCCCAATGCCATCATCACATCTCGCAGCAAGGAGTTCCACATTCTAATTACACGCTGGGTAAAGAAATACTTTCTTTTGTTTGTTCTAACTCTCCTAATACTCAGTTTTAGAGGATGTCCCCTGGTTCTGGTTTTGTGTGAGAGGGAAAAGAGATTCCCTTTATCTACTCTATCCACTCAATGCATAATTTTGTATGTCTCAATCATGTCTCCCCTCAGGCGCCTTCTTTCTAGAGAGCCCCAAACGCTGTAACCTTTCCTCGTAAGGGAGGTGCCCCAGCCCAGTAATCACTTTAGTTGCTCTTTTCTGTACTTTTTCTAATTCCACTATGTCCTTTTTGAGATGTGGAGACCAAAACTGTACGCAATACTCTAGGTGCGGCCTTACCATTGCCTTGTACAATGGCAATACAATATTGGCTGTTTTATTCTCAATCCCTTTTCTAATTATCCCTAACATGGAATTTGCCTTCTTCACTGCCGCTGCACACTGGGTCGACATTTTCATCGAGCTGTCCACTAGCACCCCAAAATCTCTCTCCTGGTCGTCACTGACAGCTCAGAATCCATTAACCTACTGTATATGTGAATTTTTGATTTTTTTTTGCCCCAATATGCATTACATTGCATTTATTTACATTGAAACGCATCTGCCATTTTATTGCCTGTTCTCCCAGTTGTGAGAGATACTTCTGGAGCTCTTCACAATCCTTTCTAGCTTTCACCACCCGGAAAAGTTTAGTGTCATCTGCAAATTTGGCCACTTCACTGCTTATGCCTGTCTCCAGGTCATTTATGAATAAGTTAATTATTCTAGTCTAGTCTAGACTAGTCAGGCAGTCAGGCAGTCTGTCTCCAACTATTAGAACTACTATTTTCAGCTCACTCCAAGAAAAGTGACCCCCCTCCTTTCACCCTGGCTCACTGAAGGATACAGAAGTGATTAAACTCTTTCTCATTCCATTCCATCCAAGTCAGGGTGAACAGAGGGGTCACTTTTCTTGGAGCGAGCTGGAAATAGTAGTTCTAACAGAACGTGCGTTCTGCTGTCATGATTTCAGCAGTGTCTCCACAAATGGCGTGCTACTACCAGGAACCTTAAAGCCTCTACACAAACAGTCATCAGCTCCACACACACACACACACACACACACACACACACACACACACCTGCCACAAACAAATTCAGGGTGCAAACCTAACTTGCACTGGAGGGGGGAGGCCTGTGCCGTATCCAGTGCAAGTTAGGAGGTGGCTAGAGCTTCCACACCACTCTAATGGCAGAGAGTGAGGAAGACCTAAAGAACCTTCTGATGAGGGTGAAAGAGGAAATATTGGCTTGAAGCCCAACATTAAAAAAACTAAGATCATGGCAACCACTCCCACCACTTCCTGGCAAATAGAAGGGGAAGAAATAGAAGCAGTGACAGACTTTATTTTCCTGGGCTCCAAGATCACCACAGATGGTGACTGCAGCCATGAAATTAAAGACGTTTACTTCTTGGGAGGAAAGCTATGGCGAACCTAGACAACTTAATAAGAAGCTGAGACATCACCCTGCCAACAAAGGTTCGCATAGTCAAAGCGATGGTTTTCCCAGTAGCAATGTATGGCTGTGAGAGCTGGACCATACGAAAGGCAGAGCACTGAAGAATAGATGCTTTTGAATTATGGTGTTGGAGAAGACTCTTGAGAGGCCCCTGGACTGCAAGGAGATCCAATTGGTCCATCCTCCAGGAAGTCAAGCCTGATTGCTCCCTGGAAGGACAAATCCTAAAGCTGAAGCTCAAGTACTTTGGCCACCTCATGAGAAGAGAGGACTCTTTAGAAAAGACCCTCCTGCTGGGAAAAATGGAAGGCAAAAGGAGCAGGGGGCGGCAGAGGATGAGATGGTTAGAGAGTGTCACCAAAGCAATGAACATGAAATTGGGTGAACTCCGGAAGCTAGTGGAGGACAGGGAGGCCTGGTGTGCTGTGGTCCATGGGGTCACGAAGAGTCGGATATGACTTAGTGACTGAACAACAACAACAACGGAGCCTCCATGGGGCAAGGGCGCATTTCAGCCCTTACCCCAGGGTAGGCACCAGCTCCACCCTGGGCCGGCATGCCTCCTGGCCCACCCACCCCATTCTGCCCCCCGCCCTCCCCCTGCCCAGAAACACCCCTACGCCAGCCAAACTCGGCTGACGCAGCAGCATTGCACTGCCAGCTTTCAGCTTCATTGAAAATATGGGAAGATGGGACACTGGAAAGTGGAGGGGGGCTGTGTGGTATTTTGCTTGTGTCAAGGTTGCAAATAGGCTTTTTCCCTTTGGAAAATGGCTGAGAAATAACCCAATGTTTTGCTGCATTTTAAGGAAAGTGGCAGGCTCTGACGTCACAATAGTGGCATTTCCAGCTATGACATCACTTCTGGTGGGTCCCGGACAAATTCTAAAAAGTGGGTCCTGGTGCTAAAATGTTTGAGAACCACCAAATAAACCATTTGGATGGCCATTTACATATTACTTGAGTAAAGGTTTACTGATATAGACATTGAACAATTTTACCATGACTCTCGTCAAATGTCACGTAGTTCTGCAGGTCTCTTTAAGGTAGAAACACTATCAGAGGTGGATATTGGTTTATGCCATTGTCCATAGGCTTGTGTTTATGTGGGAGGAAACATGCCAGATCTTGTTTCTTTTCTTGATTGAGGCTGCATTGTGCATCTTCATTTGTTTCATTCGCTCAGTCAAAGCCAGACATATTTTCTGTTTAGTGCATTTCCCTCACATCCTTTTTCATTTGGGATCTTGATTGCCTCTGAGTGACTATTTACAGTAGAAACAGCATTGTGATTCATACAGTAGTCGAGGGGGGGGGAATTATAAATCACAAAATGTTCCATATTATAGAATCTGTGACATTCCTTTATTGCTCAAGAGCATGAAAGTTCAATTAAATGTATTTATATAATTTATGAGGCTAGCAGCCTGATCCTATCCTTCTGGTGCAGCTGCATCAAAAATGGGCAAACTGCAGCCAGCAAAGGGGAGGAGTAGATCGGCAGGCTTTAGCATTGACATAGCTGTGCCAATGGAGCATGGGCTGCATCCTGCAGTGGAGTAATAGTCACGGAGGCCTCCCCAAGGCAATGTTTGTTCCCTGACCTCAGGGCTGCATTGCCCTTACCCCAATGCTGGAAAGCTCATTACAATTGCACACTTTAGGGAGTGGAAGGAGAAGGAGGAGCAGTGGGGGGCAAGTAGGTGGGCAGAGATGCTCACCCTGCACCCATGTGGTGCCTAAGGCAGCCACTTTAGTTGTATGCATACAAGGCCATCCTTAGGGCCATTTGACCAATTGGGCCAAATTGGGGCACATACCTGGACGGACCCCGCACCAGGTTGGTGAGTGGAGTACTCACAGCTGCATCTGGCACTTTGATCCATAGCTGATGCTCTGGCATGGAATCTTCCATGCCAGGGCATTGCAAGGACAGTGCGGCAAGCAAACCATTGCTGCTGGATGGCCCTCTCTCCCACCCACTCCTGGGTCCGATTGGCTTGAAATAGCATCCTGGAAGCTGTTGGAAATGATGCCACTGCCTGTTGCTTCACTCATCCTGGTTAGTAAACAGAACCGGCAGGGGTGGGGGGGTACAAAAATGTTTTGCAATGTGCACCACAGCAGCTAAGGCCAGTCCTGTATACATATAGCACAGATAAGAAGCTTAGGGCACAATCCTAACCTGAAGTTATTAAAGGTAAAGGTTTCCCCACGACCGAATGATCTAGTCGTGACCGACTGTAGGGGGCGGTGCTCATCTCCGTTTCAAAGCCTGTAGAGCCAGTGTTTTGTCCGAGGACAAGCTTCCGTGGTCATGTGGCTGGCATGACTCTATGCCATAGCGCACGGAACGCCATTACCTTCCCACCAAAGTGGTCCCTATTTATCTACTTGCATTTAGGTGCTTTCGAACTGCTAGGTTGGCAGGAGCTGGGATAAGCAATGGGAGCTCACTCCGTCGCGCAGTCATGAACTCCCAACCTTCTGGTCGGAAAGGCCAGCAACAGAGGTTTAACCCGCTGCACCACCACATCCTCAGCCTGAAGTTAGGATGGCACAGTTAGGCTAGCAAAGTTTGGTTGGCACATGAGCCACCATAAAGTATTATATGTTTCCACAACTCTCAGAGTCAGAGTGGCCAGTACACAGATGTGCGCTATCCTCCCTGACTCCAAGAGTGGTCCAAACATGCTTTACGGTGGCCCATGTGCCAGCCAAACTTTGCTGGCCTAACTGTACCAGCCTAATTCCAGATTAGGATTACAACCTCAGTTGTACAACGCTGGATGGTACGAACAGAATTTGACCATAGCAGCACATTTTAGCACATGAAGAATGCATACACAGGAGCCTGTTTTGGTCTGCTTTATTCAATCAAGGCAAAAGTCATTCTCACATGTCTCTTTGGCTAATTTTATGCAAGAGTCATTCATTGTGGTACGCTGGTAGAATATTGGCAGAATGGTAGAAAGGAAGCATTCAGTTTGTGTTGCCTTTTTATTGTTCGTAATTAACACTGGTGTGGAGAATGACCACATGGAGGAAGTCACTGATCTCACTAGAAAAGGTGATAATTTTAGAACACCAGAAATTACATTAAATGACTTCCTGGTAGATATGGTAGCTTTTCATTTTGGTAAAGTGTAAAATCAGTTTTATTGGAAGCCGAGATAAAAATTTATATCTTCCTGGCTAATGGAATGTTCAGCACTTATATTGCAATTGATCTCCAACAGTTTTTCAAGTTAGGTAAGCATTCTAGTTTTCATTTGTGTCTTCAATTAGTTCCATCAGTATCACAAAGAGGCTGCAACCACACAGAAAAGTAATGAAAATTGAAGTTCCTCTGATGTCAAGGATCACGTCTCCTAGCGACAGCACATAGTCTAATGATGTAATGTTCGAAGTATGTTTAATGAAAACTCTGGAGTCCCTACCTTTTAGGCTTTGAATGAGATGAACCCATAGTTCCTTACTGGGCTCCTTCATAAAGCGAGTTTACTAATGGAAGAGAAAGGGGTGGAAAATAACTTATGTACAATTTAGTCAGAATGCCTTTCGCCTTCCCACCAAGGGTCAACGTCGGAGAAAAGGGCAGATGAACGAATGTCATGTCAAACTCATTAACGCTGAAATAACTTCAAAGACGGATGCCACCTTGCTCTGCTCGCTGCTCACCGGATCCATTATTCAATAAATTATTAAATTAATAGGCAGATGATAACCACGGGTTTATGTCCTCATTTAATAAATTAATGAGAAGGAACTAAAATCATGATCCTCTTCTGTCTATGGATTTAATAATTTATACAACAGTAATTTATTGATTCAGCACTACTTCTTGGGGAGATAAAATTCCCTCTCAGTGGCCATCCGTTCTTGTCAGAAGCAATTAGATTGTTGCTGTTCTGCACCAACTGGGCATGGTGTTATTGGCTACATTACCCTTTGTCCTCTACCTGCAGGTGCCTTACTTTTTTCTTTCTTGACTATGTTGGCAAAGGATTAGGCCTAAACTGTTGGTTTGTAGGTTTGTAGGGGGAGCTATATTTGCAGCAGGGATAGCACACAAGACAACTAGATACATGAATCTCATTGCCACTCCCCTACATCTAGCACTATGAGCAGTGGTGGGGTTCAAATAAATTAGCAACCGGTTCTATGACGTCATAGCCGGAGCAAAAAACAAACAAACCTGAAGCCAGCCAAGGTAAGCGAGTGGGCGGGGCCTGGCCATTTAACAACCGGTTCTATAGAACCTGGGAGAACCCCCTGAATCCCACACTGATTATGAGGTATCTTACTTCTAAAGTATGGAGGTTGCACTACCCATAATGGCCTGTCGCCTGCAAAGGACTTTTCTTCCAGAAACCTGACTAGTCCCCTTTTAAAGGCACCTAGGGCACACACCATCACCACCAACTCGGGCAAGGAGTTCCATAATTTAATTACCCACTGGGCACAAAAAAGTATTTCCTTTTATCTGTTCTCACTCTCCCAACACTCAATTTTAGTGGATGTCCCCTGGTTCTGGTATTGTGGGAGAGGGAAAAGAACCTCACTCTAGCCACATTATCTATCCCATGCAGAATTTTGTATGTCTCAAACTTCGCTGGCCTAACTGTGCCAGCCTAACTCCAGGTTAGGATTGTGCCCTTAATCAAGTCCCCCTTTAGGTGCCTTTTTTTCTAAAAAGCCTTCCTAGAGAACTCATTTGTTACTTAAAACTGCAGCCTGGAAGGCCTGGCCATGCATTTGCATCTTGTCTCATTCCACGCCATCTCATCTAATCCTGCTCAACGGAATTTGCCATTCTGTACTGAGCAGCAGTTCATACTCTGCTTTCAGAAATCATCATCAGTGGCATTTCTAGCGTGGGGTACAGGGGTGTGGGCTGCACCGGGTGATGCACTCAGGGTGGATGACACACCATGGGCTACAATTGTGAAAATCTTGGTATTTTGAACAATACTATCAAATTAATGCAGAATGCAATGAAACAAACCTCACTGAAATATTTGTATTCTATCAAAGCTTATAGCCAAATAACCAGGAAAACAACAGTCTTATGTAACAAGTGGATTTCCTGAACTCACTGACCAAAAAGACTTTGTTCTGAGACCCAAAGAGGTGTTAATATGATACATCAGGAAACCAATAAGGTGTTAGTATGAGTCAGCTCCCATTTCTGTGTATCAGAAATAATATCAGAACTCTTATTCAGTTGTGTCAGTGTCATCAAGTTGGCTACTGGTTTTTTGTTCGGTGACTGGTACTGTTATATATTTAAATAAATCGATAGATAAAGTTAATGGGGTTTGTTCATTAACTGGAATTTGTTAATAGGGTTGTTGGGATGTTATTTTCCCTCTCTCACAACACCAGAACCAGGGGATATCCACTAAAATTGCATGTTGGGAGAGTTAAAACAGATAAAAGGAAATACTTTTTTACCCAGTGGGTAATTAATCTGTGGAACCCTTTGCCACAGGAGGTGGTGATGGCATCTGGCCTAGATGCCTTTAAAATGGGATTGGACAGATTTCTGGAGGAAAAGTCCATCGTGGGCTATAGGCCATGATGGGTTGGGCAACCTCCTTACATTAGTAGTAGGCTACATCAGAGTGCCAAGATGCAAGCATCTTGTTGTCTCGTGTGCTCCCTGGGGCACCTGGTGGGCCGCTGTGAGATACAAGAAGCTGAACTAGATGGGCCTTTGGCCTGATCCAGCAGGGTTCTTCCTATGTTCTTATGTTCTTATGTACACCAACCCTAGTGATGCCACTGCATTTAGGCTATGTGTATGATTTTGTAATTTATTCTGTATGGTCTGGTACGGGAGGAGTTCCATCTTGGGGGTGACACAAAGAGCTCTCGCACTGGGTGACGCAAACCCTAGTGATGCCTCTGACTGTCATTCCAAGTTGCAATTTCGAAAGTAAAGACTGGGTAACTGAACAGATGGCCGTGGATGCCAGTTTAGCTGACGGAGTAGACATACAGCCAAATGTGTGTTGAGGCCAGAGCAATTGCCAAGCTTTAAAAGCAAGAGGGGTTCTTTCCTGTTGGTGCAATTGGGCACATTTTTAAAAGGGTCAGATAGCCTTTATCTGACCTGTGCCTGGGAGTAACCTCTACAGAAATGAATATTTGAAGAGAGTGAATTACATGATTGCTTTTTCTCCGCTTCAGCAAAAGTGGGCTTGTTATTGACCTATTGGTGATTTCGTAATTGAATTAAGAGCGCAATCCTAACCTGGAGTTAGACCAGCAAAGTTTGGCCAGCAAAGTTTGGCCACCGTGAAGTGAGTTTGGACCACTCTCACGGAGGATGGCACACTTCTGTGTGCTGGCCTCTCTGACTCCAAGAGTGGTCCAAACCTACTTTATGATGTACCTTATGCCAGCCAAACTGTGCTGGCTTAACTGTGCTGGCTGAACTCCAGGTTAGGATTGTGCTCTAAATACTGGCTTGACCAGGAAAAAAGAACTCAACAACATTTGGTACAGTGAGCAGAACTTCCTATGCCACTGTTTATTATATTAGATGAAAGTGACTCAAAAATCAGCCCAGGTCTGTTTCATGAAACATTGTAGATAATATTTTGACATTTCTTGCTAGTTTTCAATTACTAGATACCTATTCCTAACTGCAGATAGCTGCACAATCTGGGCAACATGACTATTTCTCAAAAAAGTAAACCTTCTTCCAGGATCTGGTCTTAAACTTATCTTTTAGATTAATAGTGTAGCATTGTGTAGTAAAACGGGGGATAAAATCTGGTGTGATGATTCCAATTCTGTGAATTGGATTCAATTCCAATTCTGTGAATACTGTGATAGTATTACTATGCAGTGAGTGCAATCGTATGCATGCCAACTCAGAAATAAGCCTAATTGAGTTCAGTGTGACTTGGGGCGCAATCCTAACCTGGAGTTAGGCCGGCATAGTTAGGCCAGCAAAGTTTGGCTGGCACAAGAGATACTGTAAAGTATGTTTGGACTACTCTCAGAGTCAGAGAGGCCAGCACACAGCTGTCCACCATCCTCCCTGTCTCAGAGAGTGGTCCAGAGTATGCTTCATGGTGGCCCTTGTGCCAGCCAAACTTTGCTAGCCTAACTGTGCCAGCCTAACTCCAGGTAAGATTGCCCTCTTACTTCTCCTCAGTGGCGTTTCTACAGGGATGGCAAAGCTCTAAGTTTTGCAAGAAGCCTTACCTTGCAGTGGAAATCACTCCTCTCCTGCACCGATTTAGCCAATCTTGGCATTGCTTACTGGCTACAGCAGCAAGGGAGAGGAGGGATTTACATGACAGGGTAAGGCTTCTTGCAAAACTTACAGCTTTGCCATCCCTGTAGAAACGCCTCTGCTTCTTCTTTACTTCCTCTTTTCCCACTTTGGGTGTCCAGGGAGATACAAGTGCAAGTGATACAAGGGAGATACAAGTGCAAGAAGTTCTTGCACTTCTAATGGGCTCTTCCAGTGTCATTTGATGTTGTTGCAAGTGTGATAAGATAACAAGTGTGATTTACACCCATGTAAATGTGTATAGGAGTTCAAACTTTGCGGCATTGCATTGGTGCTTGGAGCTGCCTGAGGCACTGAGCCACAACAACTTTAACGGCTTCTCCACCTACCACAACGTAACTGCATAGCACAATCCAGTGACGTAATGTAATTTTAAGAAAAAGAAAAGAAAGATGAGGCAGAAAAGATAACAGATTCTGAAGGGGGCACTCTCTCATATGCAAACTATGAACAAAATGGTGCCCAGCCATTGGGAGGCAAAGGGAAGCAAACAGCTAAGGGCCCAATCCTTTCCCCATCGCTAAAATTACAACTGCTGCATCCTATGGTGAGGGTTAGTCCAGGAGGTCTGCTTTAGATAGAAACAATTGTTTCCTTACCCGCAGGCACAGGTGAGTCAATGCATCAATGGCACAGACCCACCACAACTATCTTGCTGGCACAAGTCTGGGTTGACGCACAGAATTGGGCCTAGAAAGGTGGCTAGGAGATGGGTAACATCATTGCCATTGATCCTGCCCCCTCCTGGGACCCGATCCTGACTGGGTAAGATGGAAAGAGCAGAAATGAAGAGCTTCAGCCAATAAGTCCTTTGTGTGAGGAGACTTGAAAGGTCTAACTTCAATCACCTTTTTAAAGGTGGAAGTCAATGAGCCAAAATGGAGAGCTCTCACTGGTTAGTCATCTATAAATGGTGCCCTGATGGTGCCATTTCATTCCCGTTCAGAATTGCCTGACAAGTACCAAACAAAACATCTACAATTTCTCCAGTAAGTGCAAGAAGGCTCCCCAGGATGGCTCCACAAAGTACCCTATTTATTCAAAACTACCACAGACAACATTTCCTTCTACGGGCTGTGCCTCTTGAGGTATTCAGCTGCTGCGGCTACCTAGGCAAATTCTGCAAGTGCACCACTCTGCAAGAAAGCCCTTGGGCAGATGCTTTGATGTAGCCAGTTAACCACAAATCTCAAGAGTGGTCTTTGAGGCCCATTCTCAAATAATTTGTGATCGTATCACTGCAGTGTAGTAACGTATCACTGCAGTGTAGTAACATCTCCTTTAATCTAGAAGAGTGATTTACATAAATTACCCTGTTGCAGTGATCTGAAAAGCTTATTTACTTATCTCTTGGGGCACCATTGCCAGCTCAAATATCACAGTTTGCTGGCTTGAGGCTGACGGAGGAATCCTAACCAACTTTCCAGCTTCAGGGTAATGCAGTTCCAAGGTAAGGGCACACACACTCTCTTACCATGAAGAGGCCTACCTGGCTGCCCCCCCCCCAAACTGCAGGATGCAGCACATGCCCCACTGGCACATCTCTGTCAGTGCTGGAAAGTTGGTTAGGATTGCGCCCAAAGTTGTGAATCAGCATCTTCCACTTGGAATCTCACCTCTGGAGTGAACTGAGGGCCACTCTCAGGTTGCCAGGTTGTGCTTGGCCCTGGCTCTCCCCCCTCCCACATAAGGCCCAATCATGAGCCTTTTCAGCTACCGCAAACATGACAGCACCAGCAGCACACATGGGGTCTCCACCACTGCAAGTGGTCAAGCAGCTGGTTCTGCGTGACAGTAGGCAGTGAAGCCCACTGGAGCAGATAAGTCACACAGAGGTCAGGAGGGAGGTGAGGAGGGGTAGAATGGGGGGTAGAACAGGAAGCAATGGGGGGCAGGCAGGAGAATGGGTTGGGCCCAAGATAGAAGCGGGTTCGGTGGTAGGGATGCCCATCAAATACTAACCCCTTTCCCAGGTCTGACCTGCTGGTGGGGATGGCAGCAGAGTGAGGAGCTGCAACATAAGGCACACTTTCTGTGGCATCTTCTCTTTCGGATGAGAGAGGGCGAGTTGCTTAAGCTGTCTCAGGAGTTCACACAGGGTTAGTATCACAGATTGGCCAAAGAAGGCACTGCAGTGGTGACCCACTGATTCACACTGTCACAGCCACTGTCCCTATCAGCCAGTAGGACTGTACCCTAGAGGTTTTGAGGTAACAGAAGGGGGGTCATGCGTGGGTCATGCAAATATGTGCGCTGTGGGGTCCAAACAGGCTTTATCAGCCTGTGACACTGACCCTGCATCAACAAACCAGGTGGCATTAGGCAAATCATTCTCTCTCATCTTTAGAGCACAATCCTAACCTGGAGTTAGGCTGGCACAGTTAGACCAGCAAAGTTTGGCAGGCACAAGGGCTACCCTAAAGTGCATTTGGACCACTCTCGGAGTCAGGGAGGATGGAGCATGTTGGTGTGGCTCTCTGACTCCAAGAGTGATCCAAACATAGTTTACGCTGTCCCTTGTGCTGGCCAAACTTTGTTGGCCTAACTGTGCTGGTGTGGCTTCAGGTTAGGATTGCCCTCTTAGTCACTTATTTGCAGTATGGGGATTAAAAAAAAACAGTATCTATGAATCACTTTGAACAGTTGAAGGTGCTATACAAATGCTAATGCTAATGAAGAAGGAGGAGGAGGAGGAGGAGAAGGAGAAGAAGAAGACAGCAACTACACAAATAATTATGGAAAAGCTCTTTTGTTTTATTTTTCTCTATGTAAGAGAAAGCAAATGTATGAAATAGTGTGGTCTGCTGAATTAATCATGTGAAACTACTGTTCTTTTACTGATGTGTAGAAGAGAGAATTCTAAAAGGTGCAGCTTTTCTCCCACTTGTGGCATTGCACTATGACATAAGTTGTACCCACTGAATTCCGTTTTTGATACAGTAATTAATGGGATCAGAGCCCTACTCACTTCCACAGGCCACCCCCCCTACCCCGGCCAAGAAGAACAGTTATGAAACTAAACAGATTTTGAAATAATACTGAGAAAATAATGTACAATGCATTCAATCAAGGAGTTACTTTAAAATATTTCAAATGTGATATACTGTATATAATCATGTATAAGTCAAGAAATTTATCCAGTGATGTCATGCAGGGGGAACACGGGGAAACTGAGTTCCACTTGTTAAAATTAGGGCTGACTCCGCCCACTTCACTCCACGGCGCTTCCCCCTTCCCCCCCTCCTGATTCCTCTGCAAAGAGCTTTTCTTCTTGGTTGGCCAGCACTCAGAGGGTTAAAGGGAGCGACTCTGGATTCCTAGAGGGGCAAAGGGGGAAGGGCTGCAGTGGGGAAGTCCCGTCCTGCACAGCCCCCTTCTCGCTCCCTCCAGCCACACACATGGAGTCAGCAGCCGCTCTGGTGAGTCTGCAGCCCACTGGGGAGAAGGGGCGTCCTGGGGGTGTGATGGCAAATCGAGGGGGGGGCCCAGAGGGGACGGAGGGGAGCTGGGACTTTTTGAAGCTTCCCTCCTGATGTGCCCGGCATAAGCAGGCTTTGGTGTGGGGAAGCGCCCAAGGGTGCCGTCCAGAATGGTGCCGCCCCTCAGTCCCTTCCACAGGTTCCTGCCTCATTCTGCTCAGCCAGCCTCGGCTTCAAGGCTGCTGCCCCCGTGCCAATTTTCAACTTCCCTGGCAATTTTGAATAACTCCACCTCGCCTAGCCGCAAAGACCAAGGAAAGGCTTTCGCCGCTGTCTCTCCAGTCCAGAGCATTTCACTGGCGCTCTGGGTGTGAGGCTTCTTTGGGAGACTGTCCCCATCGCTATTGGAGCTGCAATTGGGGAGGGGGAAATTCTTTGCTTTCTGTTCTGTAGGCGCCAGGCGCTGTACAGAACCGGCTGGCTCCGCCCACTCGTCACTGACGTCGTCGCTGGCTAGGAACCAGCCCCGGGTAGACCTGGGCTCGGCCAGCCTCTGGCTTATGACGTCACTTCCGGTGGGTGGATCCTGACACGTGCCAATCAAAAGTGAGTTCCTGTTCAATCGTTTAGATGCCACCACTGAATTTATCCCTAGAAACTGCCTTGAAAAACCTGACATCAACTTATATTCAGGGGAACTTATATTCAGGGGAATACGGTAAATGCCTTCACTCACAAGATGGGTGGAGCAAGACCTATGCTGTATTCTGAGTGCTCCTCATGAAGGTAAGATGACAGGAGACGACATGACATCAGTTTCTTGAAGCCATGGGCGTAACAATATGGCTGACTCAGATCTTTCCCGCCAAGGAGGATTGCCGCGCATTTACGAATCAAAATCTCCCCGCACGTGTGTAAAAGTTAATCTCAACAACTTTAATAATGACTGCGTGTTATCTTATCACGGTTCAATAAAACTACAGTTCAGTGAGTGCATTATTTTTGAAGCTGTGTAATTTCCTTTTGTTGTACCTAGCAGTCATATTCACCATTTTCTGACACCCACTGTTAATGGTCTAGAAGGTAAAAAATATATATTTCCCCCCTCCTTTTTTCCCCCTTCCCGTTTACACTTTATTTTTCCGCCTTTCATTTTCTACTGTAATATTTATGAAATTCTGAACAGTATCAGAATTTTTTTATGGGGCATGGCCATTTTATTTTTGCTTGTGTAGATTTCAAAAAACAAGTCTGTCAAAACAGTGCAATCTGAGTTTAAATAGACAGCAAGTAGCATTTCGTCCGGTATGTTCAGTAATATAATTATGCGGAATTAAACCTTGTAAGTGCATATTAACTCATAATAAAGTTACCAATAATGTTTCTACACGATCACACGTTTTTATTTTCGTGAGTTTTTATTTCAGGAGTAAACTACTCAGTCCTAAACAGTACGAGCAAAGCAATCTGAAATGCTTGGAATAAGGATTGTTTTGAGCGTAACAACATGGCTGCTAAGCCCGCCCCCTGGCCTCATTTGGCTGCTATCTCTTCTTAAGGCATGTCATCTCCTGTCATCTTACCTTCATGGTGCTCCTGCCTGTCATGTGGCTCCTTGCAAACCACTAAGCTGCAGAGCCTTCTGAGCATGCTCAGAAGCAACTCAGTAAAATGAATGGAGTCCTATGGAAAGTGATACTGAGCCACACTGTGCATTTATTCGCAAGTAAGTAGCCATGGCATGGTGCATTGGAAAGGGCAGGCCGAGAGGAATGCAACGCTGCCAGAATGGTCCGGATCCGATGAACGAAGGCCCCAAAAAACACTTGAGAAAGAAGCCCCTCCCTCTAAGCTGAGAAGTATTGAGCCTTATATAGAAAGCAAGACAGAGCTACACGTTTGGGTTGACTCGTGAGTAAGCAAGTATTACTTGTGTCACTGCAGCATGTGAGTTGAATTCAGCAGGGCTTTGCACCCTGAAGGTGTGGGGATTGTGCTCTCTTTTGTTCCAGAGGGCTGTGATGCTGAGGTACTGGGCAAACTATGTGGGGCTGGGGTGGGGTGGCGTGGGAAGAAACGGCCTCCTTTTTATTACTCCTGTTGCAGGCTAATCAGTCCCAGCCTTGAGCATTTTAATGGGTAGCTTCTATGTCAGTGTATCTGCTCTCAAACAAGTTTGATGGGACCATACAGACTCCAGCTCCAGCTTTTCCTCTCGTGGGGGGGGGGGAGAGATCATTCTTGCAGAAGCCAGCCCAAGCAGGGTTAAAGGGTCACCAGATACAAACTGGACAGAGTGCCTATAACTTTAACGGTTGTATAGAAGAGGGAATTTGAGCAGTTGTAGCTTTTGAAACCCTTCCATTATGAGCTGCACCTGCCCAATTCCTTCTCGTATACAATGGTTAAAGGCTAGGCATTCTGTCCAGTGATGTCATCTGAGCGCGCCAACTACCAGAACGCTCGGATGATTGACAGCCCTCCGCCCCTACGGCGGAGGGCTGCCACGCCTCCCCCAAGCCTCACTGCGCCGGAATCGCTCCATTTTAGAGTGATTCCAGACGCAAGGGAGGGCAGGCGGGCCCAGCAGCAGCTCGCCCGTCCTCTGAAGCAGCGGCGCAGCCCGGGAGCTCCACAGAACTAGCGGAACGGAGTACTGGGCCGTTCCACCTGAATGACACCTCTGATTCTGTCCTAGATTGTATCTGTTAACTCTATGCTTAATCCGTTCTAGTCTTGAACGGTTTTGTGTGCTTTGTTTCGTTATTCTAGCTTGCCTTGTCCATGGTCTCTAATGACAGCCCTTCTGTTTAATGATATCCCTTCCTTTGGGTCCCCATAGGCTGTCATTTTCAAAAGTGGGTCCCAGTGGTAAAAGGTTTGGGAACAACTGGTTGATGGTTGCTTGATACGTTGTTGTTTTATTTCGTTTTCCCTGTACTTTAATAAATAGGTAGATTGTACAGTTCTTAGGTAACACTTATTGGTAGATCATTTGTCAGAATCTGGTGTTGGGTAAAATTAGACACAATTATCTAATTCAATGCTGATACCCCTAAGTTTTACCCTTAAAACTTGCCCGCAACTTATACATGACATTGACTTATACACGGTTATATACGGTAAATGCATTAAATCTGCTTGCATTTTGGAATACTGGTCACATAGTAAAGTAGGCATATTCAAAAGGAGGCATCAAAGGATTTTAGCTATGTACCTTTAAAAAACAAACTTCCCATGGAAACTAATTAATTAACTTCTTCTGTAAGTAATGATTTACTTCAAGTATAATCAAGGATACAATTACTGGTTTATCAGCATGGTTGCAAAATATTTAGGCAATATTTTCAGTGATTTTAGTTTGGGAAACCTCCAGAAATTTGATAATTCAAAGTGCTACCTTCATGCCCTGAAGAAATACTTTGACAGTTTCATCACATAAGCATCAAAAGAACATTTATCTCTTGTTTAAAAGAATCTTTAGGACTGTCAGTTCAGGATCATCTCTGAAGGCCATGGAAAATATATAGTCTTCCTCTTTAATCACTACTTTTTATTGTAGACCAAAGGACAACTTAATGGCTCAGTCCTAACTGATTCTGGTGCCCAGACTTAGGCTGGCGCTCAAGAGGGAATCTGGTCAGCCAGAAGAACTAAGTCAAGAAAAAACAGTACTTACCTCTCTGACCACTGCCTGGTCTCCTATAGTCTTCTATACCTGCTCTTTTGCTGGAATAAATCTGTTACACCATGGTGCATGTGTATTGCCAAGCATTGCCATGGGAGGTGGTAGATTCTCCCTCACTGGAGACCTTCAAGCAGAAGCTTGACAGGCACCTGCTGGAGATGCTGTAGGGGGATTTCCTGCTACAGTCAGGCGGTTGGACTTGATGACTTTGTAGGTCACTTCCAACTCTATGATTCTATGTCAGACCCAGACTGGGGGGGGGGGCAGTGGCATCACTAGAGTTTGCATCACCTGGTGTGTTATTACTAGAGTTGGTGTTACCCCCATCAACTTCATTCATTCATTCATCCATTCATTTAACTATAGTACTGGTTGCCCAACAAATTAGTAACCAGTAAAAAACCCGTGGCCAATCTGATGACACACACAATTAAATAAAAGCTCTAGTATTAGCTCTCATACATGGAAATGAGAACTGACTCATAGTAATGATTTTTTTTTTTAATCGTGATTTTTACATAAAAAGTTATATTTTCAGTTTTTAGTTTTTTGGCCATAGCTTTTCATAGAATGAAGATAGTATACTCTGGTTTTTTCATTGAATTCCTTGTGAAATTCCACATCCAACGATATATAATGTGATGGTATTATTCCGTAAAACCATGAATTAAAACAAAATTGCAGTTTTTACATTGAAAGTTGTATTTTGGAGTTTTAGTTTTTTGGCCATAACGTTTGGTAGAATGGAGATATTACACTCCAGTTTTTTTCACTGAATTCCAGATGAAATTACAGTATATAGCATGATGGTATTATCTTTTAAAACCACAATTTCAGCAATTTTGGTCCCTGGTGGTGCCACACACACACACACACACACACACACACACACTGTGCGCGTCACCTGGTGCGGCCCGCCCCCCTTGCCCCCTAGTTACACCACTGCTGGTTTTTTTTTTTTTTTTTTTTTTTTAAGATTAAGTGCTACCAAGAGCCACCCTGTCCTATCCCAAATCTGACCGGTGCTGTTGTGGGGCTCAGTCTTCCGGTACTTGCATCTGCAGCAGTGCACTGCAGACTGGTGAAGAAACTGTTTTGCTGTTGTGCTGCACCCATAAGATAGGGACCATAGTTGAGTTGAAGAGTCTAGGCCCAGTCCAATGTTAGCACTGCAGTTATAGGGCTTATTTTACATGGAGGTCCCCAGCTCACCAAGTCTGTCTCTGAGGATATTCCCCTCATGGAGAGGGCAATTCTGTATGTATCTGCCTTTGTAGGCAAGGACTTGCTTTTCTGGTGTATTGCAAGGGTTACCCCACATGTACAGACGATCCATGCACATAGAAAAGTAGTAGAGCACCTAGGTAGGTGCAGTTGAAATTGTGGTGCAATGTTGGTCAATTAATATCAACAGACTTTGCCCAGGAGTTAACAATGCAATGCACTCCCAGTAGCTGGATTGTGCCCAGCTGGAACACCAGCGCTGTTGCCCAGTGTTGACTGGTGCTGGCAGAGTGCCATCATTTCCTCCTCCTGAAGTGCCGCGAATGTGCTTTATGGCACGTTCACTACATTTAGAACGGGCAGTAAATGCATGCCACAGGTGATAAGGGATTCAGGATTGGGCCCATAATACTTTTTCTAGTATCCTTTAATCTATGAATTAAAATGAAAGGAGGCACACATTCTTCCTTCTATAAATTGGGGCAGGAGGTGTAGTCGAGAGGGTTAAAGCCTCCATTTGCCTGAAGATAAGATCCGAAGGTCGCCAGTTCGGAATCACCGGAAGTCTCCGTGAGCAGCAGACCTTGTAAACTGCAACTGATTAGAGCTGAGCTACAGCTGCCTGTGAGAGGGGAGTGTGCTGGGCCAGCCACTTCTTTGGTGTGAGCAGAGAAGCCACTTATCAGCCAGCAGGAAGGCAAATTGTGTGGCCAGAAAGAAGACTAGACCACGAAAGTACCATCTGTATGTTGTATGTTCTTGAAAGATAGAACTTCCTTGTAATTTGTAAAAACCTTTGTGTTTATGAATAAAGCCTGCCTATGTAAACCGCCTTGAGTTAAAGTCAGAGGAGCAATCTAATGACCCAAGAAAGGCAGTATATAAATACTATCATCATCATCATCATCATCATCATCATCATTATTACTATTATTAAATTAAAACAGTATTTCCTAAACTGTGAGTCATGACCCATCAGTGGGTTGTGACCCAACGTATGGCGAGTTGTGATCTGATGCTCAATGCTTCACCTGAAAAGCATTTCTGAGAGCTCCTAGAGGCCACTTTAAGGTTGTGCCAGGCCCATGACCCACTCCATTGGCCTCCGTGGGCCCCAGAACATCTCTCAGAAGTGATTTGAAGCGGCTTCTAGTTAATTTCCACTTCCATCCAATTCATCTGATTGTCCTGGACCTACAGCGGCCAATGGACTGGGTTATGGGCCTGGTGCAACTTGGAAGCAGCTTTTGGGAAGTCCCAGAAAGGCTTTGGGAGTGAAGCAGGTAGGGTTGCAGGAAGTAGGTTGAGACCTACAATGAAAGACGAAGTGGGTTGCAACGCTCAAAAGTTTGGGAACTACTGATTTAATTCATAGATACCAAGGCGCCTGAAGCAGAGCTGAAAGTGCAGTATTTTCTCTGGGTCCACAGAAGCAACCATACTAAAGCTCCGTTTAATGCTGCCATCTGAACTGTAGGAGAAAATCTAAATTATCATTTTGTTCTAATTATCTGCCTACAAAGTATGTACACTCCTCAATTGTACTAATAGTATTAAGGCTTCTCTCCATCTTTCTGAATGCTTTCGATATGTTGTATTTGACTGCACCCAGCATAATAGGCACATGAGATAAATGCGACATGACTGATGCGTACAACCTGATTTGACACACCATAACACAACATGTCATTGCCAAAATTTGGAAACGTCCATCTTGCAGAAAATCATGATGAGAGGGTAGCCACCCATAAAAAACAGTTCCAATCAGGCATTGCTTTGGTTTATAAAATCTTGGAACGGATAATTATGATGAATTAACTGAGAAGATACACGCACTGTTTGCAAGTAAGTACTTTGCAGGCACCAATAATTCCACTGAAGTGTCATTGTCCTTGCTATTTTATTCTGCGGTATTCCAGTGCTGCATTATTACTACTCTTACATTCAAAATGTTTCTGTTTCTATTATACTATTGCAGTTGATTTACTGCCCGATCCTAAACTGTGTTGGAACAGGCAGGCTACCTGAGTTGCAGCACAACTCAAAGGAAGGAGGATTAATTTGCTGACACAAATCTGAGCAGCCTGGGTAAGGCTAACTGGGTTTGGATCTCGCCTAGGTTGCCCACCAGCTCTCCCTCCCACTGACTTCCCCCTGCCCCGATCCACCTTCTTTACACTCTCCCCAAACTCTCCCCAAACCCCATGTCAGCCGCTATTGGCCAACCTCAGTGGTGGGATTCAAATAAATTAACAACTGGTTCTATGACGTCATAGCCGGAACCAAAAAAACCCCCGAAGCCAGCTGAGGTAAGCGAGTGGGCGGGGCCCAGCCATTTAACAACCAGTTCTATAGAACCTGGGCGAAGCCCCTGAATCCCACCACTGGCCAACCTAAACTCACTGATTCAGGTGCAGGATCGGCAGTAGGGAGGCCGGCGTGCGTCCTTGCCCTGGCCTCCCAACTCAAAAGGCTCAAAAGGCATTATGGCACTCTTGGGCCTGTGCAAGGGAATTGTGCCAGCCCAAAGACTGCTCAGAATTGCGTTCTTATATTTGCAATTAATTATATTTTGTGGGGCAGTGTGGACAATAACCTCCCCCCCCCCAAAAAAGCCCCCACACAAAAAGTGACACATATAGTCATGATGAATGTACATCTTGGTTCCTACCTTCCCTTCTCAGTTTTCTTTTTGTCCGTACTTGGTTTAGCTAAATAAAGGGGTGGCTTGAATGGACCTTGACCCGTGCCCCTTGAAAAAAGTAGCCAGGAAGGGAGAATGGAGAGTTCACCCATTGCATCGCAAGCGGGAAACACCAGTTGAACGGGCCAGACCTTTTCCAGCAATTGTTTATACTTGCGCGTTTGATCACATTGCCTGTGTACCCCACACAATAAAGGCACAACACAAGATTTGCGGTAATAATGTGTCACATTTATTGAAATCAATGTGAAATCGACATGCTGTGGAAACCTTGAAGCAGGTCCTACTACCTGAATGTCACTGCCTCCCTGTGGTGTATCTTGCACTCAGGGCGCAGTCCTATACTGTGCTGGAATGGCGAGGTCAGCTGGCCAATGCCATGTCCAGTGCAGTATAGGAGAGGCTGGAGCCTCCCCACGGCAAGGGAGCGTGCGCCTATGATTGTAAGAGATCATAGGGGAGGCTCCAGCCTCTCCTCTGGGCTCCTCGGTGCTGCTAAAAAGCAGGCGCAGATCCGAGGAGACCGCACGGCCTGAATTGGGGCCACGCGGCCTCCCAAACGAGTCTAGGATTCGGCCGTATGGCCAAATCCTGGACCCGCCCATGTCCCACCTCCCGCCCATCCCCGAGCCGCCCTGTCATGGCGCCTCCCTCATGCCGGCCAGCTTCAGGCGACACTAGGAAAGCACTGCGCAGGCGCAACAGGACCGTTCCTGTTGCCTTAGCGCCAACATGGGGGTGCTGATTGGTGCCCCTGCATCAGCGCTAAGCGCGCAATGTTGGTGCAACAGGGTTGCGCCGACGCTGCACGATCCGTAGGATTGCAGTGCCCGAGTTCTCTGGGTAGGATAGGGTAGGGTAGGGTAGGTCCACATCATAGAGGCAGAGAATTATTTCAGTGATGTTCCTCACCTGTGTCTTTATCCTTGGCCTCATTTGCCCTCACTGCTGTTTAATCTGATCATTCAATTATCAATCTGATCATTAACTTCAAGATTATGATTATTTTGCTCTGTTCAATGTTTATTTCCTATGCTCCTTACAGATTTTTTTTAAAGGACTAAGATTGTGAGTGGGACTGGAATATTTGAGAATGTTGTCGATAGCTGATTCCAGACATCCCTGCTATAGCATTTTCAAAAACTAAAGAAACTGTAAATTATTATTGCTTACTAGTTACATTAATCATTTATTCACTGTGTGTGAATAAAGCTGTATTGATATTTACCAATTTAAAGAGTTGGCATGCCCCCCTCCTTTTATCTCATTTGTACTTGCACATTTACTGTATAAAAATGTAATTCATCAGTCTGCGGTTTGTAAGCCATTGATGGTTCATTGTTACGCCTTTGAGTTCTGGTATGTGAATCCTGGGAAATATAAGATAATTTGTCTTCACTGAAATAGAATAGAGCATGAAACTAAAGAGAGAATGCACTTACTGATTCATGCTCCGTGCCAATGGTGTGGAGTCTCCCTGGATCAAACTGTCTGCATCATTGCACAAATGAGAATCCCTGGTTTATGACCCAATCCCTTACCTTCAGTTGTCCCTATTTGCCAGGGTCAGCAGCTCCAATAAACGATTGGCTAGTTGTTTCTTCTCCAAACTCACTACAGATAGAGAAGGAAGGAGATCGTAAGAAATGGAAACGGAAAATGAGAGACAGTTTGGCTGACTGTTCATGGAGGTGGATGGGAAGCGACAGTAGTTATGGAGTGCCAACTAACGTGGGCAGTGATGGGGGACAGAAGGAAGGAAGATCGGTGTGAAATTTGATCTCAGTTTTGTGATAGCGGAATAATGTAATGTAAATGCATTACAACTGACATTGAGTACTGATGTGAACTTCCTTGAGGTTTGATTAAGAAGTTGGCATAAATTTTAGAAAAGGTACTGTATCTCTGGGTATGTTTACAGTACAGATTAGAGATTTATTTATTTAATTTATTTATCAGATACCCCGCCTTTCTGCTCCTTGTGTTAGGACACCCAAGGCGGCTTACAATAAAAAAATACAGAATAAAATTTAAAAACAATAGCAGATAATTAAAAAAAAGACAGACCACAATGAACAATACAATCGTTAAAATTACAGCTTAGAAAATTTCAAATTAAAATACAAGTTAAAATGCCAACTCAGCATGTCAGCAATTAAATGCTTCCTTAAAAAGAAAGGTCTTAAGACCCCGCCGAAAGATTGCTATAGAGGGAACAGTTCTTAGATCCAAGGGGAGGGAATTCCACAACTGGAGCCACCACCAAGAAGGCCCTATTCCTGGTCGCCATCCCCCTCACCTGACCTGGTGGTTTAATAAACCAGGTTAACAACCATAGTTTCTTCCAAACAATTCTAGAAACTGAATTTTGGTGAAAGTACAATTCAAGATCCCTACCCCCCCTTGCAGAACAATAGTTCCCAGGTTTCCTTGGGGGGGGGGAGTACAGTTTTAAAACCCAATCCTATTGGGGCTATATGCTGGCGGGATGTGCATTCACCAATGTAGACTGCCTTATAGTAATTGTAAATGTGCTCTGGCAGTGTGTGAAGGTGTGAGCTGCAGGAACACTAGTGGAAAGGACAGAGTGGCCTCTTGCAGAGGCGGAGGAAGGGTGTAGCCTGGGGTGGCATGAGCTATGGGCGCCGGCAGCGGCGGGGCGCCATTGCACCGAGTCCATGGACTAACCTGTGCCCTGTCTGGCCCACCCACCCTCCCTTGTGTCCGTTCCGCTCCAAAATGGAGCTATTCCGGGTTCAGGGAGGCGTGGCTAGGTGACGCACGGGGGCGGGGCAACGTGCTGGGGTGCAGTTTTGTCGCCCTGCCATGGGTGCACTCAGGGCTCCGTTCGTCCCTGGCCTCTTGTGCACTGGTGGATTGTCCGCCGAAGAAAGTAGGCCATCAGGGGAGATAGAGTGGGTGGGGAAAGGCTGAAGTAAGTGACATCAGAGTTGTGGAAGGTGGAATGGGGCAGCAATGGAGCAGGGGAAGGGCATATTGGCTTCAGGAAGGGGGTGGGTTTGGCAGCAGTGTCAGCCATCAAACCCTAGCCCCCTTCCCAGACCAAATCCTACAGCATGGGCCCATGCAGAACATTTCACTAGCCCAGTTCCAGATAGACCCCTCCACACTGTGCAACCCTATCCAGAGGAGACCTCCATAACAGCCTCCCACAGGATGCACGGTAGCCATTAACTGCCGTCACTGCCTCCCACACTTTGGCATTGCTGCATCATGCGGGGGGGGGAGCAGGAAAGGTTTGTGTTGTTAGTCTTTAGCATACATTAGCCCCAGGAAGAGGATATCACCGAGGTATAGAATGGAAAAAGTAGATGACGAACGTTGTGATTCATTGCAAGTGGAAATTTCCAGAAGTTTTCCCTTTAATGGAGACATAATACACATGCAAACAAAAGTTCTGAGTGTGCGTAGGGGGGATATGTTTGCCACACTGCAAATAAAGGGCATTAGTTGAAACCAATCCTCTACAAGAATGGCTTCTACAGGGGCTTGATGGCTTGCTTTTATACATTGCACAATCAAACACTCTCATTTCTTTGCATTTCAAATAATATAATTGTATTTCAAAATGAGTTAGAAAAATGGGTAGGAAAAATATGATGTATTCGTGGCTATTATTTATAATAAGAATGTTATACGTTGGCTATTTAAAAGAATCATAGTGCATGCTTTCTTACTCAGGTTGTTGTCCATAAAGCCAACCAAGAATCGGGAGTGTTCAGGAGAGAGTATTGCTGCCGTGTACTTCATTATAATTGGTTGAAGATTACTTGGCGAGACACACTATTGATATTCCTCTTAAAATGCTGATTGCTAGAGTGTGTCTGCCATGATCTAATGAAGAGAAACAGACATACACTGGAATTTACATGGAGCCATAGTTGTACAGCTATGTAATCAAGCAATTAAATGGCCCAGTCAAATGAGATCCAGACATCTTTCCTCAAGCATGGGCCCAGCAATCACCCCAACTTAAAGTGAAGGATATTTCTGTGCCGCTGGTTGAGGAGAGTTATACAGTTGTACATTCTGCACGCACACACGCACGCACGCACACACCATTGCAAACTGGCAACAATGTACAACCATTTCTTTCAACCAGATGGTTTTCCACTTGATGATCCATAATGGTGGAGGCATCAGTTGACCCTGGCTGTTTCTCCTCCTAACTGAATGGGTGCCCATAATATTGTACTTGGAGCCCTGACTCTATATTGCAGAGGTGTAGATTATATTATTTTTTCCAAATGAGAGTGGTAACATGGCATTTGGCCTCTCGGGGTGGCAAGAAACCCGCATCATGTACTTCTAGGCAGTTGGTTCATGGACTTGTCAGTGGACTGATGCAATGGGGGTGGACAGGGATAGCATCCAGGTCACCAGGTTGAGGGACCACACTATCAGAGGGGTCACCTTGTCAGGTCAGGTCACCTGGTCAGGCCCTAACCCTAACCTTGACCTATTAGCGCCAATGGCAGTGGTAGCATCAAATGTACCACTGGTGGATCAGGGATGACTTCAGTTATCAACCAGGTTGATCACACTTGACCAGATTTGGCCCTGAATGCTCAGTATCAGTAGCAGCAATGGTGTCCTGTATGCCATTCAAAGCTGTGGAGGGTGGTTTCCATATTGCACCCAGTGCAGGCCTGCCTCAGGACCACCAGTATCTTGATGCCGACACTGGAGATTGGCAGGGGTGCCATGGGGGGCAGTGTGTGGTTGGCCCTATTGCTGCTGATGACTCAATACTAGTCATAAAATCATGATTTCCAGAAGTGGGAATGTAGAAGCTCTTCTAGAAGCTGTGCATGATTTCAGGTATCCACTTGTCGAATATATTCTGAAAAAAAAAGAAACTGCACTCAACTTAGCATCCTCTTTATATTATATGGATCTGTAATGAAAATTCACAATTTAAGTTTTTTAGAACACTTGAGCATTGGAGCAGAGAAATCTCAGCGCAATTGGGCAATGTGAGAAACAGAGGTGAAGAGGAGAAAGACTAACAAGGAACCTCCATTAATGCCCAAGTCCCTTGATAACAGCAATGACAAGGAGTGTAATCCTGAAGTGCGCTTTGGTTTCAAGAAGATTTTCAATTAAGCCGCACATGACCTGAAGAGTTAGCAGTATCTTGAGGATGAGCCCAGGAAAAATTGGCAGAAATTTGCATACTTAAATTTAATACTTATTTTAGGGACAGAGGAAGAAGATCATCAGTGACAAGGGAGCAGGTGCCACAAATCAGACTTGTAAAAGGGACAATTTAGTCCATGCCAACAAGTAGAAAACAAGCTTTTGAGAAGCATTTCTGCAATCATTTTCTTTCATTATTCTTGTATATGAATTAGTTTGCCAAGTGTGCAGGCATTCAACCGGCAACAGGAAAGATGGTTAATTTCTAAAGAGAGAGGTCACGCCTATGAAAAAGCCATACACTTTGGCTACAATCCAGCATTGAGCTAAGCACATTTAGGTCAACTGAAATCCACGTGGCTAAGTGCACTTAACTCTGTGTTGGGTTATGACCTTTGATCTGGAAGCCCTGATTTTACAGTCCTGAAGATGTAGGAATCTAACTGTGGTACATGCTTAAAGTTGTAATGCCTTCTTTATTAGTATATTCAATGATTTAAGGTCAAACTCCAGAATTAAACCTGTTTCCAGTTTGAAAGGCAACCAACTTTCATTCCCAGGGAGAAGATAGTTTTGTTGGTTTTGGCAGAGGTGGCCAATCCTTGAGGCCAACATAAGTGGTCACCTCAGGGAGTAGATCGATGGGTGCGCCCATCTCTGTCTACCTATTTGTCTCCATATTGCTCCCCTTTCTTCAATTCCCAGAACTGGAAAAGGAAGAGAGGACAAAGAGGAAGAGGAAATGTGAAAGGGAGGGTAGTGCTCAGCTAGAACTTAAGTGAGCGAGAGAAATAGAGGCTGCCATATCACCAGGTAAGGGGGGCAGCATTTGGTAATCAGCCTCATGCACCAGGAGGTCTTAGTCTAGACCTGTTCTGACAGAAGCATCTGGAACACCAAAGGGATGAATGAAGACGGTGTAGCTAGGGCATCTGGCACCCAGGGCCCATACATATTTAACATGCCGTACCCACTAAACACCCACTGAACCCTAAGAAGACCTCCTGGAGGCTTTAAAAAGGTTTGGTGAAAATTAGAAGTGCCTTCTAAGATTTCCAGGAGGCCTTCTGACACCCCCTCAAGTCATAGTACCCAGGGTTCATTGCCTCCCTCCCGGTCCTGCCTTAGCTACACCACTGGGGGTGCAATCCTAACCTGGAGTTAGGCCAGCACAAGGGCTACCATAAAGCGTGCCTGGATCACTCTCGGAGTCAGGCAGAATGGCGCACATCTGTGTGTTGGCCTCTCTGACTCCGAGAGTGGTCCAGACTTACTTTACAGTGTCCCTTGCGCTGTCCAAATTTTGTTGGCCTGACTGTGTTGGCCTAAATCCAGGTTAAAATTGTGCCCTGAGTGAAAATGCTATCACCATGCCAGAGGCTTTCCGACAAAGACCCTAGTTTTATTAGTCGTCTTTGCACATTCCTGGAATGAATTGTGGAATCTATTCTAGACTGCATAAACTACATCAGAATTTAGGTGGAGTGGAATGGAGATACATTTTCATTTAGATAGCTTGTTTATATTTTGTCTTTTCAAATAACGGAGATATGATGCCCTAAATTCGAGTCACTTGAACACTTGAGCCAGCGTGATGCAGTAAGAACATAAGAAGAGCCCCGCTGGATCAGGCCAAAGACCCATCTAGTCCAGCTTCCTGTATCTCACAGCAGCCCACCAGGTGCCCCAGGGAGGCATGAGATAACAAGATGCTTGCACCCTGTTGCCACTCCCTTGCACCCAGTACTCTGAAGTAGCCTTCTACTAATGTAAGGAGGTTACAACCCATCATTGCCTATAGACCACGATGGACTTTTCTTCCAGACTTTTCTTCCAATCCCCTCTTAAAGGCATCTAGACCAGATGCCATCACCACCTCCTGTGGCAAAGAGTTCCACAGATTAACTACCCGCTGGGTAAAAAAGTACTTCCTTTTATCTGTTTTAACTCTCCCAACCCTCAGTTTTAGCAGATGCCCCCTGGTTCTGGTGTTTTGAGAAAGGGAAAAGAACATCCCTGTATCAACTCTATCATGTCCCCCCTCAGGTGCCTTTTTTCTAGGCTGAAGAGCCCCAAACGCTGCAGTCTTTCTTCATAAGGGAGGTGCCCCAGCCCCGTAATCAGAGTGAGACAGATGAAAACTGGATACCCCGGCTAACTGGGCAAGAGGCATTTTCTCAAGTGGTGTTCCTCTTGCGTTTAGCAGGGGGAGAGCAATTGTCCCTCTTCACCACTGCACAGTGTCTTTTCTAGTGACTGTTGCTGGTGGTCTGCATTTTTTTAAGATTGTGAGCCCTTTCGGGACAGGGAGCCATTTAACTTATTATTATTATTGTATGTAAACCGCTTTGTGAACTTCGTGTTGAAAAGTGGTATGTAAATACTGCTTGATGATGATGATGATGATTCAAGCCTCTGCTGGTGCTCAGCAATGAAATTGTCCAGTCCTTATCTCTTGGCATAACCTAGTCGCAGATGTTGATGTAAGGCTAGAGAACGGGGAGGGGGCACACTGAGTTCCTTGAAAGAAGGCGGGTGTGTAAATTTGTAAAGCTTTTTTTCTTTCAGCTTCCCTTAATGCTGAGAACAGCTCCTTCATTGTTAACCTTCCGGCAAGGCCTTAAGACATTTTTCTTCCAGAAAGCCTTTGATAAGAAGGTAAGAAGGTATGATGACTCATTTACAAGTAATTTATTTAATATTTTAGTTGATGGCTTTTATTGCTTTTGCTTGGCTTTTATTGTCTATTTTATATTTTTATCTTATAGTTTTTATGTAATTTAATTTATATGTATTTGAATTGTTAGTTGCCTTGGGTGCCCTTCAGGGAGAAAGGTGGGGTACAAATCAAATATAATAATAATAATAATAATAATAATAATAATAATAATAATAATAAT
>JAJKFI010000027.1:2197498-2209093 GCA_029204185.1 Lerista edwardsae | reverse complement strand
ATGCCAGTTTCAGCCAGTTCTGGACTGTGAGATGTGAAACTGCAACAGGCAGGACTTCTCCTTCCCTCTTGATCACCATTCAGTGCCCCCTTGTGGTTTTGTTCAGTGAACCACATTGGACCCCACTGTAATATAAGGTCATGAGAAGCTATTTCTCAACAGCAGGCTTATCAAAACATGGAGACCATTGCTTCATGCTGGGGAGCAGGAATGCTGCTCTGAGGCTGAACTCCAAACAATTTGCATGTGTTTAAAAGTTGTATTTTGGACATGGAATAAAGTTATTTCCTGAAATGAATAAACAACTCTCAGAAGCGTGGTGGAAAATAGAATAATTTGCATCCATGGGCAAAAGACATCATCTCTACCTTTTTGAAGGGATTCTCATTGCTGGAGATTACTAAAACTAGTGTATGCAAACATGCGAATACCTTCCATACAGACAATTATGTGAATGCAGTCACGTACAGAATGTCATAGGTGGCCCAGCACACGCAACATGTATGCAATGGCAATACATGCCCATGAAATGGCTAAACATGATGCCACAACTGTCATTGCTAGGAAGAGACACTTGCAACTATGGACATGCTAAGATAGCTGTGTCTATGGGGTTGCTCTATACGGAGAATCGTCCTTCTCTGTTTAAATCAGAATATCCAGTTCTTGCCAGGACTCACACTGAAATTTACAGAGGAAAATACTTTGCATGGATGTTTGAAATCAAGAAAGAAATATAAGCGTATACTCAACAGCTAGCATCATCTAGCATGGAAAAACAGAAGCTAACAGCACAATCATATACCCGTCTATTTAGAAGTAAGTCCCATTGAGTTCAATGGAACTTACTGGTAAGTATGTACATCAATGCCATCTAAGGACTCAATCTTAACCTGGAGTTAGGCCAGCACAAGTCACTTGTGCTGGCCCAGGAGTGTTGCAAATGCACCATAAAGTGTGTTCGGACCACTCTTGGAGTCAGGGAGGCTGGCGCACAGACATGTGCTAACCTTCCTGACTCTGAGTTGTGCAAACATGCTTTACGGCACATTTGCAACACTCCTGTTCAACATGAGAATATACAGACAGTTCTTCCATACAGTTCTTCCATACAGACAGTTACGTGACTTGTGCCTAACTGCAGGTTAGGATTGTGCCCTAAGATTGCTAGATGGAATTTGATGGCATTAGATGGCATTAGTTGATTGCTAGATGGGTATTGACACACACACCCCGGGCATGTGTGCACATTTTTGTTGGGACACTACCCAAAGAGAGTAACAACTTGACTGGAAACGAGTAGATAGCAGGTTTCATTACCACTGCTAAACACAGAGTTTTAACTTATACAATGGTGATGGCAGCGGTAACGAAACCTGAAGGTGCCTTGCTAATGGCATCTACAGGTCCCTGTTCAGGTCACTAACCTCCTTAAGGAGGTAGCATCCCAACAAAGATTGGAAACCACTGGTCTACATTATTTATTTATTTTGAAGAATTTATACCCTGCCTTTCCCATGCCGAAGCAAATGCCCAAGGCAGCTTACATGGGCAGGCTAGGAGGTGTGGACTGATGGGACAGGAGGTGTGGACTGATGGTTGAGCTTCTGGTAGTGCCTGAAGCTAAGAAGGAAAATCTGCGGTTTGCTTTTGGATGGGAGACGAATGCCAGGCTGTGACAAGCTGCAGTACCTGTTGTGGCAGAACAGAGTCACTGTGGAGCTGATTAGCTCACCGCCAGAGGTGGATCTAAGGGGGGGGGGGAAATCTGCAAGTTTTGCAAGAAGCCTTACCCTGTCATGTAAATCCCTCCTCTCCCTTGCTGCTGTAGCCAGTAAGTAACACCAAGATGTTGCTGTTCCCTGTGAGGGTTGGCTAGAACAGTGCAGGAGGAGTGTTTTCCACTGCAAGGTAAGGCTTCTTGCAAAACTTACAGATTTGCCCCCCCTTAGATCCACCTCTGCTCACCGCAAGTGAGAGTTGCGGTGGAGTGTGTGAGGAGGCCTGCCGGCAAAGAAGGGAATACGACCTTGTATTGAGGACCTGTCCAGGCTTGACTTGCGATTGCCTGCTGAGGCATGATGGCAGGCAGCCAAAGGAGAGAACCACACTGGGAAGGCAACGTCTGGGCCTGAGGATTGGCAGATCACAAGAATACTGTAGATTTGTAAAAACCCCATTGGAAAAAAAAATGGTGGTTTAGACTAGCTTGCCAAAGCAAATGCCCAAGGCGGCTTACATGATCACACAGGGATCTCCCTGTGTGCTAGGAAAGAAGTATATAAGAGAGTGAAACTGTAAGAAAAATAATAATAATAAATAATACTTGGATTTATATACCGCCTTTCTTAGGTCACCAGATTTCTCTAATGACTGTAACTCAAGGTGGTTTACATGGGCAGACTTTATTCAGAAACCCGAAGGTTTTTACAATTTATGCAGAAATGTTCTATCTTTCAAGAACTACACACATACAGATGGATCTTTCTGGATTTAGTCCTTCTTTCTGGCCACCCGTTTGTCTTCTTGCTGGCTGATAAACGGCTTCCCTGCTCCCACCAGAGAAGCGGCTGAACTTCGGCACAACTCCCCCTCACACAAGGCAGCCGAAGCTCAGCTGTTAATCAGTCGCAATTAACAAGGTCTGCCGCTCACAGAGACTTCCAGCTGTCCCGAACTGGCAACCTTCAGATCTTCAGCTCTTATCTTCAGGCAAACGGAGGCATTAACCCTCTCGACTAAATCTTACCAAACCCTAAAATAGGGTTTGGTAAGTGATTTTCATTTCAAAACATGGTAATATATTCACATGACACAAACATAAATAATGTATGTATAAATTAATAACAGTTTAATCAGTTTGAAATGCAAATACAGATACACAGCACATAATTTTAGCATAAGATGACAATTATACCATTTTCCATTGCATTTACACAACATTATTCTCCCGGGGCAGCGATTATAATTCTGTCACTTGCTAAATGACATTTACCATGATATTATCCAAATTAACGGATGCCTTCAGTGAAAAATATTTATATAGCAAATCGAGATCAAATATGTAGTAATAGCAAACTGCCATGGTTACGATAATTATGCAACGTATTTAGCACTACTTTGTGTTTCAAATGAAAAAAAAATCACAAATATATTACGTCATCAGACATACATATCTTTGGATTTTTTTTCCTTACTTCAAATTTGCAAGTTGTCTTGCAATTATTAATCAACTTGCACAGATTAATCCATGGTTTATTTTTGGATGGGTGACAGAATGCCAGGCTGTGACAAGCTGCACTACCTGTTGTGGCAGAACAGAGTTACAGTGGAGCTGATTAGCCAGTGCAGGAATGCTGTGAGAAGGCCAACCAGCAAAAGAATGGAGTCCAAGCTTGAGGAGCTGTCCAGGCTGGACTTATGATCACCTGCTGAAGCTCGATGTCACACGGCCAGAGGAGAGAACTACACTGTGAAGGCTACACCTGGGACTGAGGATTCGGTGAATCGCAGAATACTGTATATTTGTAAAAAAAAAACCATTGAAAAATGGTGGTTTGTTTGTTTGTTTATTTATTTATTTATTTATTTATTTATTTATTTATTTATTTATTTGAGGAATTTATACCCCGCCTTTCCCATGCCGAAACGTAGAAAACAAAACAGGGAAGAGATTGGAGCCTGATATAGGAGGGATCTAGCTTAGAGCAGGGATGTCAAAACTGTTTCATCTAGAGGGCCATTCATTGTGCATGCTGAGGGCTGGAAGTGACATCATAAACTAGGAAGTGACATCATTAAGCAGATGATGGCCAGAAACAAGCACTTGGTTCTCATATAGAAATTCATTAGCTACAAATGACAGAAGAGAAATTGGGGAAAGAAGAGTAAACATGTGTAGTTTGTAGAAAAAATAAAATTAAGTTATGAGAAGCTATGGGAAGTACACTATGAATTCTTCTGAATATCTGGTCATCTACAAATAGCAATATTTCTCTCTCTCTCTCTCTCTCTCTCTCTCTCTCTCTCTCTCTCTCTCTGTTTCTGTGAATGTCAAATAGAAGCATATAAGCTCTGCTGAGAAAAGAGAGGAATCTGTTTGAAATGAGGGAAACCTCTAGGGTGAAGAAAGGGAAACCTCTTGATAAGTGTGTGGGTCAAATTTGGCTCTTGATTATTGGGAATGTAAGCGCACCTCCTGCACCGCTCTAAGGTTAGCAGTTGAAGAAGTGAACGGATATTACCATGTTGGATGTTTTATGAATTTTGGGGAGAATGCTATAATTGTTTTAATTGTGATTTTATGATTTTTTTAAAAAAATTCTTTTTTTATGACCTTTTGTAAGCCTCTTACAAAAGATGAGATGGTTAGATACTATCACTGATAGATGGTTAGATAGTGTCACTGAAGCGATGAACATGAAATTGGGCGAACTCCGGAAGCTAGTGGAGGACAGGGAGGCCTGGCGTGCTGTGGTCCATGGGGTCGCGAAGAGTCGGACACGACTTAGCGACTGAACAACAACAACAAGCCTCTTTGAGTCCCTATATGGGGAGAAAAGTTGAATTAAAATACAGTCAATACATTGTCCTCTTTTCTTTTTATCTGGATTTTGTAGCAGTTTTCCAAGGTGGGCTTGTTAGGCCTTTTACAATTACTGTGGTTTTTTTAATGCTTTTTTTTTTTTTTGTATTTGAACTTGTTCTTGTCAGCCACTTTGAACAAGCTAGAAATGCGGGCTAATAACTGAGACGTCAGTCAATCAAAATCTGCAATGGGGTGCATATTATCTATCACGCGAAGACAAGGAGGCTGATGAAAATGCCTTCTATTCCCTATGGCAGTTGTCCTGTTATCATGTGAGAATGGCTAATCCTGTTTGTAGCTAGTGAGCATCTCCTCCTGGGGGTACCTGGACTGTCATACGCCTCGTTGTACATTATAACTGCCCTGTGGTCTGCTTACTGTAGAACTGCAATTTCCGCTCTTACACCTGAAACCATTCATTTATCTCTGAACATTCTTTCATGTCCACCCTGCTCGCTTTGAGTAAAGGCAGCCCAGGCTGCAATGTAGTGCACAAAAGGAAGCATGAGTACAAAGTCTCTGCGTGATACCAGTGTGGCGGTGAATGATTCTTCTGCATTCTAAGTTGGTGCTCAAGTAATATTGAAGATGAAATTAAGGACAAGCACAAAATGAGAACAGGTATAAAAGAATGTAAGGTCATAAGGAAAACAGGGGGAGCCCAAATCAATTACTTGATTGTGAGTGCATTAGAGCTATGCAGTTATTGTTTTATCTGAATGTATGCAATCAGCAACCCTTGGCTTTATCACTGCTGATCATAATGACATAAGTGAAGTGCTCGATGAGAAGAGATCTAATTATCAATTGATGAATCATGGTACACATTTTTGGCTGTAATCAATCAAGTTCTAAATGGAATCCAGGTTACATGCAAGTAATTATCTACGTTGATTGGAAGGCAGGGTGATTTATTTGTCAGATGGGCAATGCCATCTGATAAATAACAGATAAGGCTAGTACAGGAGTTAGCTGCATAACAAAATGTCCATTCACTTTCAAAAGACATGGCTGTGTGTCTTTGCAATTTCTTGCTTAGAAGTCAAGATCTGAAATAAGAAACATGGTGTTCTTGCCTCATTCCCATGCACTTCTCTTACAAACGTCTCTGTTTGGCATACTTGTTGCGCACATGCCTTAACGTTTTCTTTTGTCAGATGCTAGAATTCAGGGTGATTACAAAGTTTACTGACATCAGTTTTGATGAGTAGAGGTAATTTCCAAAAACGAGCCAGAGTAGTAGGAAACACATTGGTGGGTTGTTGACATGGTAAATTACATCATTAAGAGAGCAACCCTAAACTGGAGTTAGTCCGGCACAGTTAGGCCAGCTAACTATGGCCAGCACAAGGGCCCCCGTAAAGCACGTTTGGACTACTCTAGGAGTCAGGGAGGATGGTGCAGTCTGTGTGCTGGCCTCTCTGACTCCGAGTGTGGTTCAAACATGACTCTCAAACATAGTTCAAACATGAGTTGTTCTTTGAGGGCGCAGTCCTAATCTGGAGTTAGGCTAGCAAAGTTTGGCCAGCACATTGGACACTGTAAAGTACGTTTGGACCACTGTCAGAGTCACAGAGGCCAGCACACAGATGTGTGCCATCCTCTCTGACTCCGAGAGTGGTCAAACATACTTTATGGTGTTCCTTGTGCCAGACAAACTTTGCTGGCATAACTGTGCTGGCTTAACTCCAGGTTAGGATTACGCCCTAAAGGTGTTACAAAGGATACATTCAGTTTAGCTGGGAGGAAGAGAAAAGGGGAAAGCATTTCGATACTCAGTCCCTCTCAAACAAACCACAATTTCTTGGACATATATGTGTATATCAAATCATTATGACAACCCAGATTCATGCCAGCGAAATAAACCAATGGTTGGACTCAGTACGGTATAATGCAGCTTCCTATGCTGATTATGAAAAAAATATGCAAAAAGATGCCTTGGACAGGTGGAATTACTGGCAGGATTGTTTTGATCCTCAATGATTGAATTACAGTTTCAAAAGAAAGTATGATTTTTAAATATTTTTACTGATTCAATTTTTAATGTCTCATATCTCATGTTTGTTTTTGATAAGACAGTTCTGTATTTTATTACACAATTTGGTTGAACAGAAATCCTTAAACCTCCATTCCAAATTGAAATAATTCTGTATACTGATATTGCAATGAACATATTATCCCATGCAGTGATCTCAACCCATTTTCCCCCAGCGGTTCAAAAACAAACCAGCAGTAAAAAGTGGGGTCACAAAAAAATTTTTCTGAACTTTTCTGAATTTTTTTCCTGTGGTAAGTAGAGAGTGGATACTATTTTTCTGACCTTTTTTTTTTTTTTACAGTGATCGGGTCACTCCATTTTATGCACCAAGACAGTAAACTTTTTTTTGCATTTTGAGTTTCTCAAATTGTTAGCAGGATATCCCCCTTAAGCAGCGGCGTCATGAAGCCGGAATGCTGGGCGGGAGGAACGGGTGAGCGGCAGCCCGGGGGCGGGGAAGACGGCGAAACAGAGCGGAACGCAACGGGCGGGCTGCCGCTCATCCATTCCTCCCGCCCAGCGTTCCTGCTGCATGACACCGCTGCCCTTAAGTCATGAACATTGTCTAAGAACTACTATGACAATTGTTTTTGTTGGAAAATCTATACATTTCCTGAAAATAGTAGAATATTTTAAGGGGGTCTTTGTTTCCTGGGAATGTGTGGGCTGTAGCTCTGCCCCAGTTTCAGGCTTCAGCATCTCCCGATAGGACTGGGAGATTAACACCAACCACACCATCTGGAGAGCTGTGGGAATACAGAGCCAGGTGGATACCAAGTCTATGTAAGGAAAATTCATTGTTAGCATATCTCAAGTTTCGGGTCTTTGAGAAGAGGCATAAAAACAGGGTGGTGAATGTGTTCAACCGTCATGAACTGTAAAGAAGTCACATGGATTGGAGATTTTGAACATTTAGCAAATTCCCCAGTTTATAATCACCCCAGAAGGAGTAAGGTTCTTCTTACATAATCCGACATTGCAGGAGTCACTTGCTATGAATCTGACGCCACCACAATGGACAGCATGGCACATTCATGGCTCATGCTGAGAAACTGCACTCACGGCTCCAAAGAAAGGTTTCCAACATAAGCGAAGCATTTGCCATGTATGGATCTGTTGTCATATCATCTGTCAACATGCACAATGCCGAACAAATAGAAAACCTCTCTGGTGGCAACTTGCCCCACCTTTAGACAAACCCTAAAGCAGGAACTAGTTATCATGATGAGCAGACATCATCTCGGTTCCTAATCTGGATCCTGCTCACAGATTCATCCCTTGAAATGTTATGTGAATAATCAATGTTTACATTACTTAAGAAGGCAAGGGGTCACTTCAAGGAATCACTGCGTAAATGTCAATTGCTATTGAAAGGAGTCTTAAAATAAAACTGTGGATCTTGCTCACAGTCTGGATTTATTGGCCACTTGGGGCCTGTGGTATGCTTCTGTGCCCCTGTAATGCCTGCCTGACCAGTATATGTGTAAATAATCAGGGCTCAAACAAAGATGCTGTATGGCAGCCATGTTGTCTCCTCTGATGAAACTCATGTTCTGCCATTTCTGAAGCAGTATGCGTGTGCTAAAACAGCACTTAAACTGACCACATGTAGGTACAAGCGTTCATTCCCAGCAAATATTTTCATTACGGAACGGCATTCATTTCCATTCTCTGTTCTTTGATGACTACTCATGCATTGCTTTGCCTTGGAATGCCAATCTGAAAATTGCCGAAAAGGCCAGGGAGAAGTGGTGGAACAGAGCCATTAAGAGTGGTCAAGTATCTCATTACATAGGCACATTTTATGTAAATACAGTTATGGTTTTACTAGGACACCGCGAGGGTTGATGAAAAACATGGGCATGAGCAAATCTATACATAACCTTAAGCTCTTAGTAATAAGGCTGAAGGGAATGTATATCATGATTACAGTGGTGTAACTAGAGCAGGGCTCAAAACACTATTTACTGTGCCATAAGGGTTACCAGATACAAACTGGGACAGAGTGCCTATATCTTTAGCCATTGTCTAGAAGACGGAATTTTGGCAGGTGCAGCTTTGGAAACCCTTCCATGATGAGCTGCACCTGCCCAAATTTCCTCTTCTATACAATAGTTAAAGGAATAGGCACCCTGTCCCAGTTTGTATCTGGTAACCCTACGCACAGCGGTGTTATTCTGCCGGAACGCTGGGCGGGACATCCGGGTGATCGACAGCCCGCCCGTTGCGTTCTGCAGCATTACGCCATTTGCTTAACCAATTACGCCGCTTGCGTACGTTATGCAAACGGCGTAACTCTGCGGAACGTGACGGGCAGGCTGTCGATCACCCAGATGTCCCGCCCAGCGTTCCGGCAGAATAACACCGCTGCCTACGCACCATAATGCGCAGTGTAAATGGCCCCTCCACCTTGCTGCTGGAACCATACTGGGCAGCTAAAGTAACGTGGTGGCATCTCCTTTGTGTTGCTCTGGCTGCCTAGTATGGCCTGGTATGGCCTCGTAAAAGCAGTTTAAGGAAACAGCAGCACACCTCCAACTTCCCTCTGAGGTAGAGTGGAATTAGCCACTCAACTTGGGGCTTAGTAGAAATGTTCTCCCTCGAACAGGTCAATCCTATGCTTCCCAGCACAGTAGTGGGGATTTTGGAAGGTGCAGCTCAATATGGAAGGGTTTATAAAGCTGCACCTGCCCAGATTCCCTCTTCTATACAATGGTTAAAGGTATAGGCACTCTGTCCCAGTTTGTATCTGGTGACCCTCTCCATAGCCTACATATAGGCTCACCCCTTGCATACAGCTCTTTTCCTTCTATGGACTTTTTCTCCTCCTTTCCTCCTTACTCCTAACAATGGATTTTCCTTAAGGTCTAGCTACAAATGAGTGCTCAGGAAAAGTTAGAATTGTATTACCTAGTCTAGTGTTATTCAAACTGTAGGCCCGGACCCACTTTGTAGGTCGTGGAAAACTGGGAGCTGGAAGCTGCAGACCTTATTTTGCTAGATTCCTATTGTGAGTGTTCACAGTTGAATTTTCAAGTGAGGGTTTTTTTTTTAAAAAAAATGTTTCTAGTTCAGTACTTTCACATAAGATTTTTACCTAATCTTGCTTTCTGTCAGATATGCTTCATAGTTGTGCAGTTGCTGCAGTCCAAGAATGCCAGGTTGCATTCCAGGAGTGTCATTTGATTATGTCACGGTGAATGCACTTCCTGCTTGATTATGTCACTTCCGGCTAGGACATCACTTCCACGTTAATGGCATCACTTCTGGTGGGTCCCAACATGAGTGCCATTCTAAAAAGTGGGTTCCGGTCTCAAAGATTTGAGAACCACTGATCTCAGCAGCTATGAATCAGTGGGCAAGCTTAGATAGCCACTGTTTTATTTTCCCCCATTCTCATTATTAACTGTCCCCACAACAAATTTGTTCTGTTGCATCTTGCACATGTGTATGTCCCATCCCCTATGTGTGTATGTTATGTGCATTTTAAAAAGTTCATTTGATAACAAATAATTCTGCCTACTCTCATGCATTTACACCTGAAAACTGCAACAATTTGCAGTTAAAACATCAGATAATAGATAGGAGAATAAGGCTATATCAGAGTCATAATCTGGAGATTATGATATGGAATCTGATTCCATATTTTGCATTGCATCATGTTAGACCTGGAATGTTTTATTTTATATCAGCATATAGACTATTTTACAAGACAATGTAACTGCGCAGTGACAAAAGTGAAGTTTTTTTTTTTAAAAAAAATCATTAAGCTTTTAGGCAAGTTCTTTCCCAACCACCTTGACCTTCTCTCATACTTATATGAAGTTAATATAGAGTTTATAAAACAGGTATTATTTACTTAATGGCCCATAACAGCTTCCATAGAGAATTTATATTTCACAGATCATTGATTTGATAGATTGTGACAGCTCTTCCTGAAGATGTTCTGGTCTACTGGGTCATTACGGACACCATGCATAGACAGTAAATCCATGTCCTAAACACCCTGGTAACCAATTCCCTTCCAAGCACTCTAAGAAAGAGATACCAGGCAAAAATAGCAAAATTCTGCACATCATCTATTTTGCATTATTTGCACATTCTTTCACTTTTTATGTCAAATTTTGAACAATGCAAGAGCTAAAGTTTGTAAGGCATCAAGACACACACTCAGCCAGCTCAGTCCTATGCGGGATTGGGCTGCTGCCGTCACACTTTGCAACAATGGACCATTGTCGCAAAATAGCCACCGACAGCATGTGGAGTGCCTGCTTGATGGCCATTTTGACAGTGCAACTGCAAGTGGCAGCAAAGCTTCCTATCCATCACTGGACCCTGTTGTAGCCACCAGAGCAGGTAAGGCAGTGATGGGGGCAGGGAGGGGTAAAACTGAGAGGAGAGGGGGGAGGAATGGGGGAGGAGCCTAAGTGGTATGTCAATCTGGCAGAAAAGCAATCTCTCCTTTTCTCTTCAGTAGTGGTACCCCCCCTAACTCCATTACACCCAGTCCACACCTTCTGTTGCCCTCTTTGTGCTGGCCTCAGTAGCATCTAGGCCAGCAATGGCGAACCTATGACATGCGTGTCACTGCTGACATGCGAAGATGTTTTGGGGGACACGCCAGGCAACTAGGGATTGTTTGCACTGGCTCTTCCAGGGGCGCATTGGCTTTTGCTGTTTTGAAAAGGGGCTGATGCTCAGAGTGACCTGCTCTGAACATTCATCCCTAAGTTTTTTTTTTTTTTCCAAAGCAGCAAAAGCCTCGTTAAGGGGAGAAAAACCCCACTGCTTACTTAATACCACTTTGAACTGGGCAGTAATTTACTGGCTCACATTATGTCTGAAGCAGATCTTAATTTCTTTCTTTGTAGTAACAGAATAGTAATGCTGTCTGGTTCTGGTCTGTAAAGAATTGTTTCTCTTGTGTGTGTGTGTGTGTGTGTGTGTGTGTGTGTGTGTGTGTGTGTGT
>JAJKFI010000027.1:2173927-2197488 GCA_029204185.1 Lerista edwardsae | reverse complement strand
GTGTGTGTGTGTGTGTGTGTGTGTGTGTGTGTGTGTGTGTGTGTGTGAGGGTGACACACCAGCAGAGTCAAATTAAGTTTCTGAATTGTTGACACACGGAGCCCAAAATGTTTGCCGTCACTGTCCTAGGCTGTCACAAAGTGTTTTTTCAGCACTTACATGATGGCTTATAGTACCTTAGCACAGCATGCACTGTGCCAGTGCTTCCTCTCCTCAGGATTGCACCATGAGTCATAGCCATTCTGCTATATCCTGACAGAACTTTGATATTCAAAAAGTCAAAATGGCACCCTAACTGAATATTCCTTCAATTCCTCATGATACTGGGCAATTTAAAGACACACTAACACTTTTGGCATGGGGTTTAGCTTATCGTTCAGCTAAGGAATAATGTCCTGCAGACCAACTGATTGACACTTGTAGGCTAAAACTATTTCAGTGAAAACTTTCTCTCAAATTTTACTTTAATTACTTGTGGAGGTGAAGTCACATTTTGTCACACTAAGCAAATTTTAATGGACCAAATTACAAGCCACTAAAAATAGAGGTCATCTTGCAAATAGGAAGAGACCTTGAACTGTAGAGTTGTTGATGGTTCCACCATAATATTTCATTGGCTTAAATACTGCTACAACAGATACAGTTGAAATTTATGGACTAATTATGTCACAGCAAACCCATGATGAATGCATGCAAATTTCAAAACAAGAAAGAACAAACGGGAAAACAAGAGGTGCAGGAACAGCACAGAAAAACTCAATATGACTTAGAGACATTATTTCCAAGAAAAATGTCTATATTTAGGGCACAATCCTAACCTTGAGTTAGGCTGGCACAGTTAGGCCAGCAAAGTTTGGCTGGCACAAGTGTTGCCATTAAACCAAAGTGCAGCCATCTTTAGACTTTTGTTTAAAGTCTCTTATCTAAAGTTGCTAAAATATAAAACTTGTTTCTCTCTTTGCTCTCATTGTTTTCACTCATTTGCCCCCGTGTAACTTTCTCTATCCAGTGTTGCGAACTCTCACAAAAGATTGGTCCACCTGTGCAGGTGTAATGAACATGATCCTCCTACTCTCGTTTGGTTGTTTGCCTTTTTAAATATTTTCCCCACGATAGAAACCATTTCAAGCCAATTTTTGGCAACACAAGGGCCACCATAAAGCATGTTTGGACCACTCTTGGAATCAGGGACGATGGTGCATGTCTACGTGCTGGCCTCTCTGACTCTGAGAGTGGTCCAAACATACTTTATGGTGGCCCTTGTGCTGGACAAACTTTGCTAGCCTAACTTTGCTGGCTTAAATCCAGGTTAGGTTTGCGCTCTTAGTTTTTGATGAAAGTAGTCATTTTTATATAGTATCAAGTAAGCCTAAGGTTGCTGTCAGATCTCTTAACATATTGGTTGTCCTCTTCAGTGGTGTCTCTAGTGGGTGCACAGCACGGAACCAATAAGGTGTTCATATTGGTCAGCTCTCATTTCCATGTATCAAACTTAATACTAGAATTCTTAGGGCCCAACCCTATCCAACATTCCAGTGCTGATACAGGCACAATGCAGTCCCATGGTAACGGCACAAATGTTCCCTTATCTTGAGGGGACCTCTTTGACTGCCCTCCATTGCAGGATGCAGTGCACACCCCATTGGCACAGCTGCATCAGTGATGAAAAATTGGATAAGATTGGGACCTTATTCAGTTCTGGGGCCGCACCATCCTATCTGGCGCATAACCCTCCTGTGTCAGCGCTAAGGCCACAGGATCGGCGCTGCTGGCAGCACCTGCACAGTGCCTCCCTTGCATTGGCCGAAGCCGGCCAGTGCAACAGAGGCACCATGACAGCACGCCTTGGGGATTGGCGGGAGGAGGGCGGAGTGGGCGGGACAACGGTGGGACATGGGCAGGTCTTGGATTCGGCCATAAGGCTGTATCCTAGGCTCGTTCCAGAGGCCTCACAGCCCCGATTCAGGCTGCGCGGCCTCCTCGGATCTGCACCCGCTCTTTAGCCTCCCCTACGGTAAGGGAACGAAGATTCCCTTGCCATGGGGAGGCTCCAGCCTCCCCACCCCAGCATCGGATATGGCCCTGGCCGGCTGACCTTGCCATTCCAGCACTGGATAGGATTCCGCCCTGAGTGACATCAAGTTGACCACTGACTTTTTATTGGTTACTGATTTGTTGGGTGACACAGATCCCAGTTCTATCCAACACAGATCCCAGTCCTATCCAAACATTTGTTACCTTAGCATGAGAATGTATTGCAGCTATACTGGTGCTGGAAAGTTGGATAGGATTGGGTCCCTGAACTGTTATGTATAAAAATAAATAAGTCAATAGGGGTTAACCAACCCTAGTGATGCCACTGCATTTAGGCTGTGCATGTGATATTGTAATTTATTCTGTATGGTCTGGTTCGGGAGGACGTCCATCATGGGGGTAACACAATTAACTCATGCACCAGGTGACAGAAACCCTAGTGGTGCTTCTGGGCCTCTCTGATAGAAATATATTGAACTAGATGAAACCTGTTTTAAGATACCAAGGCAAGTCTTATGTTCTGGTTCTCTTAGCTAAAGGGTCTCTACAAGCCTCTGAAGTGTATTGCTGAAAAATTGCAATTGAGCTGTCATGAATTTGGGTCTGGGAGAACCTCTGCTTTGCCAGCAGTCTGAAGATTGCCATGTATAAAGTTTAACTCGGGAACACTAGCCTACAGAAGGAGGCTTATCAGCTGGAGTGCCTCCAAACTAGTATTGTCTATCTGGAAAGATAGGGAACACTGTTTCAAGACTGCTGAGATAGTGAACTCTCAGGAATTAGGAATGAACAACATGCCAGGTAAAAGCATCAGCTTTGTGTCAGTATTGATTGTGAATTACCATGAGGCACTGGGAGTGAGTAATGTACTCATTTTATCATTGGCTCACCTTATCACATGTGGACAAATCTATTCTCCCACAGAAGATCGAAGATGAAAAATGGGCATGGACTTCAAAATAAGTAAAAGGAAAGCAGGGTGGACATCCTGTGTTTCCTTGTGGAAGAGGGAGCCAAGACTTGTAGTCCTTTGTCAGAATGAGATCTTGTTCCATTTGCTAACTAGCCAACCTACCTGTTGTCTTGTATCCGTTGTACCTGTTTCTCAAGGAGATACTCTTAGGACACAATCCTAAGAGGCAGATGGGCCAGCGTAAGTCCCTTGTGCCAACACGGTAGTGTCACGGACATGCCGTAGAGCACATCTGCGCCCATCTGGGAGGCATCTGGGCCAGCGTAAGCAGTTGTGCTGGACTGCAGAGGCCACTGGTGAGTGGGGGAAGCACTGGACGAGTTCTGCCAGCGGAGGGGGTTGGGTAGGGCAGAGGGATGGAGGAACATGACATGTGGAAGTGGGGAGGGTGAGTCCATGGGCAGACCAACCTGGGGAGGGGGACAGAGACAGGATCAGGCACCTAGGATGGATTCTAGGATGGATTCTAGGATGGCCAGGTCAGCTCCAATCCAGGCCTCTCAGATTTGTGCCAGCTTTTTCACTGGCGCATATCGAATTAGCCCTAATTCCCCGTATCCTGTGGAAAATAGCAGACAGCCCCAAGCCTGGACTGGATACAGCACAGGCTAACTAACCCTAACCAGGGAATGCAGAGAGTACCACAGGGTTGGTCCATCCACCCAGCAGGCTAGTGGTAAATTTTGGGCATATCAAAATTTATGCCCCTTTGCCTGGCTGCTCACCCAGTCACTGCTGGCGTTGATGTTCCTGTTGTGACCAGAGATGAGACCTGTTAACGATATGGGGGAAAATTTCTCAGATAGTATTTTAGAAACTAAATGCAGCTACTCCTTATCATAAATGCCTTGCCTGATCAAACCACTATTGTTATTGTGCCATTCTTGCGCCAGATCCTTGCCAAGGTTCCGGTGAACTGTAGCCAGGAATTTCTTTTACATCACTATTTCTGAAAAAAGAATATACAGATGTTGTGTCAGCTGATCATGCAAGCACCATATTGCAGATCAGAACGGGGAGGACAAGCCAGGCCCTTTTAGTTTGGGCTGAAAAGCATTTCCGTTCCCTGATAAAATAGCAGCCCACATGAGTTGCCAAATGCATTTCTTGATGGCTAGCTCTCAAATTTCTGCTGTCATCAGCATCACAGTGAGCTTTGGCCAGGAGGTTGAAATTCTCCCATCTCGTTTGCATGCAGGCACAGAGCCAGGGCAGCAGCCTGCGCTTTGGTGACATTCCCAATAAAACGGAAGATATTTCTTTTTACAGCAGGAACGTGAGGTCTTCCTGACCGTAGAGCTCCAAACTGTTGTTTATTTCCCCCCACACAGCTACCAACACATGCTGTTTCTTGTGTCTTCCCTCCCGGAAATGTCTCCAAATGAAATGGGGAAGAACTCAAAAGACATAAGGACAGATTTCCATTCCATAACTACCAACGGCCACTGAATTTAAGGGAAAAAAAGAACTTATGATCCTTATGTAGTCATTCTAGCCCCATAGGAGTTCTGCTCCCATTATGGGAGCAAGTGGTTTCATACATCAGACCAGACGTACTTTGGTCTTAATCCTCTCTCACAGTATTTGTCTGTGTGAAGGACTCAGTCATCAATCAATCCTATTTATATACCGCTTTTCAACAAAAGTTCACAAAGCGGTTTACAGGCAAAAAAAAGAGCTTCCCCCCCCCCAAATCCAAAGTACATTCTGCCCACTGGATGCCCTAGAAATACAGGTGTAGGAAATGTAGTGCAACACTTTGGTCTCCACAAACACACACCTCTTACAAAAATCAAGGTTGACATTCTAAACACCATCACCTGGAAATCAGTCCCATTGAACTCAGTGAAATTCTGAGTAGACAAGCATACGCTTGCAATGAGGCCCCGAGCCTTTCCCCACCAGTTTACACAATGGAACAGCATCGGTGGAATGTGCGAAGACAGCCAGGCTTGTGTAGTGGTTCGGGAGTTGGATTTGGATCTTCCAGATCCAGGTTCAAATCCCTACTCAGCCATGAAGCTTTCTGGATTACCTTGGGCCAGTCATTATCTCCCAAGGCGCAATCCTAACCTGGAGTTAGGCTGGAACAGTTAGGCCAGCAAAGTTTGGCCGGCACAAGGACCACCGTAAAGCGCGTTTGGACCACTCTCGGACTCAGAGAGGCCAGCACACAGATGTGCCCCATCCTCCCTGACTCTGAGAAGGGTCCAAATGCATTTTATGGTGGCCCTTGTGCCAACCAAACTTTGCTGGCCTAACTCCAGGTTAGGATTCTGCCCTCATTCTAACGTACCTCACATGGTTGTTGTGAAAGGAGAGATGGAACTATGTATACTACCCTGAGCTCTGTGGAGGAAGTATGCTATTAAAACGTGAAAAATAAATAAATGTTGGAGGGATGAGCAGTCAGCCTGGGAAAGGGGAGTAAAAAATTTTTTTATTTAGTTCTGTGCAGGCCTCTTGACTGCCAATGAGTAACCTTGAACTTATGTCATCTATTTAAATGCTATAAGTCTGAAGAGACTCAAGAGTGCAATCCTATACCCCTGTTCTGCCGGCATTATGCTCTTGCGCCATCCGAACGCTGTCACAAACGTGCCGTCAAGTGCATCAGCATCAGCGGTATGGCGCTGGACTGGCGCAAGCAGCAGCTCCAACGCTCGGGCGCCGCCACAACTGCCAGCAGCATTGGCCTTGTGCTGGTCGAGCGGCGGCAGTGCATGGTTGGTGCTGGGCCTCACCGAGGGCATTCCAGAGGCGTGTTGGGGGCGTGACTGGGTGGCTCAGTGGGCGGAGATGGGGGTTGTGATGCAGGATGGCTGTAGTGCCAAATTCTATATCCCATTCCCAGTCTCGGCAGGCCCGATTTGAGCCGCTCCTGTGCACGTGTACCTGGGCCTGGAAAACAGCAGGTGCAAATCTGAGCAGCCCATTGGGACGACTGGGACTTATGCTGGTGTAAGGGGAAACCCTCCCCTTGGCCTACACTTTGCTGCTGCCGCCTCCTAATGGGCTTTAGGATACAGCCCAGTTATGTCGGCTTTACTTTCTTAAGATTGGGCTGGTAGACACGTTTTTCATTGAAATAACTTTTAGTAACAGCTCTCAGCTCTCATGTGTCTCTGCTTACAACATGCTGCTCCAGCACATTGTGGCAGAGAAAAGCAGAACTGCAGGGAAACAATTGTGAAGCAAACAGAAGTTGTAGAGTGACAGTGGCATATCCATGGAATGAAAGGGAGAAACATATAGTGTCATCAAAACACAGACAGCCATCAAACATGGAGAACTACATAAAGGTATTTTTAAATACAGTAAAGGCAAATAGATGTGAAACATCTATGGCATGTAATCTGAGTACAGTTAGTTTATGTGCATGATGTCTTCTGAAGATATATGAGAAGAAATTTTAATTAGAAAAGAGGCTAGTTTGTGGCACTTTCAAAAATCCATCGTCTGAAGCCTTTAAAATTGTAAGCTTTCAGTTATTAAAAAAAATCCCATATTTCCAAGCACAAAAGTCACAGAATTCTGAAATGAGAAGTTCTTTGAAAAATAGTTTAGGAGATTCAAAAGAAAAATGGGCCAATTTTCTGGAGATGTTCTCCAAGACAGTCAGTTGAACTTGCTTTACTTCATTTCTAAAGGAAGTCTATCCGAATATCAGAAAGGAGCTCTATAGGAACTGTAAATGGAAAACATTGTCATAAATTGTCCTTTTGAAGCTCAATTGGCAGGATACAATAATCCCTTTTATCTCCAAAAAGTCAGACCCAAGGAGGAAATTACAAAAAAAATCTATCCAAAGAGCGCAATGAAGGCATAAATGAATAACAGTTCTTATTTTGATCAAAATGGCTAAGATGTGCCTTGGCTGATAGGAAAAAAAAGCACAACTTGGTGAGGCTTCCATAACTTAGAGGCCACAAAGGATGCTTGCAAATTTATTCAATCTCAGCTTCCCAATTGATTTCATACCCGCGGCATTCCTAGAGCTGGAGGGGTGAAATGCTAAGATTTTCAGGCTCCTGAACGCCTGAGTAAAACAGCCCCTCCCCCCCCCGCCTTCAGAACCATTTGTGGCTGCTAAAGCAAAACGGAAATGTTTCCTCTGCTTTATTTTCACAGCAGTGAATGGCTAAGAAGGTGAGGGGGAGGGACTGCTTTTCACAGGCATTCAGGAGCCTGAAAATCTAAGCATTTTGCTGCACATCTCCCGCAACATGCAGCTGTATTTCCTGTGATGAAAAGGGGTAAAAGATGTGCCATGCTACTTGAAACATGTCTACACCAAAACTAGAGGTCACAGAATAGTAAGGCCGCATTCATTACATAGATGCGCAGACATATGTACCTGCTATCAAAACAGCAACAAAGCAAATAAAAATATGCAAAATTGCCCTTTGCTTCAATAAAGGTGGTTCTGAAAAATATGCTAGAATTCAAGAGTTTAAGGAAGTTCTGGAACAATGAACGTTCCCCCCAAATATTACAGTATGAAAACAATAAGTAAACAACATTAGATACTCATATCTGATTATCCAGGAATGCAGGCCTTAAGCACATATTCTTCAGATACATTTCCTAAAAGCAGAGCATGTGGTGCAGGTTTCCCTTAGGGGGATCATCTTTCATGAAGAAATAGTTATCCCAGATTTCGCCTTGGCTGCACATCCCCCACTACATGCAGCTGTATTTCCTGCGATGAAAAGGGGTAGAAGAAAAATCTTTAGTCTCAAAAATGATAATACGAACAAAGTGTGAGGTAATGAAGGTAGTCCTCCTTTTCAAAGAAGGGTCTGTTTTCTTTCTTTTTATATTCATGTTAATCCCTGTCAGATTCACAGCCAGACCCAGGCTGCCTGGTTCTCGTAGGAGCAGCAGCACCAAAATGGCTACTGCTGTATCCTGCAGGGACCATGGCAGCTGGAGCGCATCTGCTGGGGCGTCATACTGCTCATGCTGAGGCGCAGCGCCAACTGGCACTACCCCAGCATGGGCGGTACTTAATCTCCAGGTGCCGTAAATGTGCTCTAGCCCAACGACACCCAGAGCTAATGTGTTGTTGGCGATATGGCCCATAGGATTGGACTTTCAGTTCACGCAGGCAAACAGTAGTTTTGTTGTTGCTTAAAACACAGTAACATGGAGAATGTTCTATGTAAGAAGCTGTTTTTGTGACATACTGCTCAATCCTGTATCCTGCTAGCCCTTAGTGTGAGCACCACCCGCAGAGTACATATTGCACCTTATGCGGGTGAGATGACCAGATGGCCCAGGCGAGACAAGGAACAGCCCAAGTTTCCCCTCTGTGATGGGGCTGATGGCCAGAAAGTGGAAAAGGCACTCTGACAGCACACAATTCAGTGCCCTGCTGGGAGGCCTGCACTTTCCTGCCCCCATCGTCAGAGCTTTCCTAGCAGGAGCAGGTAAGATGACAGGAGGAGCAGGAGGTGGTGGCAGGAGGGCAGAATGGAGGTGGGCATAGGGCAAACTGGGGTGGGGGAGAACAGGGAGTAGGATGGGCAAATTGGGTCCTAAGAGAAAGTGGGCTCAGCGGAGCCAGAGCCACTGATATCCTCACCCCCTTCCCGTGTTGACATCTACTCCAGCAAAATAGCCATTGTCGGTCTGAGTAGATTCACCTGCACTGCAGAAGCTTACCTCCCTTACCTTGCTTGTTCCCTTATCTAGAGGAGACCTCCTCAATTGCCTCAATTACCATAGGATGCAGCAATCATCATTTTGGTACCACTGCATCGATGGGTGGCGGAAAGGATAGGATTGGGCCCACAGTCTGATTGGCCTTGCAGTAAAATTATATCAAGATGGAGCACTCAAATTGGCAAGAGACACACAAATGCCCCGCAGCACTGGAACCTGCACTGACTTTACTGGCCCTTGATTAGCATGACCTGAGAATTCAGCCTTACCTCAACCCCCTCCAGGGCCGGCCTAACTCCCTAAGAATGTCTGTCAGAAACCAAAATGGAGTCTGTCCTGATTGCACAGATGGTGGGAAAAAAGAGGATGTTGGCAACAGTCCAGGGGCCACTGTTTTCTGTGCAGGGCCTCCGACCATTTGTGCAAGCAGCCCTGAAGTGCAAGACAGTAGCACGGCTTTTGTGTTGCAAGACCAGGACTTACGGCAATGGATCACAAGATCTGCCAATGCAAGCCCCAGATAGGTTTGGGGCAATAGTCCTCCTTGTGTTTCTACAATCTCTGTCATGACATCTCAATCCTGTCTGTTTTTTGGTGGTGGTGGTTGTTTTTTTTAATGTGGGATTGCATGGTAAAAACTGTTGTGGGAAGCCATGTGGGAAGACACGAGGTAGCCCTGGGTAGTGATGTCCACTCAGATGCGGTGATACCAATGGCAGTGATACCATTGCTTGCACAGTGAATTGGGTTCCTTTGGGAGATATAAAACAGTTAAGGAGGACTGAGGGCTGCATTTGTGAAACTCAAGTAACTGTTCAGGCAAACCGGGCCACGAGAGTAACTTACATAATCACATCATGTGGATCAATGCCATCCACAAGTGCGTTAAGTTCAATCAAGGATGAATCTTGTACTTGATGGAGCAAGCAGGAACTGAAGGTGATTTAAAAGTGGCCAGGAGAGACAAGCCTACTAGTAGACTTGCCTTGCATAACAGTTTGCTCCCAGGGCTATCTTCCTCCATCCTCACAAACAATTACAAAGCTTATTTTGTTCAGAGAAAGGAAACACCCAAAATCCAATCCATCAATGCACTTGCGCCAAGGAAATGCACACTGCATCCTATCGTAGAGGAGAGTCTCAGAGGTCTTCTCAAGGTAAGGGAACTTTCTTTCCCCTACTTTGGGGGAAACCCCTGCTCCCCATATGGGTCTCCTTGGTTCTGCACCATCTGTTTTGATGGTATAGAACATGGGTGTCAAACACATTTGATACAGTGGGCTGAACAGCATTCATGAGGCCTGCTGAGGGCCAGAAGTAATGTCATCAAGTAGGAAGTGATGTCATTAAGCAAATGATGGCCAGAAATAGGGCTACCAGATACAAACTGGGACAGAGTGCCTACACATTTAACCATTGTATAGGAGAGGGAATTTGGGCAGGTGCAGCACTCTGGTTAAAGGTATAGGCACTCTGTCCTGCTTTGTATCTGGTAACCCTAGCCCGAAAGAAGTATGTTTTGCTCACTTAGGAACTCAGCTGCAAATGACAGAAGAGAAAATATGCAAATCTTGATATGTTCAAGATATGGGAGAATCCGATTGTCATGAGGGCTGCCTTTTCAGCAGTGACACCTCAGCGCAGCTCAGCAGCTGAGAGCAGTTGGTGGTGATGCTGGGAGAGACTGAAGGCTGAATAAAGAGCTTCTGCAGGCCGCATCTGGCCTCCGGGCCTCACGTTTGACACACCCGTGGTTAGAACCAAGGAATGCAGTGGTGACGCAAAGGGAGAGTCTAGTCTGCCCCAACCCTTCTCTCACTATCCATCTCGGCGGTAATACAGTACGAAGAACTGTTCCATTCTCTCCCCTCCTTAGCAAGCTTGCATTTGAAAAGGATTGTGGCCTAGGAGGTCAAGGAAGAGGGAGAGGAAGTCTGATGCAAGTTAAGAGACAGGGGTTCCCACCTCATATCTCCAAAGTTTGCATGCACCATAGCCCAACCCATTGTAACTCCCTGCTCAACAATGCAGTGGTGTCTGCTGCATCCCATGGGGAGTTTTGGTCTACTGAAGCCTCCTCTGAACATTTGTTCCTTTGCCCCAGGAAAGGCACCTGCCAGCTGTGTGGGTCTACTTGGGCCTGTAATATTGATACATCTGGATCCGTGAAGGCAGATCAAACCCAACAAGGGGGCTTGGACAGTGGTGTCATCCAAATGATTTAGGAACAGGTACTCACTTTTGATTGGCACTTGTCGGGGTCTGCCCACCAGAAGTAATGTTGTGGCAGGAAGTGATGTCATGGCCAGAAGTGATGTCATGACAGGAAGTGAGGTTATAGGCGGAAGTGAGGTCATGATTGTTGCCATGGATGTGATCATGTTTGTAATAACTTCAGCTTGTGGTTAGTGTTGATTTAACTTCTATTGCTTTGCTTTCTAGAGATGTGTATATACATAGTTTGCTTCAACTGTTCCCTGGTTAAATAGCAGGCTAGATTGGGAGCCCTTTTGTACTAGATTGGGAGCCCTTTTGGGACAGGGAGACATTTAACTTTAATGTTAAATGCAAGGAGCCGGCAAGGAGCAGGAGGGGGAACGGGTGACCAAAAAAAGACCATGTGGGGGCTGGGGCTGGGGGGAGGCTGCAGAAGGAAACAGGACGCTGGATCTGCGCGGCTGGAGGGAGCGGGAGTCCCAGGCAGCCTACCTTCTCACGCTTGCTGCCTTATTCCCGGGTCTCCCTCGCTGCTGCTGCTGCTTCCGGTCCTCTCGCTCCGCTGCTGCCGCCACCACCACCACGCTGCCTGCCTGCCTGCCTCCTCACAGAAAGTGCAGGCAGCGGCTACGGGCATGCAGTATGTATGCGCAGCTGCTGAGCCAACCAGCCGACAGGGCCAGCTTCGAGTGGGCGGGGCCAGCTCAACTTCTAGGAACCGGTACTCGCGTAGTGGTGTGTAGTGGGTGCATGACATCACTGGGCTTGGACTCAGCAGATGCGGCCACCGCTGAACCCAGCCTGTTCTTAGTCTCAAGCTGCCCGCCTTCCTGTCCCTATCACTTCCCTTTATGGCTACGCCTTTGAAATCCATCCCGATCACAAGCCCCTTTTAGGAATATTCTCTAATGATATATCCACACCATAGAGCTGACAAGCCCTGAGCCAGCACTCACATCAGTAGAGTTTAAGGAATTTGTGGGCCCAAAATGTATCTGAGTTTTCACTATTGCTCCTTGTTATCTCTGAGGAATGGCAAGACCAAACAGATGGGGCAGGTGACACCCTGAAGCGGATCATTGAAGGAGATGGGCCAACATGTCTTGCCAGGTTTCTCGTTGCTCAGCATGTGCAGATGAGTCCAATTGGTCATGTTGACCTATTGAGAAGGCATTCCTCCCGCGGTCTTTTGGCAACAGCAGGATCATCAGAAGTGTCTCCTTTAGAGTAATCTCTAATGTGCCTGCTGTGCCTGCCACACTCCCTATGGAACTGCCAAAACCATTAAGTGATGAGAGCAATAATGTTTTCTTGCCTACAGCAGCTGCTGAAGTATACTCACCAGGGAATAACAGAGCCAATCTTGAGAAAGGGTACCACATTGTTGGATAATGGTCTATATTAGCTAAGCCGAAGGGGTGTCATGTATTCCAGAGGGTGCGATGGGTTACGATTATTGCTACTGGACCTCTTCAGCTCAGATAGTTTTTTACTTAGCTGTAGTAGCTGATGGGTGGACTTCACAGTTGACCCTGTATTTGCTATTAAAATACAGCTGTATTGAAGACCTGCTTGGATCCTTGTCTTTTTCCTGCTGCCAGACATGGCAATACTGAAAGATCAGGTAGGGATTACACTGAAGAAAAAAAAAAAACAGCCAATACATAATAATAGCACAATGTTTATCATTCCAGGAGTGAAGAACCAATATGACCAGGGTGGAAGACTGACATCATCATACCAGTCATGCATCATTCACACTCAATAAGTTGAGAAACTAGTCAAGTATAACCAGAGCAATCATCGCCTTCCCGTTGAAAGAATGTTATCATAGGAAGCATCTTGATCAGGGAGCTTAGCTCCTCTGAAATCAGAATTCTGAAAGCAATATTGCTAAAGGACAGTGAGATTGCTAATGTCTATGTGTGTTTCAAGCTAGTGGTCTTCAATAACAGAGCTTTTTTGATGCTCTTTTGTTGAAAATGAGTATGAAAGCTGCCATCTGGGCCGGAGAGATTATACAACAAAAAGTAAATACAACTCAGAAGTAATATCTGTATCGGAGATGGAGTTTGCACACATATATTTTCAAATGCAGTTACAGGTCTTAATAGAATGCCTCTGTTCTCTGAAATAAAGTGCTTTGCTGTAAAATATCATCACAAGAAGGTTTTACCTGCTTGTAATCTGATGGAGTGCAAGCATTCGGTCCTTTTCAATAAGGTAATGGAAATGTAACGTACCACAACTTTACCTCTTGGGGGTGCTGAATTGTATCTGTACCAATGATCCATAGGGGAGGACTGCTCTGAATGCATTCAAGGTGATTTATAGTGTTATGAGAGAATGGAAGAAACTCTGACTAGATACCCAGGGAAGCATGCATGTCCCAGTGAGTTTGTAAAATAAGCCCATGTGCGTTGCTTGTTTCCCATAAAAGAATCTCCTGGCATTACACATTGCCATGCCATTCTGTTGAAATCTTGCTTGGAAATAATAGGCGCAGTGGAGAATAAGAGCCTCCAAGAGATTATAGAGGCTCTTTCCTTGGAGGAAAGCGTTGGAGGAATTTATAGAGAGATATTTGCAGCAGTGCATCACATAACCTGCTTTAGGACAGAGATCTGGCAAAAACAAAGCAGTACTATATATATTTAAAATGAGTTTTCATAATTGTGCTGCAGTTAATATATTAATAAAGTTAAAAATTAATAAAGGGCAGGGAGAGGAAGGTAAAAACCGTTCATTGAATTTAAGGCCATTATTTCAGGCGCAATCCTAACCTAGAGATAGGCTGGCACTGTTAGACCAGCAAAGTTTGGCCGGCATAAGGGCTACTGTAAAGGATGTTTGGCCCACTCTCGTAGTCAGAGAGGCCAACACAGAGACGTGCACCATGCTGCCTGACTCTGAGAGTGGTCCAAACGTGCTTTATGGTGGCCCTTGTGCCGGCCAAACATTGCTGGTCTAACAGTGCCGGCCTCACTTCAGGTTAGGATTGTGCCCTTCATTGCATTGTACAGGTTGAGCATCCCTTATCCGAAGTGCTTGGGACCAAAAGTGTTTTGGATTTGGGATTTTTTCCCCATATTTTGGAATATTTACATATACATAATGAGACACATTGCAGATGGAGCCCAAATCTAAACACAAAATTCATTTATTATTTATTATTTATTTATTTATTTATTAAATTTCTACCCCGCCTTTCTGCCCGAAGGCACTCAAGGCGGCATTACAAATTTAAAACACAATAAAATTCCATCAATTAAAAAACAATAATTAAAAACAATATTAAAAATAAAACATACGACAAGCCAATCCCATGGATCATAAAATTACATAAAAATTATGATAATAAAAATTATCATAAAAAGTACAAAGATATAAAAAGGATGCAAAAAAGACAGACAGCCTGTCAGCAACTAAAAGCCTGCTGAAACAAAAAGGTCTTCAGCCCCCGCCGAAATACCGCCAAAGAGGGAGCAGTTCTTAACTCTAAGGGGAGGGTATTCCAAAGTTGGGGTGCCACCGCCGAGAAGGCTCTCCTACTGGCCGCCACCCCTCTCACCTCTCCTGGTAGCGGCACAGTCAAAAGGGCCCCCCCCCAGATGACCTCAGAGTACGGGTAGGATTATATGGGAGGAGGCGGTCCCTCAAATACCCTGGGCCCGAGCTGTAAAGGGCTTTAAAGGTCAAAACCAGCACTTTGAATTTGGCCCAGAACAGAACCAGCAGCCAGTGTAGTCGCCGAAGCAGTGGCTCGACAGAGTCAAACCGACGTGCCCCAGCAACCACCCAAGCAGCCGCGTTCTGTACTAGTTGTAATTTCCGGACCATCTTCAAAGGCAGCCCCACGTAGAGCGCATTGCAATAATCTAATCTAGATGTCACTAGGGCATGGGTCACTGTGGCCAGGTCCGCGCAGCTCAGGTACAGTTGCAGCTGGCGGATCAGCCAAAGCTGAGCAAAGGCTCCCCTGGCCACCGCTGACACCTGAGACTCCAGGTGCAGCTGTGAATCCAGGAGAACCCCCAAGCTAGGGACCTGCTCCTTCAGAGGGAGTGCAACCCCATTCAAAGCAGGGCGATAGTCCAATATCCAAGCTGTGGATTTCCGGACCAAGAGCACCTCGGTCTTATCCGGATTTAATTTCAGCTTGTTTGCCCACATCCAGCCCCCAACTGCCTCCAGACGATCCAGGACCTCAACTGCCTCCTCAGAATCAGGGGGAAAGGAGAGATAAAGTTGGGTCATCAGCATATTGATGGCACCCCACTCCAAACCCCTGGATGACCTCTCCCAGTGGCTTCGTGTAGATGTTAAATAGCATGGGGGATAAGATAGACCCTTGCGGCACCCCAAACTTAAGAGGTTGGGGTGCCGAACAAGCGTCCCCCAGCACCACCTTCTGGGATCTGTCAGCCAGGAAGGAGCGGAACCACTGCAGAACAGTGCCTCCAACCCCCAACCCAGCCAGCCGACCCAGGAGGACCGCTGAGAGGTCCAGCAGGACTAACAGGGACGCACTCCCCCTGTCCATTCCTTGGCGTAGGTCATCCACCAAGGCAACCAAGGCAGTCTCCGTCCCGAACCCCGGCCTGAAGCCAGATTGGAATGGGTCCAGATAATCCGTTTCCTCCAGTTCCCTCTGCAGCTGTGACGCCACCACCCGCTCAATCACTTTGCCCAGAAATGGGATATTCAAGACTGGCCAAAAGTTGTTTAGATTAGTGGGATCCAGGGAGGGTTTCTTCAGGTGGGGGCGAACCATTGCCTACTTCAAAGCAGGCGGCAGCAGCCCCTCCCTCAGAGATGAATTCACCACCCTCCCTGTCCACTCGGCCAGCCCTTCCCGGGCAGCTCTAATTAGCCATGCTGGGCAAGGATCGAGCGGGCAGGCAGCAGGTCTCACACTCCAGAGAATCCTGTCCACATCCTCAGGCTCTACAAGCTGAAAAGAATCCCCAATCGTAGGACAGACAGGTTCCCCAGGGACATCACTAGAAATGCCCACAGCGGTGTCCAAGTCATGCCGAATCTGATCGACCTTCTCTGCAAAATGTTTCGCAAACTTGTCACAGCGAGCCTCCGTGTGATCCTCCCCTCCAGTAGGGGGGACCAGATGTAGAAGGCTACGGACCACACGAAAGAGCTCAGCTGGACGGTTCTCTGCAGATGCGATGGTGGCAGAGAAGTGAGCCCTCTTAGCTGCCACCACCGCCCTAGAATACGATCTTAACTGGGCCCTAGCCCGTGTACGGTCAGATTCGGCACAAGTCTTTCGCCACTGACGCTCTAGACGCCTTCCCTGCCGCTTCATCATTCGCAGCTCCTCAGAAAACCAAGGAGCCGCTCTGATTCTGCGACTGGGCACGGGACGCTCGGGAGCGATCTCATCCAGGGCCCTGGCCATCTCTGTATTCCAGAGGTCGACCAGGGTGCCGGGTGGGTCTCCAACTCTGGCAACAGGAAAATCCCCCAGAGCCCTCAGGAATCCATTTGGATCCATCAGCCTCCGAGGACAGATAATAGAATGCGATCCCCCGCCATTGCAGAGGTAGGAGGCTGCAACAAGCCTAAATCCCACCAGAAAGTGATCTGTCCATTACAAAGTGATCTGTCCATGACATGATTTGTGTTTCATATACTTGTACCCAGTGATGTCATGCAGGGGGAATGCGGGGGAACTCAGTTCCACTAGTTAAAATTAGGGCTGACTCCGCCCACTTCACTCTCCCTCCCCCCCTCCCAATTCCTCTGCAAAGAGCTTTTCTTCTTGGTTGGCCGGCACTCAGAGGGTTAAAGGGAGCGACTCCAGATTCCTAGGGGGGCGAAGGCAGTGATGTCATTCAGAGGGAACGGACCAGAACGGGCGTTCAGGATCCTAACAGGCTCCGTGGCTGGTTCCGGGTTCCCGACAAGTGCCAATCAAAAGTGAGTTCCTGTTCCTAAATCATTTGAATGACACCACTGCTTGTACCCCTTATACATGTAGCCTGAAGGTAATTTTATACAATATTTTTTAATAAGTTTGTGTATGAAATGAGGTTCATTCATGAAACACAGTTTGTGATTTTCTTTATTTTAGGCAAAAAAGTAAAAAAAAGATCATATTGGTGCTCAAAAAATGTTCCATCTTTCAGAATACTCCATAGTTTGGAACTCCAGATAAGGAGTACTCAACCTATATATGAATTAAAAGGTGGCATTGACTACATCTTGCTCTCATGATGCAAAACTTTGGCCTTTTCGTACAGCCCAATCCTGAACCCCTCCAACATGAGCAGTATGAGTGTACCGTTTGGGCTGGTATCGTAAATGTTGTCGTAAGGCACGTGCAGTGTGGGTGGTAAGGTCTTCTCGCACGTGCTGAAGCATCACTCATCCCTTGCCATTGGTGGCAATGACACCGGCAAGAGGTGAGTTTACCCCTTTCCAGCATTGCGCTCCTCCTAGGGAGCCCAGAAGATCATTCCTGCGAGGACAGACCACAGAGGGGGTGAGATCTATTGGTGGCTTCCACTGCCGGATCTTATCCCCAGCAGAGTCCCAGACAGCCTGGCATGGGGCTGCTTGAATCTCCATTGGCAAACTAGCCCCATTGTGGGTGGCAGGGCTTTCCTGGGGAAAAGAGGACAAACATTCCCTTCTCCTGGGTAGACCCCAGCGGCTGCCTGGCTGCTGCTGCTGGATGCAGTGGTAGCCGTTTGGCTACTGCTGTGTCCACAACAGCCAGGCAGTGCTGGATTGGGCTGTCAGTTTGTCCTATCAAGGTTTCTCTCTTGGTGATGTTCAACCAATTGATAAAAATTGTGATGTTTGAAAACATTTATTTTCAAAGTCTCTTCAAAGGGATCATGCCTGCCAGACGTCCGGCAGAAAGAATCAAGGGGACCCATTTTTCTTCCAAGACAGAGTCAGATGCAACTGAAAGATGCATCCTTAAAGCTTCCCATCCACTTCAAGGCGGAAATAATATCCAGGTCTCCTGTCCCTGTAACTGTTGTTTTCAATCCAATGTTCATGAAGGCTGCAGGACTTCTAGGAATTCTTCAGGAAATCATACCTGGCAAATGGTGACACTGGATAAAGGCTCAGGTTCAAGAATGGTGGACAAGTGCTTGCCAGGCCTCGAGGGCCTCTCCATTGAAAAGTCTTTCTGGGAGGAGGGAGCTGCAGGCCCAGCCACTGGCCTCAGATCAGGGCCCAACAACCACCAGGAAGGAGTGAGGCATCCTTGACCTGCTATTTGCATAGTGGCTCTTGCTGGTTCAGCAGATCGACAAAAGGGTCTTCAACGGTCTTCAACCGTTTTTCATGCCATGATCCCAATATATAAATAAACAAATAAGGTATGAGGCTGGGGGCCCCACTGTTGATCCCGCTCTTCCTAGGACCCTATCCGCCCACCCTATCTCCACCCATTTCCCGCTCCCAGCACTATTCACTGCAACTAAATATTCGTATTAGAGAGAACAGAAAAAAAATTACCATTAAGCCTGGCACTAGTGAAAGCTATTTTAGCACAATTGCTAAGCACCTGAGCAGGACTGGGACACCATCTCCCGGTACCTGAAGGGGAACACTAGATGCCTCTCCCTTGACTTGGTGGTGCTCTAGTCCAGTCATCTTCAACCTTTTCCATTCCCATAAGTTGCCGCAACCCCACAACTGAGGTTTTGTGACCCCCCCATTGGGGTCCGGACCCCAAGATTGAAGAACACTGCTCTATAGTACCAGTTAGCTCATTACTCCAGTGTTGAGTCTCTAAGCGAGCAGCCTCCAACCCACAGACTTCTGTGTCCTGAGAAAGCCATCCAGTTTTGGTGCAGAGCTGTCCATTCTTTATGGCCAATCTACCCACAGCCTTGCACTGGGAAATCAGGGTGCAGAGGCATCTGGGGCAACAAGAATCAGAAGTGGCTGTGGGAAGATCGGGCGCAAAGAATGGAGGCTGTAGCGTGGAACAGAAAGCGCTGCACTGCACCTGGGTGGTTTTTCCAGGTTGCCGGATCCAGCTTCCTGCTTCATTCCACCCTCCATCCTACAGCTTCAGCCTCCCATTGGCCTCCACATGCTAAATTTTCAATAGCTTGCTTTGCCCCTCTCAGTTGATAAGTCCTGACAATGGTCCCTCACTGGACTGGGATGCTAATGTTTCTTCATTGCCTTTCAGCTGCTACTCAGTGAGAGAGTTTTCCTTCATCTCATCTGTCTTTCTCTTCTTATTCTATCCAAGCTCTACTTCCAAGAACTGACAGTTTTGTACATTCCCACACATAGGAGCGGTAGCTATCTTGAAAGGCTGTCACCCACAGGCAACTTTGAGATGCGATAGTCTTATTTTAACAGGGTTACTGATATTGGGAATAGAAATTCCTTTTGCCTAACTTCAGACAGTTAAATGCAAAGAATGGGGAACAGAGGACCTACTCAAGGCATATGTAGTATAGTCTTTAACTTAACTGACGTTGCAATTCAATGTACATGGTCCGTTTGCTTACAGATCTATTAAAAATCAGTGTGTGGCAATAGTTCTCAATACGTTACACAAAAAAAATTCATTGGGAAATGAACATATTTTAAATTGAAGTCTGTAGAATGTCACTCTACTTTTACAATATGCATTGACTTATGATATTATAGTTCACTGAATGCATATAGCACAGCTTCAAGAAATCATGACAGTACTGAAATAAAGTATCTTACATTTCTTCTATTTCAAGGACTGGTGGCATATTTGAGAGGGGGGAGAACAGGCCAGTAGGTGGACTGGGCCTGGGAGGGGTTGGACCAGCCTCTGCAATTTAGGCCAGATCCTAACCCCCATCGATGTCCCAGTTGGCCTTACACAGCCCGCTCAGATATGCATCAGAGATTTCAGAGGGGTGGCTGTCACACAACACAGGGCAAGGGGGAAAATATCCCCTCCCCTAGGAGGGGGAAATCCTAACCTGGAGCTAGGCCGGCACAGTTAAACCAGCAAAGTTTGGCTGGCACCTTAAAGCACATTTGGACTACTCTCGGAGTCAGGGAGGATGGCTCATGTCCGTGTGCTGGCCTCTCTGACTCCAAGAGTGATCCAAACGTACTTTGCAAACCCTTGTGCCAACCAAACTTTGCTGGCTTAACTGTGCTGGCCTAACCCCAGGTTAGAATTGTGCCCCAAGTTGCATCACAGCTACCTCCTAACCTCTGTTGGATACGGCGCAGGCCAGTTGGCTTGCCTGTTCCAGCACAGGTGGGGATTGGGGTGCCCACTTTTTTCCTACTGTAATCAGAGGAGTATCTGGGCGAAACCGCACCCAGGGGCACGCAACGTTGTGAGGTCATGACATCGTGACGTCACGACGTTGCGGGGTGTGGCTTCTGTCCAAAAGCCAAGCCCCGCCTCTTTGTTTTGCCAGTTGGGCACTTTAAAGTGCCTGACTGGCAGCCAGGGCAGGAGACACTGGTGCGCCTCCCGGCTGGGGGGGGGAACACAACAGCGGCTTCCCCGCCCTGGCTGCCGGTTTTTCCGGTCTCGCCCTCTCTCACCAGCACCAGCCCTGAGCAGCACCTGCAACGGGGGCTCTCTGAGGGGAAGTGCGAATGCGGGAGGGCAGCAGCAAACAGGCGGATGGGGACAGCAGAGTCACCAGCTAACTCCAGCATGGTTGCCAAGAAGCGCCCTTACGCCTCCCTCCCAGCTGGCGGCCCCATCTTTAGAGTGGGCAGCGGGAGGGCAGAGCCTCAGAAGCGCATGCCCACGGGAGGGGGAGGAGAAAGCGGCCTGAAGGAGCGCGCTGGGGTTGGAGCCCCTCCAAACACAAACCTCAGCTGCGTCTTCACCGCTCCTTCGCCAGCCCGGACCAAGGTCATTCCTCGGCTCCGATGGAAGCCCCTGGCCAGCCTTAGCCCTGTGGCACTAGGCTTGAGTCCCCGCCCCCTTCCGCTTCAGTCTCCACCTTCACCTGATGGGGAAAAATGCGCCACTGAGACCGGTTGGTGCAGGCGCGGACTCTGCCCCCTGTTTCTCAAGTTTTTCTCTCCCCCGCCCCTTCCTCATTTGTCCCTCCGCCTCCCGATGCATCCTGGGACGTGTAGTTTCGACGAGCGGCAACGTCCCTTTGCAGCCTGCTCGGGGCGCACCAGCTCAGGGCACGCATATTTGCAGTTGGGGTGCCATGCCTACGGTGCCCCCACCTTATGACGCCCTGTGGTGCCATAGGCTAGATTTGCCTCTGACTGTAATTAATGGGGAGAGGGTTGCAATTTGGAGCAAAACTATGAATGAGCAAAATAGTTAAAGCCTCCCTCCCACTTGCACCACAATTTCACTGTTAGCGCACCCCTTGGTTGTTTTGTTTTTAATGAAAGATTCCAGACCAAAACATGGTTTAAAAATAAATGCATGTTTTGGGCCTCCATTTTCAAGCTATAGGCATTAAATAGGCTAAAAATGAAGGTTAGAAACGAGACTGCAATATGGCTGTCACTGCTATATACGTAAATGTCAACATGAAATCATTTTTGTCAGTAATTTACTGCAATATCTTAGGCCTGTCACCATATTCTATGTCTTTCCATGATAAAAAGTGATTGCTTTATACTTTTATCTGGCATATATTACTAGGCAGTAAGATCCAGCTGAAACAAAATTTAGTCTAAATTTGAAATCTAGCAATTTTTAATACAACCCAATCCTCCTTTCACAAAGCAGTATCTAACCATCAAGTGTTCAAAGGACTCAGGGTGACTATAAAACAGTGTCAATACCAACAGCCATTGATACTTGTGGAGGTTTCCCTTCCATTTCTCTTAACACTCTCACCTGCTATTCAGCCATTAACCGCCTAACAGCATCTTTCTAAATGGTAGAATTTTAGAAGGCTTTGATGCTATGCCCTTCTAGAATTAAGAGTGTGGGGTACAGAATTAGCACTGAAATTTCATACCTCTGGAACGCCCTCGGCAAGGTCCTGTGCCAACCGAGCACTGCCAACGCTCAACCGACACACGGCCGGCGCTGCTGTTGGGTGGAGTGGCGCCCGTATGCCAACACCGCTGCTTATGCTGGTCCAGCGCCAGACCACCGGCACTGATGCGCTTGACGCAGAGGTGTCTCTACAGGAAGGGCAATGCTCTAAGTTTTGCAAGAAGCCTTACCCTGTCATGAAAACCCCTCCTCTCCCTTGCTGCTGTAGCCAGTAAGCAACGCCAAGATGTTGCTGTTCCCTGTGAGGATTGGCTAAAACGGTGCAGGAGAGGAGTGATTTCCACTGCAAGGTAAGGCTTCTTGCAAAACTTAGAGCTTTGCCCGCCCTGTAGAGACGCCACTGGCTTGACGGCACATTTGCAACAGCGCTGGACCAGCGCGAGATCGTAGCACCGGTGCAACGCCAGTATAGCCTTGCACTCTTAATCAGTTCATAGCTGTATCACCTATTGACCACTTTTGTGATCTTTAGTGTAGAATTGCTTTTTTTTAAGTCCCAAGAAAGTGCATCTGAAAACAAAACTGACAAAATTAAAATCTTTAAAGAATTCAATAATTTTTTTCTTCAGTAAAATGAAATGTGAACACTGTTAAATACACTCAAGCAAACAAGTCATGCACATATGGTCAGTGGATTATGGATTTTAGTTACAGCAGAGCACAGCATAATAGTCATCTCATAAGCCTACAAATATGTACAACAAGATTTAAATGGAAAGTGCATGGGAGTAACTGTGGTTAATGTAGGCAGGGAAAAATAATATCACCTGAAGCACTGAATAAACTATAGTCGTGACTAAGGTCCTTAGTGTGGGCTGCAATTGTGGTGGATGCTTTTAATATGATTAATTTGCCATTTAGCAGAGGTACTTTAATTTATTAGAGCTACAGATAATCCTTAGTCTGGCTATATTAACATTCTTTAAAACAGGAAACGGAGATAATATATTGCCATTAATGGACTTTCAACTATTATCAGCAACGTCTATTGGTAATACATTTAGACAACATGTCTAAACTAAATCCTTATTTATTTTTGCAAAATAAGTATTTAATCAAATCTTGGGCCACAATTAGCCATTTTAATTGCTCCTTGCCACTTCAAACATTATAACAAAATGAATAACCTATGACAGTTTTTTCCCCCAAAATGTGGGTCGGGTCCCACCAATCGGTAACAAGCCGGTTTTTGCTGGGTCATGAAAAGGTTCTGAAATATATATTTTTTTAAAAAAATAACTTTGCAAGCACCCTTGCCCAGTTTTCAGGAAAAAAAAATTGCATCAGTGGGAAATCCAGACAGAGAGATCACTCTTAGGCCTGGAATGTAAACCTGTTGTGTAAAGTAATCTTCATATCCCCAAATTAAAATGTCACATTCTCCCATTTTCTCTGGTAATTGGCTTGCCGTAGATTACCAGTAAGTGTGAATGCCAGTTTCATGCTTTTGTCTCCTGAAGTCCCTAACTGCACATCTTGGTCTCCAGTTTAACTTTCTGGGTACTCTGGAATGACTGTGAAGGTTTGCAGGAACAGTCCTTGAACTCTACTTCTAGGGCAAGTCTAGCAAATTGCTACATACGCATACTATCTGTAAGATTTCTAGCAGCCTCAGAAGCACAGGATCTTTATTATTATTATTATTATTATTATTATTATTATTATTATTATTATTATTATTATTATTAT
>JAJKFI010000027.1:2112279-2170401 GCA_029204185.1 Lerista edwardsae | reverse complement strand
ATCTATCTATCTATCTATCTATCTATCTATCTATCTATCTATCTATCTATCTATCTATCTATGCACGTGGGTAAAATAGATTTCTTTTTTTAATCCAAGGATTGACTGATGACTTTTGTATTTTTCCTTTTGTGTTTGTGCTACGTGGCTTCATGTTCTAGACTAATTTGGGCTCATTAGTTGTGCTGGCACATTCTGATCTATGCTTGATACATATTGTAAATGGGTTTATACAGGCTGATTGGGGAAAAGGACAGAAATCCACAGGACATCAACAGGACAGAAATCAGTTGAACTGCCATTTCCAGATTCCATTAGGTCCATTTTCCTATGAAAAATCCTGCCACCAGTAAGGAGCTGCATCAAGGGAGGCCTTACTGAAGAATACTAGAGTAATATTAAACAGATGGCAATTTGTTCCATCATGTCCATGTAAGCACAGTTAATGCCTCTAACCCTTGAACTGGAAATATACAAGCAGCTCTGAAAGCGACCAAGCATAGTTTTGTTGTTGTTTTAAATGCTGCCTGGGCTTCTGGAGCCAAAGGCAACTGACTTGTTCAGGATTTTCTTTTTTTAAGTGCCGTTAGTGGAATCAGAAATGGAAACAAGAAGGGAAAGCGGAGGGCAGAGAGGTGATTGGCTGTAACCAAAAATGACACATTATTTCAAAAAGATACTTAGAGTGCAATACTAACCTGGAGTTAAGCCGGCACAGTTAGGCCAGTAAAGTTTGGCCAGCACAAGGAACACCATAAAGCATGAGTGGACCATTCTCAGAGTCAGGGGGATGGTGCACGTCTGTGTGCTGGCCTCTCTGACTCAGAGAATGGTCCAAACTTTGCTGGCTTAACTGTGCTGGCCTAACTCCAGGTTATCAATCAATCAATCAATCAATCAATCAATCAATCACTAGTATTTATATACTGCTTTTCAACACAAAGTTCACAAAGCGGTTTACAGGCAAATAATAACATTAAAGTTAAATGGCTCCCTGTCCCAAAAGGGCTCACAATCTAAAAGAATGGAGAACACCACCAGCAATAGCCACGAGAAAGACACTGTGCTGGGGTGAAGAGGGACAATTGCTCTCCCCCTGCTAAATATAAGAGGACACCACTTGAAAAAGTGCCTCTTGCCCAGTTAGCAGGGGTTATGATTGCAACTTGAATAAGGGAAGGAAGGGAGATGGGGAATCAAATCCAAAGATCAAGAGATCAGGGCCTGGAAGGAAATCAAAGTCCCAAAGTGAGTGAGAAACGCGGAGGAGGTGGTGGTTGTTGTAGAGCAAGTGTTGTTGCTCTAACATGCCATTTGTTGCCTTGCTTTGCCCACTCATATTCAAATGAGTGCTCCCAGCAAGTTCTCCTGGCCTCTGTGGCTCCCTTTTGTCTCTGGGCTGATTATAATCAATCATTCGATAGTATTTGTATACCGCTTTCCAACACGAAGTTCATAAATTGGTTTACAGGCAAATAGTAGTAATAAAGTTAAATGGCTTCCAGTCCCAAATGGCTCACAATATTAAAAAATGCAGAACACCGTCAGCAACAACCACTAGAAAAGACACTGTGCTGGGGTGGACAATACTCTCCCCCTGCTAAATATAAGAGGAACACCACTTGAAAGAGTGTCTCTATAGGCAGACATTCCCTTTAGGAGTCCTTGCTCTCCACAGTGTGGTCTCCCTCTTGCACTTGCCACCGATCCTCCTGCTTCTGTTATTATTTGGGCAGGCTTTCAAGGGCTCCATGATAGCAGAACAAAAGCTGACATTGCACTTATCCTGATCTATCTATCTCTGGTGGAGAAGAAAAGTTGGTCTGCTAATGAATGCGAGAAGAGATCCACTTTCATCCTCTCCTTCATCCTGACTTTGCTCCAATCCCCCGGAATTTAGCAATTTAGTCCCTATGTTTATCAACCGCCTCATCGACCAACAACTTCCCTATTCTAACATAAAAAAATCTGTTGCTGTTATATTTCTGCCAACAAACCTAAGGCATGTTAGATCTGAAACACCCAGGGAGACCTGTTGCTTATTATGTTCAAATCCCCGTGGTGGCTGCAATGGCAAATTAGGCATCTGTGTCTGCAGATAAGATTAGAAAAAAAATAAGCTCGGATCTGTTTTGTTGGTCGCTTTGTTTCCATTACAAATTGCAGTTGCAAATCTAAAAGAAAAAGAAAAAACCTTGGAAGGTAAGATATGAATTCTTAAAAGGAATGACGTTAAAATCTGTCTTAGGGCTTTGAAGTCTAACTCACATTTAATCTTATATGTGAAACATTTATGGCTGAACATATGAAACTGCTATATTGATCCATCAAGTCACCACATTGATCCACCAAGTTCAATATTCTCTATGAGAACTAGTAGCTCTTCAGGGTTTCAGACAGTCTTTCCTAGCCCTCAGTGGAGAAGAAACCAGTGATTGTGGCCTTTGGCATGCAAAGCACATGCTCCAGCACTGATCCCCAATAGTTCTGACAAAGATTAACAGTCTTACCAGTGGCAATGGAAGTTCTGAAGTCTGGCCTTGCTTGCACATGGCCTCTAGGGATTTGCCATGCTAGCAGCCAGGGTTTTACGGAGGTGGACCACAAGATCTCTCTGATACAACACCAGAACCAGGGGACATCCACTAAAATTGAATGTCAGAAGAGTTATAACAGACAAAAGAAAATATTTCTTTATGCAGTGTACAATTAATCTGTGGAACTCCTTGCCACAAGATGGGGTGATGGCCTAGATGACTTAAAGGGAGATTGAACAGATTTATGGAGAAAAAGTCCATCACAAGTTACAAGCCTTGATGACTACATGCAACCTCCTGGTTCTTGATGTAGGCTATCTCTGTATGCCAAATGCGAAGGAGTGCACCTTGGTATCTTGTTGTGTTATGTGCTATCTGAGCCATCTGGTGGGCCACTGTGTGATACAGGAAGCTGGATTAGATGGGCCTTTGGCCTGATCCAACAGGACTCTTTTTATGTTCTTAAATTCTGCCAGAATAAGGACTAGATAGGATTGGGTCCTAAATAAAGGGCTGCAAATGGTGTCTTACAAATTGTAGGAGCCATGTTTGTCGTTTACTGCTATTTTGTGTAAATTGGTCTTCACAGTGCCTTTGTGAGGAGAACAAACTTACCATGAAAGAAGTAAAGCACATATTTTATTGTTTTCATACAAAGTCTTTCTGTAATTCTTGTGAGTACTCTACTATGTAGGGCTTACTCGAGTTTTACAAAGTTTTCCACTGCTCTTAACACATTATTCCTTCACCATTTAACTTCTTAAAAATGTATTTCCTTCTTTCTGTGAATGGCCTATGTTCAGTTGCCAGAGGAGAGATTGGAAAAACATGTAAGTTGACTAGCATGAGACAGAGTGACCATGTTCTCTGTGATTGTGGGTTCAAAGGGGCAATAGAAGAGCTTGTCCTACGGGTCAAGGAACTGTGGAGAGCCAGGGTAGAGTTCAAAATAGGGCCACCGTTTCTTTTATCCAGGACTGACTGGAATACCTTGTAGTGATTTACCTCAGCTTTGATGGTAAAGCTGAGGTCAAAATGGCAGATGAGAACAGCTTTTAGCCTTCTCTCAAACCCATCTAAAACATAGATCATTCTGATGATTATTTTTAAATCTGAGATGTATTTTTAACATCTACTCCATTTATATCTGGTTCTATAAACTACATAAAAATATGTATTTATTTCCACTTGCAACGTGGTTTAAAAATAAAACAGTCACATAACTAATAGCTCTGAGACATGTAGTTTCAAATTGTTAAAATCAGTGGTGTTATTCTGCCGGAACACTGGGCGGGACATCCGGGTGATCGACAGCCCGCCCGTCAACGTTCCGCAGCATTCTGCCATTTGCGTAACCAATTACGCCGCTTGCGTACGTTACGCAAATGGCATAACGCTGCGGAACGCGACGGGCAGGCTGTCGATCACCCGGATGTCCCGCCTAGCGTTCCGGTAGAATAACACCACTGGTTAAAATCTCATGTTGAGTAGGATTTAACAACACCTTACTACAGTCTTTTTAGCACCAGGACCCACTTAATGACAATCTGTCCGGGACCCACCGGAAGTGAAGTCATGGTCAGAAGTGCCGTCACTGTGATGCCAGAGCCTGCCGCTTTCCTGAGAATACAGCAATAAGTTGGGTTATTTCTCAGCCATTTTCCAAGAGCAAAATGAATCAGAAAGAAAAACAAAACAAAACCTATTTACAACCTTGACACAAGCAAATAATCACACAGCCCTCCCCCTTTCCAGCATCCCATCTTCCCATATTTTCCATATGGCTGGCCTAGGTGCTTTGCAACCCACTGGAAAGTGGCTCATGACTCACTGGTGGGTCCTGACCCACAGTTTGGGAACCACTGCCTTACTTACTAGATAGTAGCATAGCTAGAGGGGTCACAGCATTACATTTTGCATGGTACCTCACTGTGTCGTGGACCATGCAAAGTTGTATGGCAGGGGATAAACATTGACTAATGCTGGTATTTAAAATGCTGGTATTATTCATACATACCAAGGTTTTCACAATTTTGGCCACTAGTGTCAAGCTCAGCTTGTTACCCACTAAAGCTTGTTGCCCAGTGCTATTGCACCCCCCTGTACTTCTTTAGCTACGCTCCTGGTGCCAGTGCAATTTAGGATTGCGCTATCCATTATCAGAAGTGCCATCATCAATTTCTGAAGGAGCAGAATTGCACCCTAAAATAGTTTGTCAAAGGAACGTGATACTATTGTAGGCATTACAATAGTATGTAATGCTATTACATACTTGCTAACTGTAACATACATATTACATACTTGCTAACTGGGCAAGAGGCACTTTTCCAAGTGGTGCTCCTCTTATATTTAGCAGGGGGAGAGCAATTGTACCTCTTCACCCCAGCACAGTGTCTTTTCTAGTGGCTGCTGCTGATGGTGTTCTGCATTTTTTATATTGTGAGCCTTTTTGGGACAGGGACCCATTTAACTGTATTGTTATTTGCCTGTAAACCGCTTTGTGAACCTAGTGTTGAAAAGCGGTATATAAATACTTTTGATTGATTGATTGATTGGTTGGTTGGTTGGTTGGTTGGAGGGGGGGTTAAAAAATTATTTAGCATCCTAGATAGTGTGGCTTCCACAGCTGCCCACATTGAATTGGCAGTAATGCAACTGAATGGAACCGTGCAATGCCGAGTGCTTTGAGACAAATTAATTGCAAGTAGGATATATTAATGAATTCACAAATCAAAGAGAAAATAAAATAGCCACTTCATTTCTGTTGCATCATTTTTTGCCATAGTAAGGCCCAATCCAGAGCTCGTTACTGTGGGCGATACTCTCGTATCACTGTTGGGACAACTGTTGCGCATGGTGCCATAAAGCACCTCCAACACCAACACCGGTGGTGCTGTAAGTCCTTACTGCCGCACAGGGGCAGTGTCATGATGACGACACCCCCACGCGGTCCACTCACCAGCAATGCGGACTTGAAGTACAGGAGGGCTTTCCATTGTGGGTAAGGGGTGGAGTGGGTGGAGTGGGGGCAGGACTGTGTTAAGGTTCCATTTTCTAAGGAGAGAAAATCCTAGAGGCCTGATAGCATTTTCAGGGTAAAATGCCCACTTCGGGATAAAGTGAACTAGCCACACCTGAATGGGAGGAATTGATATGCCGGAGTAAGGCCAGGTGTAGTTCATCAAGGCCAGTATGCCTACGTGCAGGAATGCACATAGGACTCAGGGTCTGTGATTGGTGGGAGGGTTCCCATCAAGGTATTTATCAGAGGCCTCACTGCACCTCTTATCGGGTTTGGTCTGGCAAGGAGGAGGTGCTGCTGATCTTGCTGTATAACATCATGTAACGTATAAGATCTTGCCAGAGCTGTTGTTTGTCTGTGAGAACTTCTATTATCTGTAACCTGATTCTGGACTGTGTCTTATTAACCTTAAGTCTGTCTGCAACGTTTTAAATACAAGTGTGCCTGGTTTTACCAAGAACTACAACATTTAACTTGCCTTTATTTCTGTGGCGTCTGCCCCAGCTCTGCTTTGGATTGCCTTATCAGGAAATGCCGATGGGGGGCGCTACACCAACTTTTATCAGACTGATGGCAAATTTTCTGCTGGTTCCTGACCTCCAAGTAAGGCCACAGAGCCTTACTCAGTGGCCCTTGCTTCTGCGCCAGCTAAAAATGAGGAGACCCATTGCTTGCCCTGTGCCCTTACTGCGGGAAAGGGGATATGTCCTCTTTCACCACAAAGCATCCTGAGAGTGCCTGGCAGCCATGGGATGCAGCAGTAGCCACCTGGCTACCCACTGTGCTCCTGGGTGTTTGGGCAGTGCAGGATTGGGCTGCCTGTAGTTTGAGTTTCTCTATAAACCACTGTGTGAACATTTTTGTTGAAAAGGGGTGTGTTAAATATTCTTAATGTGTATTCTTAGTCTGCTGTGGCAAACAAACGAAACCCAAGAGTTCCAGTGGCTCCTTCAAAATGAACACAATTTCTGAGGTATGAGCACTTGTAAGAAAGCTCCTACTTCTTTAAATTCATTCAGTTCACAATTCTTACAAATCAAATGCATAATTTACAGCCACAAGTTAAAAAAGAAGATTTAACATCATCCGTTTCCCAAGACATTCTTCAAAGAAAATTATTTTGTTTCCACAATTTGACAGTTTTATTAAATTATATCTTTCCCCCCCAAAAGAAAAATTCCCTAATTAAGCATGAACTTTGAAATATTTATGCTATGGCACTGCTTCTATGATGATAAGGCATGGCTGAGCTCTACACTTATCTCACAGTTTCAATCAGCTTGAAATAAAATGCTGCTTTTATTTCACTTCAAATCAATGTTCTGTGTAGTCCAGCACTACCTAAAATGCTGTGAAGATGTTCCCAATGGCATAATCCTATGGTTGTCTACTTAGAAGTAAGTTTTACTGTGCTCAATGGGGCTTACTCCCAAGAAAGTGTGAATAGGATTGCAGTCTAACTGTGGAGACTCTTAGGAGAGTGCCAACATGCCCTACTTCCCCATGCCCCATAACTCCAACCCAGTAATGGGATCTACAAACAACCTGAGGGATCGCTGTGCGGGACTTAGGTGGGACATCCAGGTGATTGGCAGCCCGTCCGCGGCGATTCGCAGCTGCCTTGGCCTTGGGGGGGGAGGCTCCTGCTCGCTGTGGAGGACGGGTGAGGGTCATGCTGGGTGCCTGGGCGAGCAGCAGTGGGGCGCGCTAACCAGGGGCAGCCCTCCCCCCGAGGCCACGACAGCTGCAGAACGCTGAGGACGGGCAGCCAATCACGCAGAAGCCCCGTGGAAGTCCCGCCCAGCATTCCCCCAGGTCGTTTGTAGATCCCATCGCTGCTCCAACCTCAATAGCTAAGCTTAGGCTGCAGTATGTACCTGGAAGTAAGTTCCATTAACCTCAATGGAGTTTACCTCTGAGTAGATGTGCATAGGATTGTACTGTTGCTGTATTTGCCTGCATCGATGAGCACTGCTCTTGGGGAGGGAACCTCCCAGCAATTACAGACACTAGGCCTGATCATAGGAATGATCTTTCAGAGTACAGCAGTTATCTATGCAGACAAATGATAGGTGGGCTTATAGAGACCCTACTAGGCCTGCTAGCCATCTTGGCCAGCCAGCACTAACCTCTTCCATGGGTTGATTTCTTGTGGTAGGCTTCTTCATTTTCACTGGCTTGTCCTGCCAAACACATTTCATGATTATGGCCTGTGTAGTTTGTTTTCTGATCAGCAATCTAAGTAAGTGTGTCTTACCCGCTTCATTCCATTTGGCAGAGTTTCAATCTGTCTGCTTACATGGAACCATTGGTAACCATAATAAATGTCCAAGGTGTAAATTGTATAAAAGGTTTTTGAGCTGTTTTGATGAGTAAAAGCCACAATCTCACTGATTACTAAAACAGTGACTGTATGGCATCTTCCGGGAAGGTCGAGCTGCCATGAAATATCTGCCAATCCATCTGGGAGAAGAACGGCCTAAAACTGCTACCATGGATCCAACCATTTCATCCAACGTAAAAATGACTGAGGGTCAACTGATTATCATTAACCAATGTTATGAGCTCTCCATAACAATTAAACGTCTGACCTTCCGGTGCTCTAGTGATAGGAACCGATGACATTTTTGTGCCAGTAGAGAAAGGTCAAATCTATACAGTACTTAGTCCATCTGTATACATTGATTTATTCACAAAGTAGCATTTGCTCCCTATTTGAACTTCCCCAGATTGAGAAATGTGTCACGGAGGGCGAAATTCTAACCTGGAGTTAGGTTGGAACAGTTATACCAGCAAAGTTTGGACGGCACAAGGACACCATAAAGTGTGTTTGAACCACTCTCGGAGGATGGTGCATGTCTGTGCGCTGGCCTCTCTGACCCAGAGAGTGGTCCAAACATACTTTACAGTGTGCCAGCCAAACTTTGCTGACCTAACTGTGCTGGCCAAGCTCCAAGTTAGGATTGTGCCCTTAATGGATCCCTTCTAAAATAGAAGCAAGATAGTAGGCAAAGCACCCCTTCGTTCTCATTCTTCATTCCCAAGAGGCCTTATAGCTCAAAAGGAACTGGCTGATGCCTTACCACCCAATCCTACTGAGGGCCTACGATAGAGGAATTCAAATTCTGCAAGCCTACACTGCTGCAAAAACATGGTGAAGTGTTTTGCGGGAGGGCAAGGCACCGGTGCACTGGCAGGAAGCCCAAAGCCTTCCATTGGCACCAGTGGAGTGACAGAGGTCTGCCAGAGTACGTAAGTCCAAAGCAGGGGCAGGGTGAGGAGGGACAGAACAGACAGAGGAGGATGGAACAGGGAGGAGGATGAGCATGAGTGGGCGGATTGGACTCAGGAGGGAATGGGATTGGTGCAAGCTGAATCTCATGACCCTCACTGGTCCTAATCGTCCTGTATGGATCAATGTGAACTTGCGCAAGCAATATCACTAGTGCAGGCCTAAGTTGTCCCATTGCAGCTACTGGCACGTTCATATAGCAAGAAAACCTCCAGTAGCCAAAAATCCCCTAAAGGATGCAGTATAGCCTGTGCCGGTGCCACCATTGCTTTCTGGGGATTTAGTTTGGATTAGGCCAAATATGGCTTTTGCTGATGAACTGCATGAGTTTTCCATGGGGTTTACTGCTAGGAAGGTTTGTATAGGATTGCAGCTGAGCCTACCTTGCCTAATTGCACAACTTTGTCCAATTCTTGTTGGCAGAATGGTTGTTGCAAATGGTCTTCAAGAAGGAAAAGGCAATCAAGTCCGTTGAACTTCAAAACGGTCCAGTTGCTATTTGTTTTCAGCCCCCTCCCCATGGGAAATCGCTGAGAGGAAAGCAGGGGTGTGCATTCCTCAGTGGGGTGTCCACATTCCTTTTTGCAAGCAGAGGCCATGAAATAAGGACCATTACCACCACTTTCCTATAGCACAAAAGGTCTCTTGGACCTGGAGAGAAAAAGGAACCGCAATCACCCTCATCTTTGAAAACCGCAGCACAAAATTATCTTGTGATCCAAAGGAAGGATTTTGCAGCTATTTCCTTCTGTCCTTAAAAAGCCTTATTCACACCTTGTGGTTCGAGGAGTTCTTGAAGTTGTATTTTCCCCCCAATATAATTCCTTTAATGTTGTAAATAACCTTTTTAAGACATCAAAGTACATAAAACTTGAGCTTTCATCAGAAAAAGTACCCGATACCATCTTAGACTAACAGAAAGTCAGACAATCAGGATTCCTGATCCGGACTTTGACAGACACCATGGTCATTTTTTTTTATCAGCTATATTTTATAATATGTTAGATGCATCACAGTATCAGTGAATTATGACATGAATGGAATGTGCTATATAGGATCAGGTAAGTGCTACCCACTTTGGACAGCAGGCATTATTGTGAATAAAAAAATGAAAAAAGTAGGCAAAAATGTGATAGTAATAAGGTTGCAGATCCAATAATATTAACAATGAATAGGGGTGTTTATTTTTGTTAAAAAGACGTGAAAATCAAAACACCGCCTTTTGGGGGTTAAAATATCTGAATAAAATTACAAAACACTGCATTTTGATGTTTAAGATATTTCCCAGAAATTGAGAGCACAATCCTAACCTGGAGTTAGGCCGACACGGTTAGACCAGCAAAGTCTGGCTGGCTCAAGGGACACCATAAAGCTCCTCTGGACCGCTCTCGAAGTCAGGGAGGATGGTGCATGTCTGCATGCTGGCCTCTCTGACTCCGAGAGTGGTCCAAACATATCTTACGATGTCCCTTGTGCTGGCTAACTTTGCTGGCTTAACTATGCCGGCCTAACTCCAGGTCAGGATTGCACCCTCAAATAGATTACTTTTCCAATTAGAAATAATACTGTGGCTGCATCCGCTGACACTATATGACCCATATCCACCTAGTACAATTTAAAAGCATTTAAAATGACTAAAAATGAGGATTTGGAATGACAACTTAGAATAAAAACTGCATGACATGCAAATTCGTGAAGCGTTCCATATTTTTCTGGGCAAGAGGCACTTTTCCAAGTTGTGTTCCTCTTATATTTAGCAGGGGGAGAGTAATTGTCCCTCTTCACCCCAGCACAGTGTCTTTTCTAATGGCTGTTGCTGGTGGTCTGCCTTTTTTTTTTTTTAGATTGTGAGCCCTTTGGGGACAGGGAGCCATTTAACTTTTTTTTTTTTTTTGGCCTATAAACTGCTTTGTGAACTTCTTGTTGAAAAGCGTTATATAAATAATGTTTGATTGATTCATTACACCACTTTCTGCTTTTCAAATAACAAAATTCGCAAAAACAAAACAAAACCCAAGCCTTTTTCAAACACCCTTACACATTACATTTCACTCCTTCAGGGTGCAATCCTAACCAGGAGTTTGCCAGCTCAGGAGTGTTGCAAATGCACCGTAAAGCATGTTTGCACCACTCTTTGAGTCAGGGAGGCCAGCAAATGGATGTGCATTGTTCTCCCTGACACTGAGAATGACCCAAACTCGCTTTACCACAAAAGGTATTGACTGCCCTTGGTTGGCATGAGGAGACCCATCGATGATTTGGTATCCTATTGTGGGTTAATTTTTTTTTACTTGCCTCCTGTTGGCTATCCAGTCGCCCCATTCCCATCATTGGATGCAGCCCACGCTCCATCAGGATGCAGCCCATGCTCCATCAGTGTGGCTGCATTGGCGCCAATGGTGAGGGCTAGGATTGGGCAGTAAATCCATTGCTTTTCAGTCTGCCCTGGTTCCTGGTTCATTTTGGAGCTCAATTCAAAGTGCCCTTAAGGTTGCAAACCTAAATAGTTACTAAGTATTAAGCCCTATTGAACTCAAGAAGACGTGCTTCTGAGTAAACATGCATATAACTGTGTCTTATATTGTTTTGAAGGAGTGCCTTCCATCACAATAATCTGCCTGCCTGTTAAGAGAACCTATTGAGCCTGTTAAGACTGAGGGATCCTCAGAGCAACATCAGCTACAGAGCAGATGATTTCTAGCTGGCAGAACCCCACATGTGGCTTTCCGGCCCTTGCACCTGTGGCAGTGCTGTGCAGACCAGCATAGGATCTGCTGCAATGATAGATCTTGCGGTTTGTCTGCATACTGTGAGGGTGAAATTGGGCTGCCAAAGTTTAATGGATTGTAGTCTTTGTTGGATAAGAGTTGCATGATGACAGCTTTGGAATCGAAAAGACTGCTGAGCAGCAATTTCCTTGGGCGCTATCATGTTATCTTCGTTGGATTGACTAGATGGAAATACTCAATGCAGGCAGGTGGTGGTGCCAATATATTAAAACCAGAAAGCTGAGCATATTTTGTCTGGTGGCTGTGCTGCCTTGGTTTGACGTCCAGCTGAAGTTCACTGGAATAAAGGCAACTGCTATGAAATGATTTCGGACTATTCGTAAATCTGATTCAAAGGATTTTATTTCGAGTGTGACATGAACATTACTGCAGTGGCATAGCTAGGTCATTTTGCACCCAACAAAATTTGGACTCATCATGCAGGCCCCCAGGCTGAATGTTTGACACCCCTGCATAAAACACTTGTATTTTGGGTTTTTGTTTGTTTGTTGGCCATAACGTTTTCTAGAATAAAAATATTACACTCTGGTTTTTTCCAGTGAATTCCGGGTGAAATTCCTTATCCAACGGTATACAGCACGACAGTAGTATTCCATAAACTTGTGATTTTCAAAATTTGGGTTTCAGTTGTAACAGCCCCTCAGGGGATGGCGCCTGGGGCTCTGCACCCCTGCCTCATAGGTAGCTATGCCACTGCATTACTGAATATGTGTATGTGTGTGTTTGAGAGAGTGACTGATACTATTTCACAGAACACATGCTGTAGTTAGCAAGTACCCTGGCTCCATTTGTCCTCAGCCATTATCTGTGGTTAAAGGTGCATGCCGCAGCTCAGTGTGGCAAACCGTACAATTCGTATTGATTTTGATGGCTATGGATTGAACTGTATCATTGCAGGATAGTGTTTACATTTGTATCTTTGTTGGTGTTCCTGCTGAATGACCTGCCTACCCTCCAATAGAACAAACCTCTTTATAAACCTTGCGGCAGCACAGAAACTGACTCCACAATCACAATTAGAGCCGTACTTGACATTAACTTAGCAGCGTGGTGACCACTGAGGCATGTAGCAGTGCGGCACGAGCATGTTCAGTTGGATGATCAAAAAGCAAACACTCCTGGTTGAATGCTTGACAGCAGAACTGAGACAAACGTAGGCCAGGTTGGAAAGGCTGAAGTGTGAGTGATGAAATTAACTACTCACAAAGGCTCAATCTTGACCAACTTTCCAGCACTGGGGTGAGGGCAGTGCAGCTCAGAGGCAAGGGAACGACTACTCCACTGCAGGATGCAGCACCTGCCCCATTGGCACAGCTGTGTCAGTGCTGTGGAGTAGTCATTCCTTTACCTCACAGCTGAACTTGCCTCCTCTGGCACACAGTCAGAAGAGAGAACCACACTGTGAAGGCTACATCTGGGACTGAGGATTTGGTGAATCACAGAATAGTGTATATTCATTTTAAAAAACGGTGGTTTAGACCAGCCCAGTGGCGGACTTGGGGCGGGGGGTCCAGAGTGTCACAAGAGCCAGAGTGGCAGCGGTGAGCGGCATTGGGCCTGCCTGCCCGCCCCTGTGCTCAGAGCGCTCTGAAATGGAGCTTGGCATGGCGGGATGTGTGGCGGGGGGGGGCACCAGGGGCAGGAAGCCAGAGCCAGGGGTGGCAATAGTCGACGCAGCCAGGGCAGAGCCTCAGCTGGGTCCACCACTGGATTAGCCTGCCCGTGTAAGCTGCCATGGGCATTTGCTTCAGCATGGGCAACGCAGGATATAAATTCTTCAAATTAATAATAATAATAATAATAATAATAATAATAATAATAATAATAATACATGTATTTATATACCGCCTTTCTGAAAGTCACTAGATTTCTCTAATGATTACAACTCAAGGCGGTTTACATAGGCAGACTTTTTCACAAACCCGAAGGTTTTTACAATTTACAGAATGTTCTATCTTTCAAGAACCACATTCAAACAGATCTTTCTTTCTGGATTTAGCCTTCTTTCTTTAGCCACCCGTCTGTCGTCTGCTGGCTGATGAGGCTTCCCTGCTCTCACCAGAGACACAGCTGCGTTCAGCACACTCCTCCTCCCACGAGGCAGCTGAAACTCAGCTTTTAATCAGCCGCAGTTTGCAAGGTCTGCCGCTCACACAGACTTCCGGGAGTCTCGAGCTCACGACCTTGAGATCTTTAGTTGTTATCTTCGGGCAAATGGAGGCATTAACCCTCTCGGCTAAATCTTCTGCCCAATTAGCAATCAACAACAGCGTTTTGAGTGATTTGATCGGTAACTGTAGCCTCAAGCCCCTGCAAACACTGTTGAACCCTTTTGAGGGTTCAAATCAAGCCCTTGTGAGCATTTGCTTGGAATGTGTGCAAAAAGCCCTGCCCATATTCAGGACAAATACTGGATTGCTCATGTATCCCTGACAGCATGTGCCTTCCCAAACCACTCCTGTAATATTGGAAGATACGGACCACATAGGATAAATCCATGACACCAGTGCTACTCAAGAGATCTGCACTGGCAATTTTTTTCCCAATGTGCTGTAGGTCAGCACTATAGAGAGAAAGAGCCAATCTGCAGCATGCAAGCTTTCAGGCCAAAGGCCCACCCAATCCAGCTTCCTGTTTCTCACAGTGGCCCACCAGATGCCTCAGGGAACACACAAGACAACAAGATACATGCATCTTGTTGCCATTTCCCTGTATCTGACATTCTGAGGTAGCCTACCTCTAAAACCAGGAGGTTGCACCACTCATCATGGCCTGTAGCCTGCAATGGACTTTTCTTCCAGAAATCTGTCCAATCCCCTTTTAAAGGAACCTAGGCCAGATGCCATCACCACCTCCTATGGCAAGGAGTTCCACAGAGCAATCCAGAGCTCACAAATTCCATGAGCTATCAGCTGCTGGACCTCAGCATGTCTCCTGGTGTTTCCTTCTTCCAGCTTCTCAGAGCCTTCCGAGTATTTCAGCATCATTTGGATATATGCCAAGCCTCACCAGAGGCTCTGAGAACCTGTTCTTATGACTAGAAATCAATCCATGGATCACATGTTAAGAAGCACATCATTATACAACACCTCAAACCAGTATCACTTTTGAAAGAACTGAAACAAGTTGCCACAGGAAGCAATGTCAATAATGTGTTCATTTCAGTCCAGTTGTCACCATTGATGTACTGGTCAATTCACGTCCATTTCTTTTTTGTGAGGCAAAGAGGACACACACTTTCAAGCAGTGGCACTTCGGAAATATTTACAGCAGATGGTGGGTTTCAAAGCAGTTCAGATCGCAAAGTGAGATGAAAGCTCGAGAGCACATCTACGAAATGAAGTGATATTAGCTTGGGGTCTTATGTGCAAACATCTTAATACAGCAATCTCAATCATCTTCCCCCTGCGATCTCAGGGGAGATAACTTGATAAATGGATGCATTACAATATTTTTACACACCATTTTCCAGGTCGACGAATACAGTCAGGCTCCCTTTTTTTCCGCAAAGAAAATCCACAAACACATATACCGAAAACAGGCAGAAGGATAAAGAAAAGAAGAGGGGAGGAAAAAGAATAAGACACCCTCTCTGAAGTTATTGGTGATGCTTATCTAAAAATGAAACCTGCCGTTTTTGAAAACATCTGCAGTCGCACATGATGATTGCCACAGTGACAGATACTGCAATAAACTAGTATTAAAAAAAGGAGTTATGTTCTTCCGAGATTCTAAAACTATTTTTAAAGTCTATGGAAACAGAAGGCGCTGAAGCATTTGAATAAACAACACAAATTTGAATGTTTCTTCTGGAAGGAATTCTGAACAAAATCTGGCGACAGAGTGCTAGAACTGGAGACAGAATGGAACCTTTTGACCATGGTTGATCACCTGGAAATGGCTGTGGCATGGACTTTGAACTCATTATCTCTGTATCCATATGTAAATAAAGGGGGGAATCCTAACCTGGAGTTAATCCAGCACAGTTAGGCCAGCACAGTTTGGCCGGCACAAGGACCACCGTAAAGCAAGTTTGGACCACTCTCGGAGTCAGGGGGGATGGCTCACGTCTGTGTGCTGGCCTCTCTGACTCCAAGAGTGGTCCAAACATACTTTATGGTGTCCCTTGTGCTGGCCTAACTGTGCTGGCCAACTGTGCTGTATTAACTCCAGGTTAGGATGGTACACATCTGTATGCTGGCCTCTCTGTCTCAGAGAGTGGTCCAAATATACTTTATGGTGTCACTTGTGCTGGCCTATGCTAGCCTAACTGTGCTGGCCTAACTCCAGGTTAGGATTGCGCTCAAATTTTCATACAGCCTTGTATTTTCTGCTGTATGGTTCTTTTTAATGTGAGGTCATTAGTGGCATTGAATAGCACACACACAACAGTAGAGAAAGCCAATTAAATGTTTTAGAGAAATGGGTTAATGGTGGAGAGCTTTGCAGGAAATGTTTATATTCTGCTGTGTAAGTACCATAATATGGTTGCTTTGTCTTTAAGGTAGGGTACAGCACAGGGATTTTAAAGTGCCATGCTGCTCAATCCAATTTTCCTGAAAAATGCTATCAAAAAGAATGGCTTCCTCTACCATGTCCTTTACTATTGGCTCTCTGAGAAGTCTCTGTATCCCCTTGCTCCCTTCCCTCTGCTTTAACTTCTGTTCAGCTATCATCATCTTCTCATCAATGTCAGCTACTTACACTTAAGAATATGCACAGAGGTACTTAACATTTATGGCATGGTAATGATTATAAGGCGTGCCCCGGAAAGCTACATTATGTTCTCAGTTCAGAAAAGATTGAGACATGGCCATGTAGGAAAGCTGTAGGTAGAGTGCTGTGATACTCAAACATACAGCTGGATCACAAATCTATCTAATGTTAGTGTAAGGTGTCTTACAGCCCAGTTCTATTGTGTAGTACTGCCACTGGAACTAGCGATCCAGCAGTGGCACACCCTTAACAGTGTCACAAATGCCCACCCGGAGGCACATAGAGGTGTGTGCTTCTAGGCCACTGCCTCAGATGGTGCAGAGGGCCTGCAAATGGTAGCGGCAAAGGGGAGCCCCACCGATGCTGATAAGTTAGTGGGGTGGTAAGAATGATAATTCTACTTAGGTTTTCTTTTCAAGCCCCTTCTTGCCTTTTGTCCAGGTTTGAACCAGGAGATTGCTTCGTCTTATCAGAATAGTCCCATGATTCTTGCAACACTCAGGGCACAATCCTAACCTGGAGTTAGGCCACTACAGTTAGGCCAGCAAAGTTTGGCTGGCATCAGGGTCACCATAAAGCATGTTTGGACCATTCTAGGAGTCAAAGAGGATAGCACATGTCTGTGTGCCAGCCTCTCTGACTCCAAGAATGGTCCAAACATACTTTAAGGCGGCCCTGGTGCCAGCCAAACTTTGCTGGCCTAACTGTAGCTGCCTAACTCCAGGTTAGGGTTGTGCCCTCAGTTGCAAGCAGTTTGGTGGTATGGGTTGTGATTCAGGATGCAATCCTAACCTGGAGTTAGGCTGGCACAAGCTAGGCCAGCACAAGGGCCACCGTAAGGTGTGTTTGGACCACTTGGAGTCAGGGAGGATGGTGCACATCTGTGTGCTGGACTCTCTGGCTCCAAAAGTTATCCAAAAATACTTTCTGGTGTCCCTTGTGTCAGCCAAACCTTGCTGGCCTAATTTGTGCCAGCCTAACTCCAGGTTAGGATTGTGCCATCAGTTCCTTATTCATGTTAGTGCAGCGTGTTTATTAGTTTAGAACTCTTTTTTTTTTCTCTTTGGGGCCCTCAGTCCTTTTCCAATCCTCCAATCTGGGGGAAAAAAGATTAGCTGGACCCACTGATCCAGAACCAAGTTATCTGAAGGACAGCATTGTCCCATGTCATCATGTTTGGTCCCTGAGATCTGCCCTGGAGACCCTGCTCTTTGGCCCACCATTATATAAGTACGTAAGTACATAAGAACATAAGAATAGTCCCACTGGAGCAGGCCAAGGGCCCATCTAGTCCAGGTTCCTGTATCTCATGTTGGCCCACCAGATGCCTCAGGAAGCACACATTGACAGAGATCAGGTTGGCAGGCATGAGAAACTGAATCTTTTCTGTGGTGGTCCTTCTATTGTGGAATTCCCTTTCCTAAGAGACCTATCCAGCTCCCACACTTGCAAGTTTTAGGGAGAAGTTAACCATGTTTTGATACAGCAAGTCCTTCCTGACTGTAATTTTTGGTTTTAATGCTACCATTTTAGTGTTTATCGATATTGCTATAAACATGTGGTTGATTAAGTATGTGTCTCATCAGTTTGTTGGCAAATTGCTTTGATCTCTCAGCGAAGCAATATTAGAATTGAGTAAATCTGTAAATGAATACATACATGTCATCATGACAAAGGATGCAGTCTTGTGCGGTCAACCCTTTTAGAATGTATCTTCCAAATACAGCGGCCTTTTCTTCATCAGCTGGAACTGAATTGATTTTAAAAGCTCTAACTGGAGCAGAATGGCAGGCAAGGACTTGTTGTACTTCCATAATTCAACTGTACCAAATCTTCACCTTGAACATTTCTGAGGTGAAAAGTGTGCTTGAAGGGGGGTTAAAAAGCACACACACAGACACACAGACACAGACACAGACACAGACACAGACACACACACACACACACACACACACACACAGAGAGAGAGAGAGAGAGAGAGAGAGAGAGATCCATTTTTTCCACATATGATTTCAGCCATTGTTTATCTGAATGCTGATGCTTTGTCATTTTTTAAAAAATTAACCCTGCTTCTTTTCTTCAGTATATTAGGCCAGCCAATCAGAGACAACATACGAAATAAGATGATGATGGATGGGGTGATGTAGCCATTTGAGGATGCAATTCTAACCTACTTCCCAGCACCAGGGTAAGGGCAATGCAGCCCCGAGGTAAGGGAACAAACATTCCCTGACCTTGAGGCGGCCTCTGTGACTAACACTCCACTGCAGGATGCAGCACATGCCCCATTGGCACAGCTGGGTCAGTGCTGGAAAGCTGGTTAGGATTGTGCCCTGAATGTGTCTGTGTGGTGATGTCAGCAGAAACAAATTAAGGCGGATTGTCCTCACTTATTCAGAGTGTCCAATGCAACTCTGATTTGCTCCAGAATTCATATTGCTATGTGCAAATGCACGTCAGAATGGGCATTCCAAAAGACTTGGAATGCACTATCCTCACTTGAGTGCACTTTTGGCTGGTCATTTGGACGCGAATCTGTAATGCACATTCATGCCCACATTTTGCTGTGCTGTGGTTTCACAGCATGGCAATAATAGCCGTGGTGTTCCTGGAGGGCTGGGAAAAAAACACTAAGTTTTGCAGGAACCTGAGCTCCTGTGTAAAGGAGCCCTTCCCCCTACTCTTCAGAACCATTCATGGCTTGGAGAACTTGCTCTCTGAGCCATGAATAGCTCTGAAGGCAAGGGGGCAGCTTTACACAGAAGCTCAAGTTCCTGGAAAACATAGCTTTTTGCCCTGTTCTAGGAGCACCACTGTATGATACTTAATAGTGCTCACTGAAGCATCAGGAGGTGAGCAGGGGATGCTGGAGGAGACCAGAGCAGGGCTTTGTCCCAAGGGCCCCAGCAACTTAACCTGGAGTTTAACCTGGAGTTAAGCCGGCACAGTTAGGCCAGCAAAGTTTGGCCGATGCAAGGGACACCGTAAAGCGCATTTGGACCACTCTCAGAGTAAGGGAGGGTGGCGCACGCCTGCATGATGGCCTCTTTTACTCCGAGAGTGCTCCAAAGTCATTTTACAGTGGCCCTGTTGCCAGCGATGGGATTAACAAACGACCTGGGGGAATGCTGGGCGGGACGTACTCGTAATTGGAAGCCCGTGACTGGCAGCCCGTGGGATTGGCAGCCCGTCTGTTCCGCCCCGCCGCCATCCCTGCCGGCCGCGTGGGCTGGGCCCGCTGCCCCCAGTTGGCACACCCTACCACTGCGTGCCTGGGCACCCGGGGGGGGCCAGGCGAGCAGGCACCCCCTCCGAAGCCTGGGCGGCATGCACAGCGGCGGCGAAGGCAGCGGGGCGGAACTGATGGGCAGCCAATCGCGCGGGAGTTCCGCTTACATCCCGCTCAGCGTTCCCCCAGGTCGTTTGTTAATCCCATTGCTGCCTGTTGCCTTCCAAACTTTGCTGGCCTAATTGTGCCGGCCTAACTCCAGGTTAGGATTGCACCCACAGACATGTTCCCTCATTATCCTAAGCACCCAAAAAGTATGTCCGAAAATGTGGGTGCTTTGAGGGGCTGGGTATATGTTTGCGGTACCTCACTTGTCACTGTCCAGTCTAGTTCAGCTCTGGCCTAGTGGCATTGATTCGAGGAAATTGCACAGATTGACACTCAAATGTGGGCAGTTGTGCTCAAAACCTCCCTTAAATCTCCTGCTTTCCGTTGAAGTGCTGCAGTCACCTTGGAAATGAAGAGAGCCCGTTCTTTTCGAATGGATAAATAATCTGTTAAATCTGATGGGGCAGCAGCCAAATCCCTTTTAACTCTGCTTATCTGCTCCTTTTTTAAATCAGAATGTTAACTGTGCTGTCTTACTCCTGCTTGGGCCTCTCACACACTTTGCCATTCACAGTAACTGTGGAGGTGACATCAAAATATAATTGTGATTTCAACTCTCCCTATTCTATCCCACGGGTGCCGGCTCAGTTCAATTATTCTGTTGGCCAGACCATTTTCTCATACGCAACGTGATGGGTTACAGGTCTATTCCAGAAACCAACTGCAACACTATTAGCATCCAGGTTTCCAATCTGGATTATGGTTGCTTTGGAAATCAGCCCTATCCAAAGTGGGAATGGCACCTGGTGTGACTTATAACTCAGATGCAATAATTACCTACAATATCTGAGAGACCAACCCTGCAAGTTGACTTTCAGTTGATAAATGAATCAACACAATCAACAGCAAAAGCCATAATGAACCGAAAACCCATGATGCGTATTCAGGTATGGAAAAAGAAAAAGAAAGAAAACAAAGTTACTAGTTTTTAATTAGGGGGACATGACAATAATCACATTTGCAATCAACAGCATTGCTTTTAGTGACATAATATCTAACTTTTGCTGCGGTCACATTAATCATTGTAGCCATTCTAGAATATTATTATTATTTATTAATTATTGAATTTATATCCCGCCTTTTTGCCCGAAGGCACACAAGGCGGCATTACAATAAAAGAACAATAAAAACAAAATTTAGCAATAGAAACAATTTAAAACAATGTTAAAATACAATTAAAAAATTTAAGAAACAGCAGGCAACAAGCCCCGTGGATCATAAAATTAATCAAAATATAGCCTGTCAACAGTTAAAAGCTTTTTGAAATAAAAAGGTCTTCAGCCCCCGCCGAAATGTTAACAACGAGCGAGCAGTTCTCAATTCTAAGGGGAAGGTATTCCAAAGTTGGGGGGCCACCATCGAGAAGGCCCTCTTCCTGGCCGCCGCCCCTCTCACCTCTCCTATTGGTGGCACAGTCAAAAGGGCCCTCCAGATGATCTGAGAGTACGGGTAGGATTATATGGAAGGAGGCGGTCCCTCAAATACCCCAGACCCGAGGCATAAAGGGCTTTAAAAGTCAAAACTAGCACCTTGAATTGGGCCCGGAACAGAACCGGCAGCCAGTGTAGTCGCCGAAGCAATGGCTCGACAGAGTCAAACTGATGTGCCCCGGCAAACATGTATGTATGTTCCTATAGCAAGGAAGATAATCTAGGGGGGGTACCATCCAAAATACAATTTGCTGAGAATATATTATATTGTTTCTGGAGGAAATGAATTTAGGGAGCACATTTCAAAGGTTTGTCCATCTCAGAATGCCTACAAACATCAAGTCTGCAGTCAGAGCAGTTCTAACAGTACAATGTGCTGTACTGCAATGTTCTGATCTGAGGACTATGGACAGTACATGTTCTTTGTAATGGGCATTTAAAGGCACAATCCTAACTTGTGCTGGAAGAGAAAGGCCAAGAGAAAGGTAGGACTGGGCTGGGTCACATCTCCAGCAAACTATCATTGAGGGTGCTGCTTTTAATCTATTTATTAGTAAATGTATGCCCCACTTTTTCAAAGCTGCTAAAACAGGGAAACCATTGTACATTCAATTAAAACATGTAATGGGTTTTGACCTTCAGATCCTTCAAAAGCATAATCTCATACGAGAACACTTTGCTTGTTTCCCAAGGCATAGCAGAGTGGGTATTTTGGCCTCTTGCATGAGTCCAAGCAGGGGCAAGGCACCCTCCACTGAGACTGCCTTGGGAACAGAGGTCTTTGTCTTTGCCTTCCCCACTCAGCATGTGTTTAGCCTGAAAGTGGTCTGAACCAACCAACCCCCAGGAAAGGCAAGGTGGAATTAGCTGGTCATTTAATGAGGCCAGTTTTCTCATTTCTCATTTAATGAGAAAACAGTTTTCTCTTTACTGGTTTCTTTGCTGGGGTTTCTTTCTCCTGTTTCAGATTGTCTACACAGGCACGACGTTTTAACTAGGTTAGTCACAACAGTCAGGTATAGCGCAGGGTCATGATTCACAGCGCAATCCTGCACTGCCCATCACACTGACGCTATATCATAGCGTCAGTGCAATGTCACTAGCATCAATGCAGCCTCTCCACTGGATATGGCACTGGCCCAGAGACAAATGGAGCCCCGAGTGCGCCCATGGCAGAGTGACGAAACCGTGCACCCTGCATGTCACACCGCCCCCGTGCGTTGCCCTGCCATGCCTCCCTGCACCCGGAATAGCTCCATAATGGAGCAATACAGATGCAAGGGCGGGCAGGCGGGCCAAAAGCCGAGCGGGTTCTTCCACGCAATGGCGCCTCGCCACTACCAGCGCCCATGGCTCCTGCCACCCCTTGCTACACCCTTCCTCCGCCCCTACGCTGGCCCATCAACCTTGCCTTTGCGCTCTCAGAGTGAGGAATTTGTGTATTCTGAGAAGGTGGGTTAAAAAAGAGTATCTAGAACCGATCTCCAGAGACTGCTCACTTGGGCGTGAAGCTGGTGTTGACCAACTGACCAAATAAATGGTTAGCTGTCCCTAGGGGATAGAGAATTTGTTACCTGATGTGAAAATAGCCAATGGCCAGTCCAGGCTGCAAGTTGACCCCTTTTATTTCAGTAATGCTTCAGCTGAAAAATGAGAGACAAGACAAACTCTTGGGCAGATGCTAGCAGCAGTGTTGGCTCAACAGGGCTGGCTGAAGCCAGCACTGTGCTGCTCCTGTGCCAGCTGAGTTCAGCTGGTGTAAGAGTGTTTCCGGATGGGGGAGGGGAGGAGAGAGGGCATTTCTGGGCGGGGGTTGGGGGGGGGGGGTAGGTGTGCCAGCCCAGGGAGGGGACAGAGTTGGGGTGTGGCCATTAGGCCACATCCAAGCTCTCGTCCCCAGGCCGCGTGGCCCCCAACAGCAGGCACAGATCCGAGGAGCCCATTGGGGCAGCTTGCACCTACCCCAGGTTAAGGGCGCACATGTGTCCTTACCCCAGGGAGGCTCTTGCCTGCTTCCAAGGTGCACTGGATACTGTGCAGGCCCACTGGCCTGCCTATTCTAGCGTGGCTTAGGATTGTACCCTCATAGGTGTCCGGGCAGCCTATATGGCTACCAAATATTTTTATGCTTGCTGGCTGTCCAATAGCCCTCCCTCCCCATGCAGTGTACACTCCGCTAATGCAACTGGAGCACTGAATGTAAAGTGTTCTCAACCAATGCGACTCCATTGGCTGTAATGGTGAAGAATACAATTGGACAATTGATGGATTTCGTTTTCTATGCATCCTTTATTATTACTCTCAAAGGTGTGCATGAAGTGTTGGGGGAAGAAACGTTCTGGAGCAGCTATTTCAGAGAAAAGAAAGGATGTACCCAGCATAATATATCTGACTTGGTTTTGAGACAGTCGGCTGCACAGTCTCCAAATAATTAAACATTTGGTATACCCTAGAATACTAGTTAGCGCCAATGCATCATCCTTTGTCAACTCTTTGTGCAAACACAGAGATGCTCCCTGGAGTTTTAATGAACCTACGTGCCACTACCCTTATGCTCAGTGCAAAAACATACACTGTGCATGCAACCTAAAGAAAAAGGGAAAGAAATCCGAGGAATCCACTTTACGCTTCATCAGGCATGCTACTCCTGCTGTTTGAAGGCATTTGGGATGTGCTGAGATGGGAGATAAAAACCTATGATGACAGCAGGCACATTAAATACTATAGACAAGGTAAGAGGAAATAATGTTCTATTACCTATGTAAGCAGATCAACTGCATGCCTTTAGGAGAAAATCATAAAGGACTACTCCTACTAATTGTAAATTCTCATTGTCTGATTCTCAACATGATAATCCACCCAACAGTAGAATATGACAAGAGAACCCATCATTTTCTTCCCAGTAAAGTTCCATTGAGCACAATCCAGTGCAGTCAAACTCACAAGTTTTGCTGGCTTTAATGAAGACTTGTTTCCAAGACTTGTGAAGACACACTTTCCAATAAGTGTGCCTAGGACTATAACTGACTCCTACTATGTGCAACCATTTCTAGGCTGGTGTTTTGACTCACGATAACCTTGTTGACCTCTCACCAGAATGTTTTTTTTTTCTTATGAGCCATGTGATCCTCAAAGAAACCACATGGCTATGAACAGAAGTGTGACCTTTATGCTTGGGTACAGCCATGTTGTATCTAGTGTGCAATTGGTTATAGCAAGAAACCATTTCATGAATCATAGGAGTGGGTAAGCAAAAAAAAAAAAAAAAAGTTTTACTTACCCCCTGTTGGCTGTCCAATCTCCCCCGCCCCATAGCACGTTGTGTAGTGCAGTGGTTCCCAAACCTTTAAGCACCGGGACCAGTGGTGTCATCTACTCACCAGTAGACGGTACGCTGGGCGGGACTTAGCGTGATCGACAGCCCGTCCACTCACTTCTGCTTTCTTCACGCTCCCCGCGCGGATTTCCCTCACCTCGGAGGGGGCGCCTGCTCGCCTAGGCACCCAGCGCGCCCCCCACCCATCCCCCCTGGCCGTGCCGGAAGTGCCGTCGTTGTCACCCCAGAGCCTGCTGCTTTCCTGAGAATGCAGCAATAAACTGGGTTATTTCTCAGCCATTTTTCAATAACAAATGAATCAGAAAGGGGGGGGGGAGCCTATTTACAACCTTGTCACAAGCAAAACAACTACACAGCCCTCCCCCTTTCCAGCACCCCATCTTCCCATGTTTTCAATACAGCTGCTCTAGGTGCTTTGTGACCCACCTGAAATTGGCTTGCGACCCACTGGTGGGTCCAGACCCACAGTTTGGGAACCACTGCTCTATAACATCAAGCTGTTCTTCAGATCAAGGCCTGGCTGGTTTCTTGCAGTTGGTGAAACCCATCTGCCTAAAAAAAATGAAAAAAAAATTGCCTTGCATTCTCTTGCTGAGTGCTTACTTCTATCTAAGATGTATTTGGACAGAACCGCTTTGGCCTTTGTACTGGCAGAGGCTTGTGTTCTGCTATCCGGCCATTTACTCAGGGTTGGGAGGGGTACTTCACATCCTCTGGCCTTTTCTCCAAAGACAGCACACTGCTAAAACAAGGTTGCTTGGCCTGGAGGCTGCTGCCTTTCTTGGCAAAAAAAGAAAAGAAAAAAGAAAAGATGTTGCTATACTTTGCTAAATCCACTCTCAAGCAACGCTAACATTCACACTCTACAACACTCCAGGTTGGTAAAGGGAGGGGGAGACAGACAAGAAGGACCCAGGCGCTTTCTTTAGACATAAAAATAATAACTGTGTTGCCTCTCTTTATCTGCTGAGATGAAATCCAGGCAGTACAGTTCATAGAAAAAAGAAGAAATGGAACTACAAAAAAGACAAAAAAGAAGAAATGCACGGGAAATGCCAGGGCAAATTACACCCTTGTTTCCCAGAGACCTCTTCTGCAGGCATTTCTACAGAGTGCTGAGGCATTTCCTCGCTTGAAGTGAGGTGCAGAAACTAAGGTCAGGCACTCCTTTGCAGGGTAATGCGATTCCAGCAAGGATTCAGGACGCGAGAGCAGGCAAAGACATTCTATTCAGCTTGCAGCTGGAGTGGGCCCTTGAATGCAGAGCTTCCATGCAATTTGCAGAAGGATGTAAGTGCAAATTCTGTGCATTTCAGTGCACCATTTATACAGTGTTCAACAACAAAACAAAGGCCTTCCTAAAGTTGATCGGCGGAGGGATTCTGTTAACTTCTTATTTCAACCTGGACAGAACTTAACAGGGAGGGAAACCCATACAGGCATGCCCAAGTATCCGCAGGGGTTTTGTTCCAGACCCCACTTTCATACCTGAAACTGCGGATACTGGGGACGCCTTTTTAAACATAGAGGAACATCAGTGGTTTTGCTGCAACAAGGTAAAAAAAATGATTTTTTAAATATTCCCCTATCTTTTTAACAGGTATCCCCAGTAACAGGTATCCATGGATAACTGAAACCATGGATAACAAATCAGTGGATACTGGGGCACACCTGCATTTGTTGGCTGCTCAATTTGTATCTGAACTCCAATCTTACAACCTCCAGGAGGAAATGTATATATTTTTTCTTGCATTCAAAGCTGGTAGCCAAAAGACCAAAACGACACCTATGTTTTACTTATAACGCCTGATTAGGCAAGGTCATGTTACGAGTTTGCTTTCCAGATTAGGGGTTCAAGCAGAGCGCATGCAGGTTGCAAAGGCAAAACATTTGCATTTGAGGTGAGAGCTCAGCCTCTCCCAGCATCCTCTTGCTTTATAGTGTTGCTTCTCCCAAGCTTGGCCAAACTCTCAGTTAAACTCAGGGCACAATCCTAACCTAGAGTTAGGTTGGTACAGTTAGGCCAGCAAAGTTTGGCTGGTACAAGGGCCACCATGAAGCACATTTGGAGCACTCTAGGAGTCAGGGAGGAGAGCGCACATCTGTGTTCTGACTTCACTGACTCGGAGAGTGGTCCAAACATACTTTATGGTGGTCCTTGTGCTGGCCAAACTTTGCTGGCCTAACTCTGCCGGCCTAACTCCAGGCTAGGATTGCAACCTCAGGCAAAGTATAGAATATTTTGAATTCTTGTAAAATATGGGGGCTTTCTATCTATTTCAGCCCAATCCAACCTCCCACAACTCTATAGCATGTTTTGCACCACAGGTTCCCAATCTGTGGGTCAATTGGTCATGGGCCAATTTCAGGTGGGTCGCGAAGCACCTAGATCAGTCATATTGAAAATACGGGAAGATGGGATGCTGGAATGAGGGAGGGCTGTGTGGTTGTTTTGCATGTGACAATGGCTGAGAAATAACCCAACATTGCTGCATTCTCAGGAAAGCAGCAGGTTCTGGCTTCACAATGATGACACTTCTCGCCATGATATCACTTCCAGTGGGTCCTGGACAACTTGTCATTCTAAGAAGTGGGTCCTGGTGCTAAAAAGTTTGAGAACCACTGTTAGAGAGAGTACAAATGCCAGCAGTGCTTGCTCAAAAGTAAGGCTCTCATTTCCTCATTAATTTTGAGCAAATATTGCACGTTAAACAGGTGTTGTCACCCCCCCCCCCGTTCCTTTCTTTGACTTGAGTTCCCATTTTGAAGTGTCTGGTTAAGCCAGATCAGCCCACAGCACAAGGTGGCGTCTAAATGACACTTTTCCCCACCTCAGTTAGGCTTCATACAAAAACCTCTGTCTGCTGCTTGCCCAGGTCTGGATTAAGCACACATGATCCCTTAGCCTCTTCCCCTTATGTTAAATAGCTCTGTGGTGCCCAACATAAGGCTTACACCTGCAATGTTCCATAACCCAATCCTCCAGAGAGCTACAGTATTTGTATTTTTGCCTCGCACAAGATTCAGCACTACACCCAGAAGCAACACTCTTAGCATGCCTCAGAGAACCATCTCCACCCCAAACATTTTTTTTCTCTTGAGGAATGCAGCCTCAGGGTTATTTTGGACACTCTATTCAGGCAAGAAATCTTTGTTTTATTTTGTACCAGTGAGTATAATTGGGAGGGGGGATCATTGCCTTTGGACCCTGAGACCCCTGACAGTCAGACAGAAATTGTTCAGGGGATGTTCTTTTCCCTCTCATACAATACCAGGACCAGGACACATCCACTATAGTTGAGTGTCTGGAGAATTACAATAAGCAAAATAATTTCTTTACTGAGTGTGGTATTAGTTCGTGGAATTCCTGCCCCATGATGTGGTGATGCTGTCTGCACTAGATGCCTTTAAAATGAGATTGGACAGATTTCTGGAAGAAAAGTCAATCACAGGTTATAAGCCATGATGGGTGTGTGCATCATCCTGGTTTTAGGAGTAGGCTACCTCAGAATGCCAGGTGCAAGGGACGGGCAACAGGAAGGAGGTATATTGTTTTCTTCTGTGCTCCCTGAGGTATCTGGTAAGCCACTGAGAGATACAGGAAACTGGACTAGATGGGCCTTTGGCCTGATCCAGCCTGATCCAGCCTGATCCTTCTTATGATCTCTGTGTACACTCTAAGCTTTGTCTCTTTCCCCAAGGGCCTGCTTGGGTTGGGCTCCATGAGACCCTTTGTACCTCTTCCCAGTCTTTCAGCTTCCAAGCCTTCCAAGGCACTCAGTTTAACCTCAAGATCCCTAGCTTGGATCCTCGACCCAAATCGCCAGACCCTACCAGGATACAAGGGCATATACATCTTGCCCTTTCCTGCCACCTCTCCCACTCCTCGCACCCGTCTAGTTTGTGGTGTAAACTTTTTATTCTTTTTCTTTTTCTTTATTCTTTCAGGGAGTAGGACGTGCGCCATCCTCCCTGACTCCGAGAGTGGTCCAAACGCGCTTTACGGTGGTCCTTGTGCCAGCCAAACGTGGCTGGCCTAACTGTGCCAGCCTAACTCCAGGTTAGGATTGCGCTCTGAGTCATTTATAGGAAGGAGAGAGAGGTCCAGGAGGGAGAAAAACGGGATGGGGTGCCTAGGATTTGCTGCCAAATCTCCAGCGAGCTGTTTAACCACTGCCAGATGCCAGAGCAGACATCCTGAATGAAGACATTCACTCTTCACAAAAGGTGCTGGTTCACGATGCCCCTGTAATGCTCAGATAAGCACAAATGCTCTCCAATGGGTTATGAACTGATAACGCTGCGCTGACATGTGCCCTTTCGATAGGGAGAGAGCGAGGCGAAAGGACGGGTTGTTGCGGGATTGAAGGGAGAAAATTGGGAGTGTGGTTACTGAACTCGGTTGAATATTTAGTTGGCTGTTACATGATATGATAGTGCTTGATGGGGCTGGAAGATTACATTGCTGCCAGACTATTACTTTGTTTGATATTAAAATGTCAGTGAACATACCTCTCAATTATTTAGCTTTCCCAAGGATATGACTTGCACGGCCCCCAACGCTCGGCACATTCCAGAGAAAAAACTGATGGGATCACTCTTAATCTAACACATCAGATAAGAACATGTGGTTTTCGAAAAGCGAGAGAAAATGAAACTTGCTTCTCCTCCATCCTATGGCCTGCAGTCAAGCAAAACAGTGATTGCAGTCAGCCACAGACTCATCAGTATCTGTGATAAAACAGCCAGAGGGGAGCTCAGGAGGACTAAGAATTCATCTATTGTCCACGCTGCCAGAAACTTTGTATATTCTTCTGGGTGCCCAAGGCAACCCTGATGCTCCTGCCAATAAAATGAAGTGTTTTCAAAACACTCCCACCCCTTTTTTCAAATGCCACAATCTGAGCACTGTGTCATATGATAATGTCCAGAGCGCAGGCAGTTCCTCTCTTTTGTCCACTCCTGGGCTCCTTCTCCAAAGTCCCCCAGAGAATTTGGCCTGAGGTAGAGCTGGGGCTTTGCAGCAACATAGATGGCAGACATTACTTTGCATATTTGGCCCAACAAAGAGCTGGAAATCAAAGGATTAAGTACCTTTTTCTTTTTTCATTGAGCTTTTTTTGTGTCACTCTGGCTTCCACAGAATGCTCATCAATGGCTCTTTTACAAGGTTTGCAACTCCCCAGATGAGCTGTACCGGATTTCCAAGTTCACATCAGCCCCTGTTGCACACATGGCTGAACATGGACTAGCATGGTCCCAAAGCTAGCTTGCAGTCTGCACTGTTGGCTTCATGCAGTGAGTGCAAATACTTCCCGGAGCACAATCCTAACCTGGAGTTAGGCCAGCACAGTTAGGCCAGCAAAGTTTGGCTGGCACAAGGGCCACTGTAAAGTGTGTTTGGACCACTCAGGTCAGGGAGTGAAGTCAGGGAGGATGGCGCATGTCTGTGTTCCATACATACTTTATGGTGTCCCTTGTGCCGGCCAAACTTTGCTGGTCTAACTATGCTGGTCTAAGTCCAGGTTAGCATTGCGCTCTAAATAAATCCAGATGTGTCTGAATGTCCATCCTGTGAACTAAGTAACCACGTTCCAAATTCTGTATTGCTGTCTGTCATGAGTCACCACCATCTTGCAAAAGCAAGTAAACCATGGAGGCTGGCAAAACAGCCACACTTATTTGCATGCCATTAATAAGTGTAAGCAAATTATTGAAATCTGGGAATACTCATGTAAAAAAATGATCAAGTCATGCTGCAAGCCTTTGATGCCACCCAACATATTGCAGTAATTAAAAGAAACAGAACATAAAGCCGAGGCACAGCTTAGACATTTGGAGGCTACAGATGCCATTGTGGAGTATATGTGGCCTTATAAATCACTTGTATACACAGTGTGAAATGCTTCTTGTTTTAAATGCTACCATTGAAAGGCAGTTAATGGTACCGATGCTGCTTGAATGCCTTCACTGCACTTCCCAAGCCGGTTTCCTCCCCAACATCAAGCTTGCCTTCTGTCGCTGCCATTGCATAGCAGACGAACAAATATAAGAATTTACTGCCTTTGAAATAGCAGTAATCACCTGGTAAATATAGTGAGACATATTTGTCTTGTTAATATCACTTGTATCTGCCAACTGTGCTTCCCCAGGGCTTAACAATTAAGACTGCCAGCACTTCACAAACCCATCCTAAGCAAAGCATGGCATATGGATCCAAGTGTCGCAATCTTTCCACACTACCTGATGGAAATCATGGATTTATTTTCCTCTTTTTTAAAAAAGAGGGAAGGGATTATGAGGAGCACATCTTCTGGCCAGAAGGTGCTCTCAGAAGAGCAATAAACTCTCTCTTTAATGGACCATATTTATCTTCCTTGAGGAAATGTTAGGAGCGATGACATCACAATGCTCGGAACCACAATATGTGTATGTTCACCATAAGAGAGTGTTATCCAAACTGTGGGACAGGACCTGATATCAGGTGGGTCGCGGAAAGCTGGGAGCAGCCATCTTGGTAACTGCAGACCTTGTTCTATTCCTTTTGTGAGCGCTAACAGTTTGAATGTTCAAGTGAGTGTTTTCTTTTTAATTTTGTTTTTAGTTCAGTTCTTTTACACAATATTTTGTCCTAATCTTGCTTTCTGTCAGAGATGTTTCATGGTTGTACAATGGCTGCAGTCCAAGAATGCCAATTTGCATTTCAGAGTGTCATTTTATGATGTTACCATGACAGCACTTCTTGCTTGATGATGTCACTTCCTGCCACAACATCACTTCCAGGTTAATGACATCACATCCAATGGGTCCCGGCATGACTGCCATTCTAAAAAGTGGGTCCCAGTCTAAAAAGTTTGAATGCCACTGCCATGAGAGATTCAGGGTCAAATCCTATCCAACTTTTCAGCACTGGTGCAGCTGTATCAACAGGGCATGTGCTGCATCCTGAAGTGGAGGGACACTCTTGGAGGCCTCCTCCAGGTAAAGGAACATTTGTTCCCTTTCCTCAGGGCCACATTGCATCTGTACTGGCACTGGAAAGTTGAATAGGATTAGGCCCTTATTTGCACTAAGGCTATTACAGTAAAAGAGGAACTGAAAAACAGCACATCAACTGGTGCTATATCATACAAACCATAAGACATACCAAAAAGTACCTTGAATTTGATAGGAGATCAATCATAAGTTTGCCATAATTAATACGAGGAGCCTAACAGTGCTCAACGTATACATATTACCAGAGTAATAATTGTGCAGAAAGTGTTTTATATATATAAAACATATATATATATATATATATATATAATGCGTGGGGGTATGCGTGGGGGTGTGTGTATGTATGTGTGTATGTATGTTTCGCATAGGCTCCTCAACGACTGGAGCGATCGGCATGAAACTCGGCACGCATACACCTTGAGGCCTGGTGACAAACACTGCGGGGGTCGGGCCCCCCTAGCGCCCCCGGGGGCAGGGGTACGCGGGGGTCCCCATGTGAAAACGGTCAAAAACGGCTGAAATTGGCATCAAATCCACAGTTTCCGGGGTCGCCGAGATGAGCAGCGATGCTCCCGACGCCGTCGGAGTCTGGGTTGCCCCTCGACATGGGGGGCAAGAAGGGGTTCGAAACAAAACATCCGCCATGCCCTGCTGGAACGTCTGGACTGATTGGCACCAAATTCAGCATGCGGAAGCCTAGCAGCCTGGCCACAAACACTGCAGGGGTCGGGGGGCCCTAGCACCCCCGGGGGCAGGGGTGCGCAGGGGGCCCCATGTGAAGACGGCCAAAAACGGCTGAAATCGGCGTTGAGTCCGTAGTTTTTGGGGTCGCCGAGACGAGCAGCGACGCTCCCGACACAGTTGGAGTCCGGGTTCAGGCCCCCCTCGGTGTGGGGGGCAAGAAGGGGTGCAAAACAAAAGGTCCACCAGGCCCTGCTGGCATACCTGTACCGATCGACACAAAACTTGGCACGCATACAGCCTGGCGACAAACACTGCAGGGGTCAGACCCCCTTAGTGCCCCCGGGGGTGGGGGTACGCAGGGCTCTCCACGTGAAAATGGTCGAAAACAGCTGAACTCTGCGTCGAATCCATAGTTTCCGGGGTCGCCAGGGCGAGTGGTGACACTCCGACTCCGTTGAAGTCCGGGTTCGCCCCCCCCCCCTCAGCGTGGGAGGTGAGAAGGGGTGCAAAACACAACATCTGCCATGCCCTGCTGGCACACCTGGACCGATCAACACGAAAATTGGCACGCATATACCTTGTGGCCTGGCGACAAACACTGCAGGGGGCAGCCCCCCCCCAGTGCCCCCGGGGGTGCAGGTACACAGGGGGCCCTGCATAAATCGGTTGAAAACAGCCATGATCGGTATTGAATCTGTCGTTTCCGGGTTTGCCGAGGCAAGCGGCGATGCTCCTGATGCCGTTGGAGTCCGGGTTCGGCCCCCGTCGTTGTGGGGGGCGAGAAGAGGTGCAAAACTCATAAACTCTGGAAGATCATTTTGTTACCCGGGCAACGCCGGGTAACAAAAAGCTAGTACAACTAAATAATAGATCTTGTTAAAGGTAAAGGTTTCCCCACAACCAATGGTCTAGTCGTGACCGACTGTAGGGGGCGGTGCTCATCTCCGTTTCAAAGCCTGTGAGCCGGCGTTTTTGTCCGATCATGGTGGCCAGCATGATTCTACGCCGTAGCGCACGGAACGCCGTTACCTTCCCACCAAAGTGGTTCCTATAGATCTTGTTACCTGCTAGTAATTCTCCTTGAGACGTGTCCTCTAATTTTTTCACTGAACATCACTTGTACACAAGATAATTGATAGTCATTACATCTGATATGAGCTCACCCTATTTTTGATCTTCATAAATCTCTGTAATTCGGGGGAAAATGTTTGTTTTTCCATGCATGTAATAAAACTGGTGTGACACGCAGCAATCTGAGCTTAAAGCTAGATATATTCAATGCAGAGAACCAGTTAACACTCTAGTGGTGGACAAAAAAGGAATAATTCACTTTGGTCTGAAATCAAGTTTTGATGCAATTGCCATTAATATTTATGTTGTCATCAAAACCGAAAGAGATGTGTTAATATCAGACCTAAGTGTTCTGGAATCACATTATACTTTAGCTGCAGAGAAACAAGCTGTTGTAGATGTAAAAGCTCTGTGATTTCTGCTGCAGTGTTGATTGTTTCCTTTGAAAATGCTTTCCCATCTTCCTTCCAGATGTTCACAAAGTAAAAACCGGGTGTTGTGGATAAATGAAAAAGAACGCCATTTGCCAGTGCAAAATGGCAATGTTGTTCGCCGGCACATTGCTTTCATATGGTCTTCCGATCATGGAGAAATATTGATTTGTCTTTGCCCTCTCTATAGTCCTTCAAAAATTGGAGGGGGGAACTCCCGATCACGTAATGTTCCAGAAAATGTCCAATGGTTGTTGAATGTCAAGATTCCTAGGGCACTGTTGACTATGCCAGCTTAAATCTGGGAAAGCCCAATTCTATTCTTCCCTGCCCCAACCCACCAATGCAGCTGTGCCAAAATAGGTAAGACCTCATTCTGAGGGAGGGCAGTGGCAGAGGTCACACTGCCAGATGTGGATTCAGGGCCCAATCACGAACCCTGCAGTGCCTGCGGTACAAGTGTACCGTAGGTGCTGGTGTCACAAATGTGCTGTGAGGCACATCCAGTGCGGGTGGTAAGGTCCTACTGGCTGCACTGTCCCAGAGCCCGAGTCCACTGCAGTTGCAGCAACCCGGGATCAGCGGGTGGTGAGTTTGCCAGTCCCTGGTGTTGTGCATTCTCCAGGTGTGTGAGGAAGGCATGACTGAGAGAGGAGAGGGGCGGAGCAGTGGTGGGACTGGCAACGACCTCTGACACTGGATCCTTTCCTCTGCGTTGGGCCATGCACCAGTGGTGTCATCTAAATGATTTAAGAACAGGTACTCACTTTTGATTGGCACGTGTCGGGACCCGCCCACCGGAAGTGACATCATAAGACAGAAGTGATGTCGTGGCAGGAAGGGACATGAAAAAAGCCCTTTTTGAGGCCTCAGATGATTTTAAACTGACCCAACAGTTGCAACAGTATTCCACAGCACCCCCAGAACATATTAAGGAGGCCTGGCATCATGTTAAAACCCCAGAGCAACTCATTTTTCAGTGGCAAGGAAAGGAAAGGCTCCGCTCGCTGCCTGCCTGCCTGCCTGGCTCTGAGAACATGCAGGCAACTCAAACATGCAGGAAATTCAAACGTTGCAGAGGGCGGAGTCGACGAGTGGGCGGGCAAATGGGTGGGGCCAGCTGTAATCCTAGAAACCGGTACTTGTGTACCCCCACGTACCCCCTGCATGACATCACTGCATGCAACCCAACACAGAGGCGCTTGCATCTGTGCCGGCAACATGTCCAGCACAGACGTGAGGAGACCCATTGGTGAGTCTCTGGCTTACTTGGGGGAAGGGGACAAACATCCCCTTCTTCCAAGGTGCCTCTGGCAGCAGCCTGGCTATTCCCATGCCCCCGCCCACCTCACGGGGCCCCCTCTCACCAAGAAAAGTGCTTGTGGTGCTGTGCATGGCACCTAGAAATAGTTGGCGGTGTTACAATGATATCACCTCCAACTGCTTCGGAGGCCCATTTGGGGCAGTTTAGAGGCAGGGGCAAGGGCCCAAGGGAAGCTGCTCTGTTCACCCCACTGACTTAGTCCATAGAGATCCAGGCTGCAGCAGCAGGCAATATGCTCTTTGCCATGCTGTGCCTCCCCCAAAGTATGGGGCCCAATGTGATGACATTGATCATATTGGCTTAAGGGCGGCTCTGGATGCAGCGGTAGCTGTTTGGCTTCCTCTGCATTCACAGCACCCAGGGAACTCAAGATTGGGCAGCCCACTGTCAACACATGCGAACGTAGGAAGCTGCTTTATTTATTTTATTTATTTTGAAGAATTTATACCCTGCCTTTGCATGCCAAAGCAAATGCCCAAAGCGGCTTACGTGGGCAGGCAAGTCTAAACCACCATTTTTCAATGGTTTTTTTTTTTTTTTTTTTTACAAATATCCAGTATTCTGCGATTCACCGAATCCTCAGTCCCAGATGTCGCCTTCACAGTGTGGTTCTCTCCTCTGGCCATGTGCCATTGAGCTTCAGCAGGTGATCGTAAGTCCTCAAGCAGGTGATCGTAAGTCGTCAAGGTTGGACTCCGTTCTTTTTCCAGCTGGCCTTCTCACAACATTCCCACACTGTTCTTCCCGCACTTTATACTACTGGAGAGGGAGGTCATTGGTCCATCCAGTTCAAGCAGTGGCCCCCTAATGAGGTTTCAGACAGGTGTCATTTCCACTCCTATCTGAAGATCTCAGGGCCTGAACCTGGCACACCTTCTTCATACAGAGCAGGTGTTTTGCTATTGACAACACATCCCTATTGCAGCATTATGGCCTGGCAACTGAGAAGGAACAATAAGAGCTGGCGTGTGTGTGTGTGCACGTGCTGCCTTTCACGTATTGATTTAAATCAACCGACCAGTTCCTTGGCTCTCCAATGCAAGCAGATGTTTATTTCTCCAAAACTCATAACTCAATAAACTCTCTAAACAGATCATCGACTTTTTCTGGGAAATAAACATTCAGGAGAGATCCAGGACAATTGCTGATGAAGAAGCAAGGAGAGAATACTGCACAGAGAGTAAGAGGGATTATACCAACTGCTAAGGCTGCAGAAAATCAATAAATAGGGTAATTGAAAGGTCAGCTTGCATCTGTGACCTATATGCCTGGAAACAGTATAACTCCACAGGTTCTATGTTAAAAAAAATGAAAACACAAAACACCAATATTTAAGGAGGGTTTTGTCTAGTCATCCAAGGGAAGGGGTTTTAAATTGGAGCCAATAATAAGGAAATCACATTCCCCCCCCCACATATTGTACTGATCCAAATATGTTTAAAATATTCAAGTAGTAATCCCAGAGATAATGGCCACCTTTCTCTTTATTGTCAACATCTAGCATGCAGTACGCATCAAATTGCGCTATAATTTCCAGAAATGACTACCATCAATGCATCTGTTGGTGGGATTCTTTGCTGGCTTTAAACGTGGACATGTTTCAGCCTCTTTCATCAATAGTCCTTCCTTATGTGGTTGTTATTTTTAAATTTAATGACAACAACAATATAAGCATACAGAAGACAATTTGCATGACCAGGGTGAATTATTCTGTTCCCAGAGTGATTCATTTCTGGCCCAACCTTATTGTCCTTCTGCACTTGCCTTTAGAGACTGTAAATAAAGGGAACTGAAGTCCACAGATTTATTGGTACAACATCTGCACCATGTAGAAATGAAAGCCGTTAGCGCTTTCGCATGCTAACAGCCTCCTTGCCCCGCCTCCCAGAAGACTGACAGGCTGGGGCTTGTCAGGCATTGGCTGTCTGGGCTGCTGGGAGGCAGACCGCAGCCTCCAGCACAAACCAGCAGCTTATGCCGAATTCAGTGTGGTCCCGGATAGTGAAGGGGGAAGACGCGAGCAGTGCAAGACCCAGACAGGGCCAGCTGTGTGACTGGCCTTTTGACTGGCCTCCTCGCCGGTACGCACACGCGGTCTGCAAGCGCATGGCTGGTGCAGGCACGGGCTTTAGTGGGCCTACAGTGCAGGCTTGCCGTGGGCCCCGTGGTCAGCAATCTTGCCAAACGGTGGGTTGGAGGCAGCGATATTCGAGACCAACCATGGTGGGCAAAAAGCAGCAGAAGAAGGGGGAAGGCACCCCAACGGCCTCCTCCTAGACCTGAGCCCTCTGCCTCCTCTTTGGAAGGGGAGGACGACACAGGGGCCCTGAGAGCCATGCTGGAGCACTTTGAGGCTAGGCAAAAAGAAAAGGAAGGCAGGCAAAAGTGACGGGGGGAACTCCTCGCGTGCACACTTTTCCTCCCAGAGTGCAGATAGGCCAGGTAAAGGGGGCCGTCTCAATAAGTATCCATTTTCCAGGCGGACCTTGGCAAGAGGTGGGGCCAGCAGCAAACCTCGAAGCTCTCACCCTGAGAACCAAGCGCCCAACCAGGACCAGGCAGAACCCCCAACGCCATCTGTGGGCCGTGGCAGTAACCAGGCACTGGAAGCAGGCGGAGGATACGGGGCTAGGACAGACACTGCAGGGCCGGTCTGGGAGGAAAATGACAACAGGCAGGATGAGAATGGCCCCCCACAAGAGCACTGGTCCCGGAGGCACGCCAGGATCCAGAGCCCTTGCCACACTGCCTGTGGAGCCTTGGCTCATCAGGGCCCAAGGGGCCATGTGGGCTTCGCTAGCTCCTTCATCGAGGGCCAGCTACTCGCGTAAGATCTCTGAATTTTCTACCTTCCATAAACAGGTGCGCTTAGGGGACATCTGGCCTATTCCAGTCGAGCACATCATGCAGTTTCTGCTCGAGCTGAGAGATAGGCATCTGGCAGTGAAGTCCATGTCTGTCTTCCTGGCCGCAATCTCCTTCCACTCAAAATGCCTGGGGTTCACCAGTGGGACAGCTGATTTTAGGGTCCGTCGCATGATGGAGGCATTCCGGAGGGAACTCCTGGCTGTTCCAGGAGTTCACGACGACCCATCACAGTTATGACTCTGTTGGGTTTCAGTCGCTCTGTTCTACAGAGTTTCAGTCGCTCTGTTCTATACAGTTTGTATTTTACCTGTTCAATGCATCCTGTTTGGTGTTCTTCTTTGGTGCATTCAGACCTCCTGAGAGCCTGGCTAGATCCAAGCATTGCTGGGATAAGGCACTACAGTGGGGTGATTACAGGCAGTGTGCTGATTCCCTTTACTGGCACTTACGTAAGTCTAAAACAGACCAAAAGGGTGTTGGTCACTGGGTTCGCCTTCGGCGGGCAAAGGAGACTTCCATCTGCTCGGTCCATGCCATGGAACTGTATTCCCGGATAGCACCAATGGGTGAGGGTCCCCTATTTAGATGTGCGGATACCACCCCACTTACCTTGCATCAGTTTGGGGCCATTTTCAAGAGAGCGGCCAGGCAGCTTGGATTGCCAGCTGATATGTTCGGCCTGCACTCGTTCAGAATTGGGGCGGCTTCCACTGCAGCGAACATGGGGTTCACTGCCTTGGCCATTCAAGAGGATTGGCAGCTGGAAGTCGGGAGCTTTTAGGTACTACGTACATTAACAGCTCAGTGGGGTCGGAAGGCCAGTGTGCCTTGGAGTGTGCCACACAGCAGCAGGGAAGACGGGCAGTTGGCTTCCCCGTGGGGTTGCCTGTAGGCTGAGGCCTTATGGAGGGTCAGTGTGCCCTGGTTGCATTCAGTTCCAGTGGGGACCAGTGAGTTGTGTGTTGTGTGTTGTTGGGTGCTGGTTGCACGCTTACCTTGCTCCTTTGTTTCGACAGGTCCGCACTGGCCAGGCCCTGTTCGGATCCTCATCTGTGGCCACTCTATTGTTTTTTGGACCAGGAAGAGGGCCCTGTCTTCTAGTTTTGGCTCCAACTGGGCTTGGGTGCCCTCGCGCGGATCTCATGGGCAGTGCGCAGGGGCATGCGTTGGGGCCAGCTCCTACCCATCATCTACAAACAGTTAACCGGTCAGCCTCCTCCTCAGGTAATATTGATCCACCTGGGCAAAAACGATCTGGGGCAGCGAACTACAACCTCGCTGTGGGTCCAGGCATGCAGGGACTTTGCAATGCTAAGGGAGTGGTTCCCGGGAGTGCGCATCCTGTGGTCCAATCTGTTGCCCCGCGCGTTTGGCGCTGGGCCCGGAATGTACACAGGATTGACATAATGAGGAGGAGGGTCAATGATTACCTGGGTAGGGTGGTGGTTCGCTTGGGCAGTGCAGTTATTAGACACCCAGGCATTGTGTTTTCACTGCTTGCCCTTTACCATGGTGATGGGGTACATCTTTCACCGTCCGGAAATGACATCTTTTTGCGGGATTTGCAGCAAGGTCTGAGAGGTGTTTTAAGAGGTTGGGAGGAGGAAGGACAAACACGAGGTTGTCCTCCCTAATGGCATGAAAGGTGCGGGGTAAGGGGAAAAACCAGACAGCTCACGGGTGTTCATGCCAGGGCAGCAAGGCCGTGGGGGAATCTCCGCAGCTCCGATGATCCCTACCCGGCTCAAAGAGCAGCTGGGAGAACCCCATTGACTGGCTCGAAGTGGCCAGCTGCCCAGGCCCCTTAGGGGGCAATTAAGATAGCCCAACCAGTGTAATGATTGAGAACGGACTCAAGTTGTATGGTTCACCCAATGAGATCAGGGGTGGTGATCTCTAGGCCCGCCACCCCAGGCAGTACCCTGCACCTTAAAAAGGGGAGGTAACCCCCTTTTTTCTGTCATGTTTAGTTAGTCCTTGTTTCCAAATCCTTTATATGTTATTCAGTAAAGTGATCCCCCTCTTGGTACACCTCTGGAAAGACTTCATGGCTGTTCCAATGGCATTGAGCATGTATTAATAAACCCATATACTACTACTGTAACAAAAGAGGAAGAAGCCTCAGAGCGCAATACTAAACTGCGCTGGAATAGCAAGGCCGGCAGGCCTGCGTTGTATCTAGCGTAGCTTTGAGGAAACTGGGGAGGCTTCCTGGGGCAAGGGCCTGTTTGCCCTATGGGTTCCTTGGATCTGGACCTAACAACTGCATCCCATCTCTCCCCCTCCCCGGGCCAGTACGCCTACCGGCCTGAGTTCAGCTAGTGCAGGGCCGGCACTGCGGCGCCTCTGCTCTGCCCCTTTGGACCAACACTGCTACTAGCATCGGCCCAACAACACTAGCAACGACACGGGGGCACTGGTTGGCACTCCCATATTGGCACTAGCTATGTAGGACCGGTGCAAGCACGTTGCATCCGCCCAAGGCGCGTCTTTAGATTGCGCCCTCAGTGTCATACTCACTGGTAAACCTAGGATGGGCTGTTAGGATGGGCTGTTGAAACTATTCCTGGAGATTATTTTCCCCAACATAAAGTCTTGTTGAAAACTCTTGGAGGCTCCGTTAAGACCTCTGGGACCACTTTCAATAGCCACCTGGGAGACTGACACAGATTCCTGAAGGTTCCTGCCACACACAGTTTGATTACCCTGGTGTGAATTAGGCATTTGGGGGCTATTCCTAAACAGGATGCTTTGTTTCCCTATCATTCTTGTTACAAAAAAGGCACCAAGATGGAGGCTTGGTTTAAATATTCAGAGTTCAGCTGGCGGAGTTCTTTGAACTCTGCTCAGCCTATACTATGACAAGCCACTGAAATGAAGGAGCCGTTTCCTGACTTCATCCTTTAGTGCCTTCCGCACTCTGCGGAAGCACCAGAACAAGGAAATGTCATTTCTCTTTCTGCTTCTCCTCTGAACACATTCGGCTTGCAGCAGTCTTATAAAGGCCCTATTTTCAGTCCATCCTCTGAATGGGGTCAGCAGACTCTTTGGGGACCAGAAAAGAGGGCCTTTCATCCTCCTTCTTTAGCAGGCTCAAAAATAAAAAATAAAAAGACTTCATATCATCTCTTTATGTAGGTACTGCTGAAAAAAAAAAAAAGAATACATCATTATCTGTTCATGGAAGGCTGAGAGCACAATCCTAACCTGGAGTTAGGCTGGCACAGTTTGATCAGCAAAGTTTGGCCAGCACCAAGGCCACAAGCACCAGGGTTCAAAGAGCGTTTGAACCACTCTTGGAGTCAGGGGGGATGGCACACGTCTGTTTGCTGGCCTCTGACTCTGAGAAAAGTCCCAATATACTTTATGGTGTCCCTTGTGCTAGCCAAACTTTGCTGGCCTAACTGTGCCGACCTAGCTCCAGGTTAGGATTGTGCCTTGAATGAAAGAAACCAGGCTACCTTTGCCATATTGTTCATTTTTATTTGCTCCACAGTTCAATTCATTATACCTAAGGACCCAGTTAGTAATACTTAATCTTGCATTTTATTTCGGTGGAGTTACTGAAAAAGCAGTGTTTCGGCGGCGGGGGGGAGGGGAATGAGAGAGATTCTTGATGTTTGCATTTTGTGAATGATTGCAAGTGTGGTCATTAATGGATGAGCACTTGCAGCTGTTCTACATCTGAATGGCTAGCTGGGGGCATCTCTCCGGAGATGAATGGGGCTCCTCTTTGCTACAAAGCTTCCCCCCTATCTATTCCCTTTATGGAAAGCCTCAGTGTTAAAGCTACAAGAAAAACGTGATTCTTCAGTGATTCTGGCTGGGGTTTATACCTCCTCAGGCTCCCAGTACAGAATCTGGGCTGATCTGATAACTCGAATGGAAAGGATATATCCAGATTCCTTACTTATTGTATTAGGGGACTTCAATAAGGCAAATCTGACTCATGTATTGCCCAGATACAGACAGTGTGTTAGCTGCTAGGGACAAGAATATATTAGATCATCGTTACACCACACTAAAAGGTGCTTACCGTTCTGTCCCTCGTGCAGCCCTTGGTCTTTCAGATCACTGCATGATTTTCCTTATTCCAACTTACAGGCAGAAACTTAAAATGGCAAAGCCTAGGGTTAGAACAGTAAAGAGATGGATTGAGGAGGCAAAATTAAAGCTGCAGGCTTGCTTTGACTGTACCAATTGGAGTAGTTTTGAGGCTGCCTCTACAGATTTGGATGAACTTACTGATACTGTGACATCTTATATCAGTTTTTGTGAAGACTTGTGTGTGCCTACGAAGACTCTTCGTACTTCTAATAACAACAAACCTTGGTTTACAGCAAAACTTAAACAACTTCGTCATGCTAAGGAGGTGGCTTACAGGAATGGGGATAGGATTTTGTATAATAAGGCCAGGAACGCATTGACCAGAGAGATCAAGGTAGCGAAAAGGAGTTATTGTGGAAAATTGAAAAACCAAGGCTCAACCAATGATCCTGCCACTGTGTGGAGTAAATTAAGGCTATAGAAAATCTTCTCCTTCTGTGGAGGTGAGCCATCAATTGGCAGAGGATCTAAATATGTTTTATTGTACGTTTGAGAAAAATCTATTATCAACCACTACTCATTTGGGCCCCGATGCAGTAACAGTAAATGCTTCCTCCACTACTGTTTCTGTTCCCTGTGGCCGTCCACCCAGGACAATCTGTGAGAAGGATGTGCGAGGCCTTCTCCAAAGACAAAAAGTTGGGAAAGCTCCAGGCCCAGATGGGGTGACTCCTTCCTGTTTGAAAGTCTGTGCTGTACAACCGGCCCCCATTCTAACCAAGATTTTTAATTTGTCATTGGAGTTGTGTAGAGTTTCTTCTTGTTTTAAACTTTCTACCATTATTCCAGTACCTAAGAACGCTTCTGTTAAAGAGCTGAATGAGTATAGACCTGTTGCTTTGACATCTGTGGTGATGAAGATCTTTGAGAGGTTAGTGCTGGCCTACTTGAAAGACATCACTGACCCGTTACTGGATTCTTTGTAATTTGCCTATCGAGCAAATAGGTCAGTGGACGATACTGTCAATATGGCACTGCATTATATCTTGCAACATCTCGATTCTTCAGGGACCTATGCACGGGTCCTTTTTGTGGACTTCAGCTCAGCATTTAACACCATTATTCCAGCTACTCTTTATCCTAAACTGATCCAGCTCTTTGTACCTGCTCATGTCTGCCAATGGATAACCAGCTTTTTGACAGACAGGAAGCAATGGGTGAGGCTGGGGAAAATCATGTCCAATTCTCGAGCAACTAGTACAGGAGCTCCTCAGGGATGTGTGCTCTCCCCGTTGCTCTTTTCTCTTTACATGAATGACTGTACCTCAGTGGATCCCTCTATTAAAATTCTGAAGTTTGCAGATGATACAACAATCATCAGACTTATTCATGATGGCGATGAATCTGCATACAGATGGGAGGTTGAACAGCTTGCCCAGTGGTGTGGATGTAACAATCTGGAACTGAATACACTAAAAACAGTGGAGATGGTAATAGATTTTAGAAGGCGCTCCTCTACTTTATCTCCACTGACCATATGTGGTAGTATGGTATCAGTGGTGGAGTCCTTCAAATTTCTGGGTTCTGTAATCTCCCATGACTTGAAATGTTTGGTTAACATCAGTTCCATTATTAAGAAAGCACAGCAGAGGATGTATTTTTTGCTCCAACTTAAGAAATTTAACCTGCCTCAAGAGCTGTTGATTCAGTTTTATGGAGGAATCATTGCATCTGTTCTTTCTAATTCTATAACGATCTGGTTTGGTTCAGTGACTAAACAGGATAAGAATAGACTCCAAAGTACAGTCAAAACTGAAGAAAGAATAATAGGAGTCAGCTTGCCCTCTATGGACGATTTATATACTGCTTGGATGAGGAAAAGAGCAGAGAGGATTGTTGCAGATCGCTCTCACCCTGCCCGCAATCTTTTTGAACTTCTTCCCTCCAGATGTCGTTATAGGACATGGTATATTAAAATAACCAGGCACAAGAACAGTTTTTCCCCCCATGCTTTTGGGCTACTGAATAGCTGATGATGTTGATGTTTTGGTTTTGATTTGGATAAGTTTAGAGTTAGTGGGGGCTTGTTAATGTGATGGTATTATTTATTAGTTTAAGATATATGTGAGAGCTTTTGGGCCGAAGTAAAATTCCATGTATGGTGAAATTCCATGTATGGTCAATAAAATTCTATTCTATTCTATTCTAAAATCTCCCCCCACCCCGGAGACATTTTCAAATCAGTGCCATTTATTTCAGAAAGACTTCAGGGTACAGCAGGAAAAGATTTTGTGGATTGGTGTTCTTCATCTGAGTGAAGTCAGGACAATACCCTAACTAGCTTGGCTTTCACTCACCAAGTCCACCCATCTAATATGGATGCCCAGATGGTCATAAACTCCACAATCTGATGGACCACTAATGGACATCATCCACCCTTAAGGTTTCTTACAGTCCAATCCTATCTAAACGTCCAGTGCTGATGCACCTGTGTCAACAGGGCATGCACTGCATCCTGCAGTGGAGGAGCAGTCACAGAGGCCTCCTCAAGGTATGCCATGTTAATGTCAAGCCCAGGAATATGGGTGGGAGTTCCAGCTTTGCTCCCTCTAAGAAAGCATGTGTGTAGCCAAGCCCTCAGCAGCTTTTGGGGACCAGAGTGGTTTGATGGACTCACCAAGCAGACCTTATAGTTGCCAAATAATGGCAACCCTTGTGCAGAAACTATTCAAAAGCCTCATGGGCTGCAGGGAGTTCTGGTGTCTGTACAGAGTTCTTCATGAGCATCTTTGGTCTTTGGTTTCAATCAGTGCCAGATCTGGCTAAGTTACGTCACGCTTGAAGGCCCCTTGTTACTGAAGAATGCCAGGTGCAAGGGAGTGTCAACAGGATGCAAGCATCTTGTTGTCTCGTGTGCTCCCTGAGGCACCTGGTGAGCCACAGGCACCTGTGAGATACAGGAAGGTGGACTAGATGGGCCTTGGCTCTTCTTACGTTCTTAGATTCTTTAAAAAACATTGCACCCCTTGTGAAAAAAATCACACCAAAATGTCCTGCACAAACTATTTTTAAAAAGTCTGCACACACACACACACACACACACACACACACACACACACACACAGAGAGAGAGAGAGAGAGAGAGAGAGAGAGAGAGAGAGAGAGAGAGATTCAGCACATATTAAATGTGTAAATACCCCCCCCCAAAAGCATTCTGAAGAAAAATTAAGCCCCTCTGCAGATTGTGAGTCCCTCAACCAGTGGTTCTCAAACTTTTTTGACTGGTGGCTCCTTTGGTTTACATTGGCCATGTCTCCTCATTAGGGCTTCAATCCTATACATTGCATAGGGTGACGGGCTTCCACAGCTCCCCAGGGAGCCAAAGTACACACTTTGGGAACCACTGCCCTAACCTATTGCTTGTATGCTTAAATCCAGGACTGGTTTCTATACTGGGAGAGCAGAAAGTAGAGAAATTCATAGGAAGCTTAGAGTCACCTTGTTAGTCAGACATAATCTATCTGGCTCATCATTGTTGACCCAGACCAGCAGTGGCTCTCCAGAGTTCCAGACAAGGATTTGTTCAGACAGGATGCCAGGAAGCCAGAACTTTCTGCTTGCAAAGCAAAGACTCTGCCACTGAGCTGCAGCCCCTCTCTGAAGGCTTGAGTGCCAAAATGTGAGAAATGAACAGTTTGAAAGAAGAGAAGGGCTCCTTCTTGTTCCTGCTTCAGGATTTTCTCTATCACGTTGACATGAAGCCAGAAGCATACATAAGACCCATAGCTCTAGAGGAGTGAGGGGAAGGTGGCACAGCTTCATGAAGTCCATGAGGAATACTCCTGCAACAGGCAAGACAAGCACACATGTGGACCTAAGGCAGCAATCCTATACCCCAGTGGTTCTCAAACCTTTTAGCACCAAGACCCACTTTTTAAACTGCCAATCTGTCCAGGACCCACCAGAAGTGCTATCATGGCCAGAAGTGCTGTCATTGTGAGGCCAGAGCCTGTTGCTTTCCTGTTGTTGTTGTTGTTGTTGTTGTTCAGTCGCTAAGTCGTGTCCGACTCTTCGCGACCCCATGGACCACAGCACGCCAGGCCTCCCTGTCCTCCACTAGCTTCCGGAGTTCGCCCAATTTCATGTTCACCGCTTCGGTGACACTATCTAACCATCTCATCCTCTGCCGCCCCCTTCTCCTGTTGCCTTCAATCTTTCCCAGCATGAGGGTCTTTTCTAAAGAGTCCTCTCTTCTCATGAGGTGGCCAAAGTATTTGAGCTGCAGCTTCAGGATTTGTCCTTCCAGGGAGCAATCAGGCTTGACTTCCTGGAGGATTGACCGATTGAATCTCCTTGCAGTCCAGGGGACTCTCAAGAGTCTTCTCCAACACCATAATTCAAAAGCATCTATTCTTCGGTGCTCTGCCTTTCTTATGGTCCAGCTCTCTCAGCCATACATTGCTACTGGGAAAACCATCGCTTTGACTATGCGAACCTTTGTTGGCAGGGTGATGTCTCGGCTTTTTATTAAGTTGTCTAGGTTGCTTTCCTGAGATCGCAGCAATAAGATGGGTTACTTCTCATATAAGCATATGAGTTCCTAGGTGAGGAAAAAAGTGTTTATTTCTGGTCATGACTTGCTTAATGACATCACTTTCGGCTTAATGACATCACTTCTGGCCCTTAGCAGGCATCATGAATGCTATTTGGCCTGCTGTTTGAAACCAGTTTGACCCCCGCCCCCCGGTTTAGATAGTACAATGTTTTGCTTGCTGAATGTGCTGCTCCAATTTGATAAGTAAACCTGCTCTATTGCCTCATTAACTGCCCAATCCTATTTCTTGCCACTTTATAAGCCATATCTAGAGGTGTTTGAAAATGGTGTTAGTTATTTTACTCAGAAGTAAACCCATTGTATTTAGTAAGACTGTGGACCTGATCCTATCCAACTTTCCATCACCAATGCAGCAACGGGGCTTGCACTGCATCCTGCGGAGTGGGAGCAGTCATGGAGGCCTCCACAAGGTAAGGGTTCTTGTTCTATTACCTTGGGGCTGCACTGTAGTTGCATTGAAACTGGAACGTTGAATAGGATTAGGCCTCTAGGCTGTAATCCTATTTTACCGGAAACAAACACCTCTAGCTATATCCTATATCCTATATCCCAGTTGTTCTTAAACCTTTTATATAATGGGACCACTTTTTGGATGACAGTCTGTTGTGAACCACCAGAAGTGATGTCATTAACCTGGCACTGATGTCATGGCCAGAAGTGATGTAATCAAGCAGGAAAATGTAAATAACTAAATTATAAGTTTACAATAAGTATATGTTATTTTTTTTTAAAAGAACCCTCCTAACCCTCCCAAGTACTTGCTTCTCTGTTTAAAAAAAATCCCCAGAAGCTTTAATCCTATCCACAGTTATCCGGGAGTAATCTGGGACCCATGCAATATCATTGTTAAAACATGGATATGTAGCAGCCTGTTCAAAGTACAGATCTGTAACATTTTCCCAAATGCAGTCACATACCATGGTAGCATCAAGTCTAATATATTAAAAATTAAAGACATATTGAAATGAATGGGGACCCATCTGAAATTGGCTTGCAATCCACCTAACACCTCCTAACCCTCAGCTTGATTTAACACTGCTGTATCCTATCTTTACTCCTTTGTGCTATCAAGAACCATTGTGGTATTTACTTTACCCAAAAGAGGCGTAAAGATATATTAGTCTCTTCTTTTCAGAGTGGAAAAAAGTTCACTCTTTTCAGCTCATCTAAAAACAGATGCCCCCCTTTTTGGTAAATTGGATTACCAAAGAGGGTCGGTTTTGGTAAGACCAATCCTATCCCATTTTCCAGCACTGATGCAGATACAATACAGCCCCCAGATGAGGAAATAAATAAATATTCTGTTATCTTGAGGAGGCCTCTGTGTCTACTCATCCACTGCAGGATACTGCGCACACTCTGTTGGCATAGTTACATCAGTGCTGGAAAGTTGGATAGGATCGGGCCCTTTATCCACAATTAAAGGATTTATTTAATGGGTAGCCCCTCAGAGAGAGCAATCCTAACCATGGAGTTAAGCTGGCACAGTTAGGCCAGCAAAGCTTGGCCAGCATCAGGGCCACCGTAAAGTGTGCTTGGATCACTCGCGGAGTCAGGGAGAATGTTGCACATCTATGTGCTGGCCTCTCTAACTCCAAGAGTGGTTCAAACTTGCTTTACGGTGTCCCTTGTGTTGGCCAAACTTGGCTGGCCAAACTGTGCTGGCCTAACTCCAGGTTAGGTAACTTACGGTTACCCTTTCTCTAACAGCAGATCAGCAATACGCAGTGTTTTTCCATGCTCAAAAAAAAGTATGAAAATCACAGCCTTGTTGATATCACAGCCTGGATATAAATGCATATGCAAAGCAACTTTTTTTTCATTGTTGTGCACTCTCAGATCTTAGAAATATATTTAAAAAAATAGTTTGTCAAGTCTCTGTCTACACCTGGGTTCCTTTGCCTCAAAAGGAATTCATTTGTCTGCCTTGAATGTGCAGTTTCCCTCTGTGGGATGTGGGCAGCTGATGGAGCCATTTCATCCCTGCACATCAAAGTTTCTTTGCTGCTATTTTGAAACGGAGGCTTTTGTGGCATAGTTTATAGGCATCCATAATGCAGGAAGCCAAAGACATTTCCAGCCCCGTATCGCCTTTCGCTTTTCCAAGACTGGGTCCTGCTTGTTCATTTTGTCCATAATTAGCCCAATTCAAGCTGTTCCCGAACTGGACACCAGATGGCATTAGTTAGGCTGACACAAGACAAATGCCAGCTCCTTCCCACCCCCTGCTCTGCCGCCAGACTGCCAGCAACAGCCCATCTGCTCGCAGCATTCCCGCTATGTGCTGTACAATGTTTTGCATGTGCTTTCTGAGAAAGAAGCTCGCTCTCCATTAGTGCATAATTAAACGCAGTAAAAACAGCATCATGATGATGGAGGATTTTTTTTGAATGCTGCCAGAAACGGGCACCTCATGTGGCAAACTTGAGCTTCGTACCTTCTCCGCATAAACAAATCAGTCTCAGAATTTGAGCTGAGCCTCCACAGAATGGTGTGCGGAGCTGCTGGTGAGCTGAGCCCCTCAGCTCAGCTTGATGGCTGAGCTCCTCTCAAACCTGCTCCACTAGATGTGCTAAATGGGTTCAGAAGACGTATCAATTTACCACCGTCCAAATAGCACCATGCAGGAGAATATGTTTCCCATTACTTGGTTGAGTTTTTTCTTTGAAGGGGGTTGGTTGGTGGGTTGGTGCATAAAAAACACCCCCCCTTCTCTAGGTATGCTATGAGCTAAAATATCCCATTTCTCTCTCCTTTTCAGTGATTATCCTTGGCTGCTGCCTGTCAAAATTTCTCAGACTCACCTATGCAGTAGTGTAGTTAAGCTGGAGTTATTGCTCCTCCATCCACAGCAGAGAGCTGGTTTTCCACTGTCTCCACTGGGGAGTGACAATGGACACTGGGAGCGCAATCCTAACCTGGATTTAGGCTGGCACAGTTAGGCCAGCAAAGGCAGGCACAAGGAATATTATAAAGCAGTGGTATTCAAACTTTTTAGACCAGGACCCACTTTTTAGAAAGGCACTTGTGTTGGGACCCACCAAAAGTGATGTCATTAACCTAGAAGTGATGTCATAGCCAGAAGTGACATCATCAAGCAGGAAGTGCTGTGATTGTGACATAATAAAATGACACTCCTGCAATGCAAACTGGCATTCTTGGACTGTAGCAATTGTACAACCATAAAACATCCCTGACAGAAAGCAAGATTGGGACAAAATATGACGTAAAGCACCGAACTAAAAACAATTAAAAAAAAAACCTCACTTGAAAATTCAAACAGTTAAAACTCGCAAAAGAAATGTAACAAGAGTAAGGCCTGCAGTTTCCAAAATGGCTGCTCCCTGCTTTCCACTGCCTACCTAACATCAGGTTGTGACCCACCAAGTGGGTCCTGACCCACAGTTTGAATAACACTGCCATAAAATACTCTCAGAAAGTGGTCCAAGAGTGCTTTACGGTGGCTCTTGTGCTGGCCAAACTTTGCTGGCCTAACTGTGCTGGCCTAAATCCAGGTTAGGATTGTGCTCTGGGTGATTGTGCATATTTGTTCTACCTGAGCAACTGCCTGTAAAGGGCTCATAGGTGTAATGGCATAACTGGAGGGGCTGGAACTCAGGGCTGTGTGATGCAATGATCATCCCCTTGCCTGCACAGACACCTCTCTCCCTGTGCATGCGTGACTTTGGGTTCGGAAACGGTTCCATTTGGAGCTGTACAGCAGCCCAGGTGGAAGGAAGGAACCATTTCCTGGTGCTTCCGTGGGCCCGAAGGTACGACTTGGAGAGGCCAGCACACAGACATGAGCCATCCTCCCTGACTCCGAGAGTAGTCCTGTGCTGTGCTGGCTTGTGCTGGCCAAACTTTGCTGGCTTAGTTTATGACGGCCTAAATCCAGTTTAGGATTACGCTCTCAGTGTTCCAGTCATAAGAACATAAGATCAGCCCTGCTAACTGGGCAAGAGGCACTTTTTTCAAGTAGTGTTCCTCTTATATTTAGCAGGGGGAGAGTAATGGTCCCTCTTCACCCCTGTGCAATCATTCTAATAGCCGTTGCTGGTGGTTTGCCTTTTGTTTAGATTGTGAGCCCTTTGGGACAGGAAGCCATTTAACTTTATTATTATTACTATTTGCATGTAAACCGCTTTGTGAACTTCGTGTTGAAAAGCAGTATATAAGTACCTGTTGTTTTGATTGATAGATAAGAAAAGCCCCACTTGATCTGGCTAAAGGCCCATCTAGTTCAGCTTCTTGTATTTCACAGTGGCCCACCAGATGCTGTAGGGAGCACACAAGACTACTAGATACCTGCATCTTATTGCTAGTCCCCTGCATCTGAAGCATTCTGAGGTTGCACGACCCATCATGGCCTGGACTTTTCCTCCAGAAAATAGGTCTCATGTCCTTCCCTCCCTTTCAGGGCTGGTGCACTTAGGCACACACATATTTTGCATCAGCTGATTTTGCAGTGCACAATGATCTGCTGCTGAATATTCAAACTGGCTCCATTGACAACTATTATGTCTGAGGTGCTATCAAAAGATGTTAACATTTTATTTGTGAGGTCCAGATCTGCTATGGCTCAGGTGCATATTCAAGTCACCATCTGATGCTACAATCCTCTGGTAAATACATGTGCATGCATGCGTCATACCCTCCACCATTTCCTAGCTTCAGTGGCAGAGTTGTCTGATCACTGCCACTTTGCACATCAGTAGGAACCACTGAATCGCATAAATGTTTTGAAAAACTTGCTTCTAAGTGAAAGTGAAACCATTCTGACATTTGTGGCAAGGAATATGGCTGCTCTGAATTTGCAAATCTGTCTCAGAGGATAAACTGTTTTGAAAACTTTATGCTCTGCATATGGTGACAATATGGGATATTTTGCTTAATATTACAGCACTTGAAATATTATGACTACTTGTGCACAATAAGGCACCCAAACTGGTAATATAAAAAAGGCAAACGTCAGGGCAATTATCCAAATGATTCTGATATCATGGCATGTTGCAATTAAACAAAAAACAGAATAACAAAATAACAACCAGACAACCATAAACATTATTTCTACAGTATTGTCTAGCAGACACACTGGTACATTCTAAGCGCGCAATCCTAACCAGTTTGGCTGCCACAAAGGTTACCATAATGTGTGTTTGGACCACTCTTGGAATCAGGGAGGAGGGCGCACATCTGTGTGCTGGCCTCTCTGACTCTGAGAGTGGTCCAAACATACTTTACGGTGTCCCTTGTGCCGGCCAAACTTTGCTGGCATAACTTGTGCTGGCCTAACTCCAGGTTAGGATTGTGCCCTGTGTTAGCATTTTCATGAACTGTAATTTTCAATAAATGTTGTAACATGACACTGTATTTTTATTTAATTGTGGTCGGTCAGTCTTTATCACTATTAGTTCCCATCAGCAGGCAACTCAAATGGATTTTGGTCATAACATCTGCTGTCAAAATAAACACGAAAGCAAAATGGCTTGATCTGTAACCTGCCTTTTCTGATGGAAATCACAATCCATCCAGACATAATACATTCTGTCAGTCTTAACTGGCTTCTGGTCTGTTTCGAAGCCCTGCTCAAAGTGCCGCTTTAACCTCTAAGCCCAACATTACTTGGGTACCTAAAGGACCACTTCCTGCATCATGGACCTCACCTGCCCAATTATTCAATTGTACCCCATGAAGTGAGGTGTTGTGAAAAGGGGGCAGAGCCTTTTGGGTTGTGGCAAATCATTTTGGAAGGCTGTCTCTAGTAGGCTCACCTAGCACCAAGCCTTATTTTTTGCTCCATGGAAGATCTCCCTTTGACTATTCCCTCGACTTTTCAAGAAAGCAGGGAATGAAGCAGTGCCCAGAAAAAGGCAGTGGCATTTGATGTACTCCCTCAGGCACTGAAAATCTTAGGGCTGAGATCTTAGGCAAAGTGAGAATTGGCCATAACACCCTTCTATAGTCGTTTTACTTTGATTTGGTGAAAGTAGGTCCAGGAAGGAATAGCAGGATGGAGTAACAATTCTACAGCTGTACCCAGTAGCATAACTACAGGGGTTGGTAGAAGGGGTAAGTACTACAGGTGCCACAATGCACCAGTCCTACTCACCATTGGAGCCATTCTGGGCTGCAATGGCAATGCGCTGCATGTTCTGCCACTGCCCAGAATGGCTCTGATGGCAAGTGGGAGAGGATGCATATACAGCGCATTGCAGTGCCTGCAGTACTTACTGTGACCCCCCCCCCCCCGGTTCCCCCCCATCGGGCAATATCCTTTGTTTCTGGCTCTATCCCAACATAACAAAGAATCTCTCTTGACCAGTCGTCTTGGGCTTTCTGGAAACTCATTCTGCCTTTGCCCTCCATATGAGTTTCCCACATCTAGTCCAGAGATGTTTATGCAACTCCAATTCCACCGTATGACATTTCAGCTGGTATTAAGCTTTATTAAAAGTTTTGGAATTCAAAATCAGGTGTTTCCCCCAACATCACAGATTATTGTCCTCCCACCCGCTTCACTCAGGCCCCTCTACGTCACCTAATTATGAGGGCTCCTATTCTGATATCGCGGTCGCTTCAAATGTCGCCTCCGGCCATGTGATATTGGAATCTCTCCAGTCTGATTATGTCTGCTGATCTTTGGACAGTGGACTTCTGTACAGTCAGCCATCTCGTGGCCTGTCAATCACAGCTGTTCACTTGATGATGATGGCTTCGTATATGCCTCAGGCGAAGATCGGAAAGAGCAGAGCAAAGCTCCAGCCTTTTGGCTGCAGTAGGCTGTTTCTCTGAATTCACGCAGAGCCATCCATTTGTGTTTTTTTTTTATTCAATTACAGCCCGCCATCTGCCTTCCTTGCCATTCGCAACACACGGCGTACAGATCGAACAAAAGAACACAATTTTCCTCGACTGATGCGCTTCTGGAAGATTTGCAGGTGCGGTTTTTAAAGTCAAAAAGGGTGCGCTGAGGGAACATGAAGAGGAGCTTCAGGGCTTAACTGGGAATTATTTATTTGCTTCTCAAAAAAAAAAAAAAAGGAAGATCTGAAGCAAAGACTCTTACTTGGTCTTCCGCTCAGCTTCCTGAGTCCTTGCAATGATGACACAGTAATGTACTCCATCCTGAAAGCAGTGCAGGTATCGACTGGATTGAAGGGCTGCCAAGTAAAACTGCTATGAAGCTGCTTGAGCTCAGCAGTGCTGTCATGAAGCATTCTGCCTCAGGGCACTGCTGCTGAAAAATGCAGTAAGATCAGGGCTGGCCTCTCTGAAGGGGATCTGACATCACATCAAGCGGTGAATTGGAGGGGAGTGGCAAATGAATGCGGGGTGCCTGCACCATGTATCTTTTTTGCCACCCCTTCCCAGGCCTCTACCAAGGAGCCACTTGAATCTATATATATAAAGAAGAGCGTGGGTGTGGATGTGTGTTTGTATGTATGTATGTTTCGCATAGACTCCGCAACACCTGGAGCGATTGGCACGAAACTCGGCACGCATACACCTTGCGGCCTGGTGACAAACACTGCGGTGGTCTGGCCCCCCTAGCGCCCCCAGGGGTGGGGGTACGCGGGGGTCCACACGTGACAACGGTCAAGAACGGCCGAAATCGGCGTCAAATCCACAGTTTCCGGGGTCGCTGAGATGAACGGCGACACCCCTCACGCCGTCGGAGTCCAGGTTCAGCCTCCCCTCGACGTGGGGGGCAAGAAGGGGTGCAAAACAAAATGTCCACCATGCCCCGCTGTTGCGCCTGGACCAATTGGCGCCAAACTCGGCATGCGGAAGCCTAGCGGCCTGGCCACAAACACTGCGAGGGGCGGGGCCCTATAGCACCCCCGGGGGTGGGGGTACGTGGGGGTCCCCATGTGAAGATGGCTGAAAACGACTGAAATCTGCATCGAGTCCATAGTTTCCGGGGTCACCGAGACGACCAGTGACGCTCCCGACACAGTTGGAGTCTGGGTTTGGCCCCCCCCTTGACGTGGGGGGCGAGAAGGGGTGCAAGACAAAACATCCGCCATTCCCTGCTGGAACGCCTGGACCGATTGGCACCAAACTTGGCATGCAGAAGCCTTGTGGCCTGGCCACAAACACTGCGGAGGTTGGGCCCCCCTAGCGCCCCCAGGGTGGGGTTACGCGGAAGGCCCCGTGTGAAAATGATCGAAAACGGCCGAAAACGGCATCGAGTCCATAGTTTCCAGGGTCGCCGGGACGACCAGCAACACTCCCGACGCTGGTGGAGTCCGGGTTTGGGCCCCCCTCAACACGGGGGGCCAGAAGGGGTGCGAAACAAAACATCCACCATGCCATGCTGGAACGACTGGACCTGTCGACACGAAACTTGGCACGCATACACCTTGCGGCCTGGCAATAAACACTGTGAGGGTCGGGCCCTCCTAGCGCCCCCGGGGGTGGGAGTACGCGGGGGTCCCCATGTGAAAATGGTAGAAAACGGCCAAAATCGGCATCGAATCCACAGTTTTCGGGGTCGCTGAGACGAGCGACGACGCTCCCGAAACAGTTGGAGTCTGGGTTTGGCCCCCCCTCAGCGTCGGGGGCGAGAAGGAATACAAAGCAAAAGGTCCGCCATGCCATGCTGGAACGCCTGGAGCGATGCGCACCAAACCCGGCACACGCTTGCCTTGTGGCCTGGTGACAAACATTGTGGGGGTCAGGCCCCCCCCAGCGTCTCCGGGGGTGGGGGTGCACAGTGGGCCCCATGTGAAAACAGTCAAAAACGGCCAAAATCGGTGTCAAATCTGTAGTTTCTGTGGTCACTGGGGCAAGCGGCGACACTCCCGATGCCGTTGGAGGCCAGGTTCAGCCCCCCCCCTCAGTGTATAGGGCGAGAAGGGGTGCAAAACACAACGTCCGCCATACCCTGCTGGAATGCCTGGAATGATTGGCACCAAACTCAGCACGCGTGTGCCTTGCGGCCTGGCCACAAACACTGCGGGGGTCAGGCCCCCCCAGCGCCCCTGGGGGTGGGGGTGCACGGGGGGCACTGCGTGAAAACGGTCAAAAAAGGCCAAAAGTGGCATTGAATATATAGTTTCCGGGGTCGCCAAGATGAGCGGTGACACTCCCAAAGCCGTTGGAGTCCGGGTTCGGCCCCGTCGGTGTGTGGGGTGTCACCCCTGCAACTGCCCCGCTGCCTCGAACCAGGGACAGGGAGCTTACCTGGCCACAGGGGGCTGCAGGTGGTTGTTTAAGAAGTCTGGTGTTGAGCCCCAGGGGAGTGGAAGGCAGCACACCTGGCACAAGGAAGCCTGGCCGAGCGCAGGGAACTTGCTAGCAGCCTGGGGTGACTGTCTGAGTAGAGGCGAGATCCTGCAAAGGACCATGAGAACTGGGCCTGGCAATGAGACAGGAAGGGGAGGAGGCTGGTCTGGAGCTCATAAGGAGCTCAGACAGGAGAGGAAGAGGTTGCACCTCCGAGGGCTGCTGAAGGGAGGTAGAGTGGGAGGTTGCCCCACTCTGGTCCTCACCTTACCCCAGCCTTGATGGGGCAGCTCAAGCCCTGCTCTTTGGGGGTCCCCTGGCCCTGGAGGTCCCAGAGTTCCAGGCAGGTAGCCGGCCTTGCTTCATTGAATCTGACATCCCCCGAGAGGAAGCTTGAGGTTCTTGGGCCTGGCATGGAGAGCGCCAACCCTCTTACCCTGCGGGCAGCTAGGCCAGCCCCACTCCAGCCACTTGAGGGACTCACAACCGACAGGGACCCCACAACCCACCGCCATCGCCACCAATCCTGCTGAGAAGGGGCCTTTTGGAAGGAAAGCACCCCTTGGACTTAACCCCGCACCCCGGTGAGTGCCACCATTTGTATGGACTATCGGGGGTCCCAGTGAAGTCACGGGCCCCCATGAATGTCAAATCGTTAACCCAATTAAACCGGTCATGTCAAACCTCTACCGCCTCGCAGGTAATTCTCGCCGTGCCCCACGCTCTCGGTCCCCCCTAGCCCCTTGCACCCCTGGACCCGGTGTGGAGATGACAGGGGGTGAGAAGGGGTGAAAAATAAAATGCCCCAAATGACCGACATTAGTCTGTGTGTATGTCTGTTCCAGCATAACTCTGGAATGCCTGGAGCAATTTACACCAAGCTTGGTACACATATGCCTTGTGGCCTGGTGACAAACTCTGTGTGGGTACAACCCCCCTAGCTCCACCAGGGGTGGGGGCGCGAAAAGGGCACCATGTAAACATGATCAAAAACAGCCAATATAGGTGTCGGATCTGTAGTTTTTGGGTTTGCCAAGACGAGCGGTGACGCTCCCGAGGCCGTTAGAGGCCGGGTTTGGCCCCCTTCAGCGTGAGGTGCGAGATGGGGTGTGAAATGAAATGTGCACAATGACCTGTTGGGAAAATTTGTTACCCGGGCAATGCCGGGTAACAAAAAGCTAGTAATATATATTTGTAAAAAACCCATTGAAAAATGATGGTTTAGACTAGCCTACACATGAAAGCTTCCTTGGGCATTTGCTTTGGCATGGGAAAAGAAGGATATGAATGAATGAATGAATGAATGATAGGCTTAGGATATATAACTTGGGATTTGTTGCCCAATTTGTTGAGGCTTGGGATTTGTTGCCCAATTGTAGTTTGTCCATTGCGATGGAAATAACCAGAATACAAAAAAACCCAGATGCGAATGTCTGTGGATTGCAATGACCAGGACACAATCATTGAGGATGCAAGTACAGGAACCCCTACATCTCACTGGCTTTCTTGAACCATTAGCATTCTCTACCATCATTCAGAACGCAATCCTAACCTGGAGTTAGGCCGGTACAGTTAGGTCAGCCAAGTTTGGCTGGCACAAGGGACACCATAAACTATGTTTGAACAGATGTGCACCATCCTCCCTGTCCCCAAGAGTGGCCCAAACGGACTTTACAGTGGCCCTTACGCTGGCCAAAATTTGCTGGCCTAACTGTGCCATCCTAACTTCAGGTTAGGATTGTGTTCTGTCATAGCCTTGCTTGCTCGCTGCATCCACATTCTTCAGATGTGTTTGAAAGCTTTCCTCCATTTCAGTCCCCCATGTTCTTGCCCATTCCTGGGCAGCTGCCTCTCTAGTGCAGTGGTTCTCAAACATTTTAGCCCCAGGACCCATTTTTTTAGAATGGGTCAGGACCCATTGGAAGTGATGTCATTAACCTAGAAGTGATGACATGTCTAGAAGTGACATCATCATGCACAAAGTGCCATCATTGTGATGTAATCAAATGATACCACTAGAATGCAAGCTGGCATTCCTGGGCTGCAGACATTTCACAACCATGAAACATCCCTGAGAGAAAGCAAGATTAGGACAAAATATGACGTAAAAGCACTGAACTAAAAACAATTTTTTAAAAAAATCCTCCCTTGAAAATTCAAACTCTCACAAAAGGAGTATAGCAAGAATAAGGGTCTGCAGCTTCCATTATGGCGGCTCCAGTGGTGTCAGCTTACCGGTACACTGGGTGGGTCTTCTGGGTGATTGGCAGCGCGCTCGCTGCGTTCCGTTGCGTAATGGCGAAAGCCCGCCCGCTGCAGCGGGCGGGCTTTCGCC
>JAJKFI010000027.1:2067420-2097923 GCA_029204185.1 Lerista edwardsae | reverse complement strand
AATAAATAAATAAATAAATAAATAAATAAATAAATAAATAAATAAATAATGGGAGCAAGTTGTTCTCTCAGCCAACACACTGTTGTAGGCAGTAACATTGTGTGTGTGTGGGGGGGGGTGTCACATGACCCTGGCAGCACTCTTCCGGGGGCACCCTCCACCTTGGCTGAACACGAGCAAAGCTCTGATTGTATCCATAGGGTGTTCTAAGACCCAGGGGTTTATGTGTGGCCTCTCTAGGTCTCAGAAGGCCTTCTAAGGCTTTCAGGAGACCTCAGAGGGTCACTTCCAGATTTTCAGGAAAACCAGAAGTGACTTTCTTAAGTCCTTGGAAGGCCTTCTGAGGCCCGGGGAAGCATGCTGCCTTTCTGGGCCTCAGACCATCCCCTGAGTGCAAATGGAGCACAGCTCTGGTTGTATTCAGAAGGAGAGGAGCTGGCCCTAAAAGGTGTGCCCCAGGGCAGTACATTTCCATCTATGCCGCTGGTCGTAGGTGCTGCTGGAATCTCTGCATCGTTCATAATATGCTTCCACTCTTGGTGATTGGTGGCAATATTTCTAGCCTCATTGACAGTCAATAGCTGGTTCTTTAGATCTTCTTCAATATCTCTGAGCCATGTACTCAGTGGTGTCATTCATGGGCCTACTCAGATCCGCATCAGCCCTTTGATAGGCATAAATGGGACCAGGGGGGATTTTGAGACATGGAACAGGGCACAATATCAGTGTCACTGGTGCTACTTATAACCACCCCATGCCTTCCCCTGTCATGCTCAAAACTCTTCCACCTCGTCTATGGTCCACTCTGTCTCCAACTTACCAGCACCAGCAGTGACTGAGCTTCCCAGTTGTGTATGCACACAGTTGCCAGACATTCACACTGGCAGCCTTTTGCATACTGTTGTTTGCACTCAGGCCAGCATAAAGGACTTGTGCCAGCCTAACTCCAGGTTAGGATTGTGCCCTTAGACTTCTGTTATATACAGTGGTTTATGTTCATCCAGTATTTGAATCCTACCTCTTTATTTCTATCTTTGGTTGCAAACCCTTGTATGCTCAGCTCCCCTAGCCTTTATTTTCAAAGGCGCACAATGCAGAAGTGTGGCAATTACATGTGTGAGTGACTCACACATCTGTCTGCTCTTTTCAGAGTATCAAGCCAAGGAGGAATTCACAAGCCTTCCTGTGGGGAAAGAAAGGAACTCTGTTGTCATTTGGAGCATGTGCACTCCTCCATGGGATAATTGTGTGTGAGGTATGGTCATTTCTTAGCACAAGGCAGTGGAAGTCCTATGTTCACCTACTATTACCAAGCTCACATCAAAAGCAAAGTAGATCTCAGATCAGTTTTCTACAGCACCCATACCATACTACAGTTGTACAGTTTCTTTCTGCCATGAAATGAATAATTTGATCTTTATGCACTAAAATGTTTTGCATGACAGATGGACCAAGTCATTTTTGTTCTAACTAGCAGAAAGATGAACATAAGGGGCTGAGTATGGAAAGGAGGTATGTTGTTTCAATTGTCCTTTTACACATGACCTCATTAATCTGAAATTACTTTACTAACCATGCACAGCAATCATCATTATTCATCTCTAATATTAAACATTAGTCTGTTGTTTGCAGAGTACAACATCAAATCTTACAGGAAGAATAAAGGCCTTTATGTTTAATGGTTTCTTTGCACATTAAATGCACCACTATTATTCACTAGTTGAGGGCGGGTCCAGATGTCTTACCTCAAGGCGGCAGTTCTGATGAGTGGATATTGCAATTTCCCAGCATGTAAATTACAGTATTTTATTGCTTCAAAATGAACCCCCCACACCACCTAACAGCAACTGTGATTGTGAGTGCTGTGTTGGAATTGGATGTCTGAGCATTAGGCAATGAATGGGAAGTGCTTATAGGGTCCTGTCACCCCCGCAACACCGCCCCACTGTGACCTGAGAAGGGGGGCCTACTTGGCTGCGGAGGGTCATGGGCTGGCCGCTGGGAAGCCTGGCATCGAGCCCCAGGGGAACTGATGGCAGCTCACCTGGCAGGATGAGGCCTGGCTGAGCTCAGGGAACCTGCAGTCACCTTGGGACAACTCTCTGAGTAGGGGTGAGATCCTGCAAAGGCCAGGCCATCTCATGAGAACTGGGCCTGGCAACAAGACAGGAAGGGGAGGAGCCCAGAGATGCTGGTGAGGAGCTCATAAGGAGCTTAGCAAGCAGAAAGAGGGGACACTCTTCCCTGAGCTGGGGGAGAGGAGTGGGGGCGACCGGGACCAAGTGGGGATCGAGCCCGCTTTGGTTATCACCTTTCTCTGGCCTGTACGGGGATACCCAGGCCCCGCTCCATAAAGGACCCTCAAGTCCCAACATGCCTTGGGCGTGGGGCGAGCCAAGGGGGCTACCCCAAAGTGCTCGTTGGCATCCTAGGACCCTGGCTGGAGAATAAGGCACAGATCAGCTGATCAGGCAACTCGCCAAGCAAACCCAACGCTGGCAAACCAGGAAGACGCTCGAGCAACCACCTGCCTTCTTGCCAGGTTGTGGACCCTGAGGCCAACCGACTGCGGCCAAATTGAAGGCCACGAACCAGCACGCCCACCAGACTACGATGACACTCCTATTGATAGCACTGGGGCTCCGTGAAGTAACGGGACCCCACAGGGACTTGTTTGCATCGCTTCCTCAGGCAAAGTGGACTATCCAGGACTTCTGTGAGGTAACAAGAGTCCTGATGAACATAAAATCCATTACTCGAATAAATCGCCTGTGCTGAGCAACCTCTCAATTCTCAAGTGTTTCTTGCCATGTTCCCCGCTCTCGCTTGCCCAGGGCCCTTAGGACCACCCAGCCGGACCTCCGCAAGCTGGACATGGAGGTGACATGTCCTTAGTATTGAATCACACAACTTCTTCCTGGCCTGAGCTGCCTTGGCTGAAGCTATCACTGGTTACGCCGTGTGGTGAGCTTTCTAGTGTGTGCAGCCTAATGCAGTAGCATACCTGGGGGCGGCAGAAAACCAGGGATCAGACCCCCTGGCTCCAGCCTAGCTATGCTACTAGCCTACAGCCCAATCCTGAACTGCCCAGCTCTTGTAGAAGCATCGATACTAAAATGGCTGCATCCTGCGGTAGCCAGGCAACAACCAGAGGCTCCTCAGTAGAAGGGGACATTTGTTCCATTCCCCTGGGAAAACTCCGCCACCCACAATAGGGCTCCTTGGCTCACTGCAGGCTATTTTGCCACCAGTAGAAGCCACCTCTGGGTCCAACCCCCTCGCGGACTGTCTCCTCCTGGTCCCACCCCTTCCCCCACTCCAAACAAACTTATTGGCAGCCCAGTGTGGACCATGAGGTGTCCCGGACATTCCTTAGCTACATGTTTGTGACTCTTTTAGCTGGCAGTACTCACATACCACTGGTGATAGCAGGCCCTAATGCAATAACAAAGAAGTAAGTGGATGCTTCAGAACTGGACTGGCCCTTCCCATCTAAGTAGGGCCAACCAAGAGCTGTGGGGCCCAATTAGAAACATTCTTTATGAAGCTCCAATATAGCCAAGGCCTATAGAATCTCAGAGTGCAATCCTAACCTGGAGTTAGGCCAGCACAGTTTGGATCAGTGGTGTCATCTAAATGATTTAAGAACAGGTACTCACTTTTGATTGGCATGTGTCGGGACCCACCCACCGGAAGTGACGTCATAAGCCGGAAGTGATGTCATGGCAGGAAGTGACATGAAAAAGCCCTTTTTGAGGCCTCAGACAATTTTAAACTGACCCAACAGTTGCAACAGTATTCCACAGCACCCCCAGAACATGTTAAGGAGGTCTGGCATCATGTTAAAGTGACCCAACAGTTCCAAAACCCCAGAGCAGCTCATTTTTCAGTGACAAGGCAAGGCAAGGCTCCGCTCACTGCCTGCCTGCCTGCCTGGCTCTGAGAACGTGCAGGAAATTCAAACGTTGCAGGGGGCGGAGTCGACAGGTGGGCGGGCGAATGGGCGGGGCCAGCCGTAATCCTAGAAACCGGTACTCGCGTACCCCCACGTACCCCCTGCATGACATCACTGCTCTTCCCCCCATCATAGTGTTTTTTCTAGTGGCTGTTGCTGGTGATGTTCTGCATTTTTTAGATTGTGAGCCCTTCTGGGACAGGGAGCCATTTAATTTTACTTTTTACCTGCAAACTGCTTTGCAAATTTTGTGTTGAAAAGCGGTATATAAACACGATTGCTTGATTGCTTGATTGCTTGATCCTCTTGGAACAGAAAGGCAAATATTCTGTTTCAGCTGAGATTTTGCTTAACAGCAAGCAGTCCTTGGCTCTGATCATCAACAAATATGGAATTCCCTCCCTATTAGTTTTCTGGAAGGGTTTAAGACTCCATTGATTATTAATTTTGCTGCTTGGCTGCAAAAATATGGTGGTTGTTTTAATCACTGTTTTATTGCCTTGGGTTTTTACATGATATTAATTGCTTTCATGTTGTTGACGGAAAAATGTTTCACGTGCTCAGAGTTACATCAGTGTTTCACCTGTGTAGTAAACTACACTTAGTTAGGAGAATGACGGGAAATTTATCTTTTTAAATAAATAGATTGTGGTCTTTTACAGCAGCACCCAAACCTTCTGGCACCGCAACCTGCTTCGTCCTCCAGGATATTCCCTGCTGTGCTGCAAAGCCTTACTGTGAGTCCCCAAGAGGCTGCTTCCAGGTCATGCTGGGCCCATGACCCACTTCATCGGCCCCCATGGGCCCCAAAATTCCTGCCGAGGCGAGGGCAGGCAGGAGGGCCCAGTCGATGCCAGCTTTCCCCACCAGTGTGCCCAGCCCCCTTGGCGACGCCCGCAGCAGGCACATCACCATGCCAAACGTCCAGGCTGAACTTTCCTCAATGACACCATTTTGCATCTCGAACATTCATTTTAAATCCAAACAGGAAAAAAAAAAAGCAAATGTTTGGACTGAAGGTATTTTTGCACACCTTTTTGCACATTTTAATGTACATCTGGAACTCACCACTTTATGGGAGGGGGGAGAAATCCTCAAGGAACTGCTTATTTCATGGTCACACTTTTGAAGTTGATGAGCTGTGCATCAATAGCACAAGCTGTAAGCTTGGTACAGTAAATGTGGGACTGCTGTTACGTTAGTAGAAACGTATTACAATTATTTCAGATTGTTCGCCTGTGGGTAGGATGGCTCTATTTTTCTGTTATTGTACAGAACTGATATGTAGCCATATGCATAATAAATCTTATTGGCGCACAATGGAAACATTAATGGGATATTGAGAAGTTGATCTTTTTTCTGTAATGAACTACACTACTCTAAAGGGAGATCCCATTTATACTGGAGGAACTCATCATAATGTTGAGCCATTTTAGATGACAAATATTGGCATGGGAATAGCTTAGCTTTGTTTGGTATTTTATTGTATTTTTTTTTTTAAATAATTGACTGTATCCTAAGGAAATCAATGTAACAAATTAGTCAGGACTAAGCTGACAACAGCGATCTGACTCCGTTCTATGCTGCGAATGGTCCACAGTGTGCCATGGGAATTTGGGGGAGGGCTTTTTTCAGTAGTGGGGGAGCCCCCCACCAGCAACATGGTGTGCCTTGTCAATTTAAAAAAAAAGTGATGGTGTGCCTTGACAATTTTAGCAACTTGCCAGTACATCTTGAGATGAAAAAGGTTGAAGATCTCTGCTCTAGGGTAATCGAAAAATTGAGCCCAGGACGGGGCATTGCAGACAGAAAGAGACTACGAGCACAATCCTAACCTGGAGTTAGGTCGGCACAGTTAGGCCAGCAAAGTTTGGCCAGCACCAGGGACACTGTAAAGTATGTTTGGACCACTCTCAGAGTCAGAGAGGCCAGCACACAGACGCCCGCCATCCTCCCTGACTCCAAGAGTGGTCCAAAAGCACTTTATGGTGGCCCTTGTGCTGGCCTAACTGGGCTAGCCTAACTCCAGGTTAGGATTGCTCCCTTCTATGCATCCAATTCTATGGATGTCTACTCAGAAGTAAGTCTTCTTCAGTTAAGCGGCACTTACTCCAGGTAAGTGTGGAGAGGATTGGATTGCAGTATTAATTCTATGTCTGGAGACCAGTAAATTTCCCATAGTTACAGACAAACTTCAGCCCCCACAAACATGTTCCCCTTTACTTTCCCATATGTAGAGGAATGGGCTACATTCACTCCAATAACGAGTGAATTCTTGAAGTTGCTGTTGTAATTAGGGCCAGTCGTGCTCTCCACCACTGAGAACAACTAACAGCTAACCTGGCTGTCATTGACTAAGATCCCACCAATGGGGCCTAACTGCACAAAAGTCCTGCAGCTGCCCTACCCTGTCCTAATGATGGGAATACTGTGCGTAACAAAAATCAGCCTGGGACATCAAGACACAAACACAAAGCCTTTCCATTTGTTTGTTTGTCCACATGCTTATTTGACATTCCTTTATCTCATAAGTGGATCTCAAAAGAAAGGCAGCCTCCCAAAGACAGAGGCCAGTGCAGCAAAATCACAGGACTTGGTATTTAAGCAAGTTCGGCAGCTCTTTGATTTTGTCTCTCCATCCTTTCCTGATTGAAAACCGCGCACGGTGCGAGACACCTGCCTTTGATCAGAGAGTGGCAGCTCAAGTGTCTCCAGGGGCTTTTTAAGTCGGTGACAGTGGCTTATGGGTCAAAATATTTACTCCAGACAACAAGCATGAAACCTCATTCATTTCGTCTCCCTCTCCCTGCCTGCTCCCATTCTAATTAAAGCCTCATTTCAAAGCAAAGTGGAAATAATGTGTCTGATGTGCTTAATATTTAATCAGTATTCTAGTCGGCCAGCCCTGTGTGTCTTGTAATAGCCCAGGGTCACTGCCCTGTCTCCCTCTGGGATGGCAGATGCCTTGTCCGAATGAACAGAAACCACAAGTGACCCATCCCTAGTTGAGAGATAATGCAGATCAATGAGGATAATAAGTATTTGGTTTCCAGCGCTGACTCATTCCCCACCCCTGGTGGAAAGAAATATTATCTTAACTACTCCTCCATGTTTCATGCTATAATGTCCGATTTTATATTCTATTATTAGGAGTTCCAACATAAGGAATCAATCTTTGTGGATAGATTGATTGCTTTCCTTTCTCTGGGAAAAAAAAGAAAAGACACAAGACTCGATTCCATTATCACTTCTTCTCATCTTCTGCTACATTAATAAGTTCTAAAACGTGGCCAAATGAAAACGGAATTCAAATTCAGGGAGGAATGCCAGTCTGAAAAATGCTCCCAGGAATTAGTATTCCACAGTAAACTTCGAACAATTACTTTTTTCAGATGCAAGACTATAATTCATGGAGACACAAGACAGTGCTAGATAATTCCCCTGCAGGGATGCTTCGGATGTTACTTCCCTGACTTACACTGTGAAAACGCACACAGGGAAACAGAAGACGTCTGCCTAGATGCAAGTCGAAGTCCGTGTGCAATAATTGGATTAGAGCTGAATGTCATATAACATGCAAAGTCCAGGCATCATCTCGACTCAACACACATCTCAGGGCCATTTCACACATTATGCAGGAGCAAATCCAGATTTTGTTGGAGAGGCACCAGCATGTGAGCAGAGTTTTGATGGTGTATTGTCACAAAAGGTGCAAAGCCTAGGGATCGTGCCCCCCCCAGGTACTGTGTTTCAAAATCCTACCCTCTTAAAGGGGTGATGACCGGAGAAGCCTATAGGCAACAGCCCTTTTTACTTCTGGGTTCTCCCCACCTCTGCTGCCAACAAGGAGGTAAGAATGGGGTTTTAATGGGGCTTCTTACCGCCCTTTCATCATTGGCGGCATTGAAGAGAACCTAGAAGTGAGAGGCACCATCACCTACAGATCATCTGTAGGTACCCAAGAGACGGGAGGTTGGGAACCACTGCCTCCAACAGTAGGGGGAGCTATACCTTTTTTCATTTGTTTGAATTTGTTGGTTGCTTGCATTCCTCTAACAGATTGACCTCCCACCACTGCCATAGCTAATGACAGTGTAGCCCAGTGCAGAGGGCAAAATGATGCCCCGGAAGTGACATCACAATAGGAAGTGACATCACAGTTGTATTTTTAATTTCTTAGTTTTTTTGGCCATACTTTTTGATAGAATTAAGATATTACACTCTGATTTGTTTCATTGCATTCTGCATGAAATTCTGCATCGGATGACATACAACATGACTGTATTATTCCTAAAAACTGTTATTTTAACAAACCACAATTTTTACATGACCGTTGTAATTTCATTTTCTGGGTTTTTTGGCCATAATGTTTGATAGAGTAAAGATATTACACTCACATTTGATTCATTGCATTATGCATTAATTAAATTCCACAGCAAATGGTGATGGCATCTGGCCTAGATGCCTTTAAAAGGGGACTCGACAGATTTCTGGAGGAAAAGTGGCTACAGACCATGATGGTTAGTGCAACCTCCTCATTTTAGAGGTAGGCTACCTCGGAGTGCTGGATGTAGGGGAGTGGCAACAAAATGCATGTATCTAGTGTGCTCCCTGAGGCATCTGGTGGGCCGCTGTGAGATGCAGGAAGCTGGACTAGAAGGGCCTTTGGCCTGCTCCAGGTGGGGCTCTTCTTTTGTTCTTATGTTCTTATGATGGCATTCGTACATACCAAGGTTTTCACAATTTTGGCAAGTGTCAAGCTCATCTTGTTGCCCCCTGAAGCTTGTTGCCCAGTGCAATTGCACCCCCTGCACTTCTTTAGCCTCCCTCCCTCCTAACCCTAACCCCTAATGTGTTAGCGTCACATTCTGTTGTTCTGACTGTGAAACAATGCCTGCAGTTTTGCAGTTGGAGTAAAGAATCTACCAAAAGTAGAACTTTGCTATATATAGGAATGATGGATTACCTTAACTCTGTTAACAGACTTGCCATTAAACAACAGGGAACTGTAGCCAGTTGCAGCTCCTTTAAAGATACTTTCAGTGCTGTATGAAGGAACCGGGAGCAAGGAATCGGGACCTCTGCAACCTCCAGTAGCCAGGGCTAGGCAATTTAGAGAGCAATCCTAACCTGGAATTAGGCCAACACAGTTAGCCCAACAAAGTTTGGCTGGCACAAGGGCCACCATATAGTGCATTTGGACCACACTTGAAGTCCGGGAGGATGGTGCACATCTGTGTGCCGGCCTCTCTGACTCCAAGTGTGGTCCAAGCATACTTTACGGTGGCCCTTGTGCCAGACAAACGTTGCTGGTCTAACTGTGCTGGCCTAACTCCAGGTTAGGATTGTGCCCTCATTCCCTGTGCTGTTGGAATAGCTCTCAGGCAGATTGCCAACTTTCTTGTTCTGAATTTGTTTAATTTGGAGTTGTATTGCTTTGTTTTCTTGGAAGCCACCTCAAGTTTTTTTTTTAGGGGGGCAGGGACAAATGTTTTCAATAATTTGAATCCGTATGGTTGAGAATATATTATCAGTTCATGCTCCAAACAGGAACAGGGCAGAGTGGGATGTCATGATGCTAGGTCCCGTTTCTTTAAATGAACGGTCACTGTAAGGAATCAGAAGGGCTTCTGCTGCAGGATAAAATTATCTTCGTTTTTAACAAAGAAAAGATCTGCACATAGGCATTCTCTCATGCCAATTCTTTTGACCATCAATCAGAAGAAAACTTTTGTCATTCTCCCTGGGTGTCTCTGTGCTTTGACAGAGAAACTTATCATGCAGTCTCTGGAGGAAGTGGAAAAGGAAGAAAAAAGACTTTTCCATTGTGCCAGAAGCCTGTATTCCTGCACAGTAAAGATGCTGGAGTCCTAAAGTTAGGACTCTGAGATAAAGATCTTTGGGGTTAAAGCACAGGCAAGGTGACTGCTCCGGTGTAGTGATGTGTCACTGACATAAATTACAGCTTGGCCCAGAATATGAAATTGTGAGGCTCGTAATGATTCTTACCCGTAAAGCCCACAGGCAATATGAGAAATTAAGCATCATCCCAACCCCCCCCCCCTGCAAAAAAAGTGTTCTCTTGCTCAGCATGCAAAAAGAAATTATATAAGTTGTTGTGCATGCATGCTCCATGTTCAGTGAATCAAGCATCCCAAGTCAAATTTTTCAAGAATATTAATTATATTATTTAGGATTAGGCTTCTACTCTTATTGATTGGTTCAAACTGCATGCCCAGGCCAATTAACCAAGCATATTTTTTTCTGGTGGATATTTTCTCTTTGGGTTTTTTGTTTCTCAGTTGGTCCCTCCAAATATGTTTGTGGCTGCTATTCTTCTGTGTTGGCAATTAGAAGTCTAACAAAGACTGGACTCTTTATTCCTTGCAATGAGTTTCTTTCTGAATCTGCAGTGCACACTATAATCGAATAGGTGCTAAGTTTGTGAAGCTGTCCTAACTGCCTTTGAACCTGAGCAGACCCAGGGCAAGAGTGAATCAACACCAAAAGAACCTGCTACTAAGATGATCAAGAGTGACAAGATCAATGTGTCCTGAATAACTGTGTCTGGATCAAATGTATCCCGGCATTGGACCTTTGCATTCCTTCTTTTTGTATCTCAATATAAGGTAAAGGTTTCCCCATGACTGAATGGTCTAGTCGTGACCAACTGTAGGGGGTAGTGCTCATCTCCGTTTCTAAGCCGAAGAGCCGGTGTTTGTCCAAGGACAAGCTTCCATGGTCATGTGGCCAGCATGACTATACTATACGCTGAGGCACACGGAACACTGTTACCTTCCCACTGAAGTGGTACCTATATATCTACTGGCATTTTTATGTGCTTTTATGTGCTAGGTTGGCAGGAGCTGGAACAAGCGACGGGAGCTCACTCCATTGTGCGGTCTTGAACTGCCAACCTTCCAATCAGCAAGTTAAGCAACAGCGGTTTAACCCGCTGCGCCACCACATCCCTCATCCCAATATATGTACATGAATATTAGATGAACTCTTTTATTTTTAAAATGCAAAGGTAGAGTTCGGGCTGGGATAAGAGGCTCATGGCCTGGTCCTACCAGGCTTATCGCAGGAGGTACGCTCATACTGCCTGCATCCCTGTTGCACAAGGCGCTGTTAAGTGCCTCCAGTACTGGCGGTAAGCCATTGTGCTGGGGAGACGCCATGGTGATGCCATCCTTGCGTGGCCCAGAGAGAATGCTCTGCAATCCAGTGAGCCCTGAGTCCACCAGTCACCGACATTGCAGCCTTTCCGGGCAGGATGGGAGGACATTCTGGGGTGGGGGTGGGGCGCGGTGGGACAGGCAGTGACTCTCGCTGCCGATCCCAACCTCCATGTGGGGCCCTGTGGCTTTACACATAGAGCCTCACCTGTGCACTGGCTTCCTGCTTGGAAAGGGGACATCCTGGCTGCCACGGGATGCATGCAACAGTAGCTACCTGGCTACCGCTGCGCTCCTGGGTAGTTGGGCAGCTTAGGATTGGGCTGCCCAGGTATATATCATGGGATGTGTTGCCCAGTTATAGTTTGTTCGTTGCCCAGTTACATTTGAGATGCAAATGACCGAAATGCAAAAAAATCAAATGCAAATCTCCAGGAACGCCATGGACCAGGGTGTGTTTGACCAGGGCAATCATCCAGGATGCAACTACCCTAGTACTGATGTGAAGGATCCAACCTGTTTATAAAGCACATCTGCACTGTAAGCTGTAACTTACATATGTAACTACATATCCATATACGTGCTCAAGACTGGAATCTCTATAGGGTCCAACAAATCATCGGAAAAAAGAAGTTGGAAGGAGATAGAAGTGGAAATCTCAGCCATTCTCCTGTTGTTTCAGAAACAGGTTTCTCTTCTGTTTGCAATAGAAATATAATTAGTTCAGTAACATGTAGTGCCCTTCTATGCTGGTCCAATTCTAATCACTGCAGGGACAGACACACAATTCAATGGCTTTATGGGTTGGCTCAAATTGACCAAAGCTTATGTTCACACAGCTTCTGGTGGGTGTTAAGTGCATAAAGAAGAGCTGTCATAATTTATGTCCCACATAAGCCTGACACTTATTTCCTGTCCCAATTTCCTTCATAGTAAGAGAGATTTTTTTAAAATGTGGGGCAAACTTCATCCCATAGATACGGCTTGCACAGCTGTTTGATCCAGAAACACACCAACTCTAAAAGATTCGGAGGGCGCAATCTTAACCTGCGCTGGAACAGGCAGGACGGCTGTGCTGTGCTGTATCCAATGTAGGTTAGGAGCAGGCTGGAGCCTCCATGGGACAAGGACACATTCGTTCCTGGTCTAGGTGCCAGCTGCGGCGATGGGCCTGCTCTAATCTGAGCCTGCTGTTTAGCAGGCACAAGTCCGAGCATGCCATGTGGTCTGACCCGGGGCCATAGAGCCTGGCGGCAGGGTTTGGATCAGTGATGTCATGCAGGGGGAACGCGGGGGAACTCAGTTCCACTAGTTAAAATTAGGGCTGACTCCGCCCACTTCACTCTCCCCCCTCCCAATTCCTCTGCAAAGAGCTTTTCTTCTTGGTTGGCCGGCACTCAGAGGGTTAAAGGGAGCGACTCCGGATTCCTAGGGGGGGCGAAGGCAGTGATGTCATTCAGGGGGAATGGACCAGAACGGGCGTTCCGGATCCTAACGGGCTCCGTGGCTGGTTCCGGGTTCCCGACAAGTGCCAATCAAAAGTGAGTTCCTGTTCCTAAATCATTTGAATGACACCACTGGTTTGGATGCAGTCTAATGGCCACATCCATACTCCACCCCATACTTATATCAATATCAGATGGCTGTCCCATCCACCGGAACGACCTCCCCCTGCCCCGTTCCATCCCCCACCTCCTGCCCCACCCAGAAAGCCCCTGTGCTGGCTGAATTCAGCTGGCACAGGGGCAACTGACCAGCTGCTCCCTACAGCGCAACTGTGCTGACGCAGCTTTCTGCACTGACACAGTGCACCTAGGGCTGGTGCGCACATGCTTTACAGCATGTGCATGACAGCACTCGGCTGACACAAGTGACTGGCATCGGCCGAAGGCGGGTTTGGATTGCCCTGTGAGTGTTTGTTCACTAGCAAGACTATGATATGTTTGTTTTTGTCTTCCATGCACTTTCTAAGACTTTTTCATTGCATGCACTGTTCTTTTGAAAGGTATGAGTTCAGTATTATACTGGAAGCGCATAGTGAAAACAGGTTCTTTATTGATCCACTTTGTTGGCAGTTCTTCTGGCAGACATCATTGCCTGGAAACAGGTGCGCTGAGAACTTGGAGAGTTCCCAACGATAAATGAAAATACGTCATATTAAATGAACAGTATGGTGGGAATGAGCTGGTGTCAATGGAAGGGTCAAGGTTTTTATCATTAGAATTGTGGGGAAGAAACAAGAATGTTAGGCTGTTGGAAATCTGCAAGGTATTCTCTGAATCAGCCCATCATGCGTATCAGAAGTGTTGCCTTACCTAATTTCTTAGGACATTTCGTGTCTGTGAGAACAGGATACCTGTTTCTCCTTCATTGCATTGCTGCCTGCTCCCCAGTTGAGTAAACTAGTGACAAAACCATCCCAAGAACCATTCACTAACAACTAATTCATGCTTTGGATTTGACTTCTTGCAAATATGCCCAAATGTGTGGCTACCACTGACTTAAGTTATGCCTTTTCTTGCTAATAAATAGATAACCAACTCTTCCTCCACTTTTGACTGTCACTCTAAGGCACAATCCTAACCTGGATTTAGGCCGGCACAGTTAGGCCAGCAAAGTTTGGCCGGCGCAAGGGACAGCGTAAAGAATGTTTGGACCACTCTCTGAATCAGAGAGGCCAGCACACAGATATGTGCCATCCTCCCTGACCCTGAGAGTAGTCCAAACATGCTTTATGGTGGCCTAACTGTGTCAAGCTAACCCCAGGTTAGGATTGTGCCCTGAGACATCTGAATGCAAAAACATTGGCTGAATTTGTGGCTGGAGAGTTTTTCTTATAAAGAAACAAAAAGCACCAAACAAATTTTCACCATCATTTTACATACAAAAGTGTACGTTGTGTCTGATTTTGAAATGCTTGTGAAATGATGATGGCGCTGGTTAAACTGTGTGCATGTATCCCATTTTGCAAACCTTATTACATTTTTATTCATACGATTTGAGGATTTATGCCTACCTCCGTCAAGCAGGAAAATATATGTGATTTATTTCAATGCTATATTGAGGGGACTAATAATGTTTTCCTAATACTTCTTGCCCTGTTTCAGAAATGTGCAGATCCTTTGAGATTTCCCCATAGGCCAAATCTGAAAGGTGAATGAGTTATGGAACATAAAAGACTAGCATATCCAAGTACCTTGTAACAATCTAAGCATCTGCTGTGAGCCAGGTGACGCTTGCTAAAGACAACGGAAAGCAAATATTCTTCAGGTTTCCAGGCATGCAAACTTGGAGAAAAGTCCATCACATGGCAACCTATGAACCCCCGTTCTCCTTTACCACTAAATCTAGAGAAGGTTTACTTAAAAATGTTGGTCTTGCCAACGTGCTACTTTAGGATTCATAATTAAGGGTGCAATCTTAAACTGAGTTAGGCCAGCATAAACTAAGCCAGCATAGTTTGGCCAGCACAAGGGACACTGTAAAATATGTTTGGATCACTCTTGGAGTCAGAGAGGCCAGCACACAGATGTGCGCCAACCTCCCTGACTCTAAGAGTATTCTGAGTATTCTCCCTGATTCTGAGGAGGCGGTTGAGGTCCTGGATCGCTGTCTGGAGGCGGTTGGGGGCTGGATGTGGGCGAACAAGCTGAAATTAAATCCGGATAAGACAGAGGTGCTTTTGGTTCGGAAATCCACGGCTCGGGTATTGGACTATCGTCCTGCTCTGAATGGGGTTGCACTTCCTCTGAAGGAGCAGGTTCGCAGCTTGGGGGTTCTCCTGGATCCACAGCTACACCTGGAGTCCCAGGTGGCGGCGGTGGCCAGGGGAGCCTTTGCTCAGCTTCGGCTGATCCGCCAGCTGCGGCCGTACCTGAGCTGTGCGGACCTGGCCACAGTGACCCATGCCCTAGTGACATCTAGATTAGATTATTGCAATGCGCTCTACGTGGGGCTGCCTTTGAAGATGGTCCGGAAATTACAACTAGTACAGAACGCGGCAGCTCGGGTGGTTGCTGGGGCACGTCGGTTTGACTCTGTCGAGCCGTTGCTTCGGCGACTACACTGGCTGCCGGTTCTGTTCCGGGCCCAATTCAAGGTGCTAGTTTTTACTTTTAAAGCCCTTTACGGCTCGGGTCTGGGATATTTGAGGGACCGCCTCCTTCCATATAATCCTACCCGTACTCTTAGATCATCTGGGGGGGGCCCTTTTGACTGTGCCGCCTCCAGGAGAAGTGAGAGGGGCAGCGGCCAGGAAGAGGGCCTTCTCGGTGGTGGCCCCCCAACTTTGGAATACCCTCCCCTTAGAATTGAGAACTGCTCCCTCTTTGTCAACATTTCGGCGGGGGCTGAAGACCTTTTTATTTCAAAAAACTTTTAATTGTTGACAGGCTGGCTGGCTGGTGTGTTATATTTTATATCTTATGATCCACAGGGCTTGTTTTTAAATTCTATTGTTTTGTTTTAATTTTGTTTTTATATTGTTTTTTTAATGTTAAATTTTATATTTCTATGTAATGCCGCCTTGGGTGCCTTCGGGCATAAAGGCGGGATAAAAATCTAATAAATAAATAAATAAATAAATAAATAAATAAATAAATAAATAAAAGTAGTCCAAACACATTTTATGGTGGCCCTTGTGCTGGCCAAACTTTGCTGGCTTAGCTTATGCCGGCTGAACTCCAGTTTAGGATTGCGCTCTAAGAATGGCTACAGAGATGGAAGGCAGAAATACTGTTGATCAAATGTGAGCTTTCAGTTGTCTGATATGGTGTTTGGGGCAATCAGTTGAATTTTGGCTTTACTTTTCACCATTTTGACTATTCAGAACATCGGGCTTTGGGAATGTGGATGTGACTACCCAATCCTATCTAAGCGCTGCACCGGCGGAATGCTGTTCTACCAGGGCGAGCTGTCACGAAAGCACCGTCAAGCGCTTTGTGACAATGCAGGGTGCCGGCACAGCATTGGGAAGGCTCCAGCCCTCCACATGCAGCAGCAGATGTCAGGATGTTTGCCGCACCAGGCACAGTGGTGGGTGGAGGGCAAGGGGGCGCACCATATCCAACCTCTTCCTGGGTGTGAACCACCTGTACAGATCAACATGGATTTGCAGCAGCAATATCAGTGGTGCAGGTCTGAGTTGACCCATTGTGGCTGCCGGGACTTACCTACACCAAGTGGCCAAATGTCTCCTTACCTTGATGAGACCTCCAGGCTCCCCTATGGTTTCCTCAGATCTGCGCCTGCCTAAATAGCAGATCTGGCTAAATGGCAGGCGAGGAGGCCCTGCAGCCCGAATCGGGGCCATGCAACCTGGGGATAGAGGCTTGGATGCGGCCTACTAGCCACATCCCATCTACGTCCCTCTCCCTGGGCCAGTACACCTAACGGCCTGTCCACCCCCCGCCCAATTCCTCCCACCTGCCCACCGCCCTCCCCATGCCCAGAACCACCCTTGCGCCAGCCAAGTTCTGATTCAATTGGCCACCAGGAACACTTACCCATTCCAGAGAGGGGTGTTTCTCCTCCATGGGATGTGGGTGTAAAACTGGTCCATCTGTGTCTGCTCTTTCTGATCCTCTGCAGTGGACTGAAGTAGCAGCACAGACTGAACAAAATCGCAACATCCCGAGCCCACTATTCTTCTGGCTACCGCTTGTATCTGAGGCAGAGCCATAGGTAATACTGACCTCCCTAACTTCCTATGTTCACATCTCCGTGTTTAGATTTATTAGCTAGGAACGTATTTCTGTGGATCCACTTGTAGGTCATAAGAATCCTAGTTAGTGCTTGCCATGGCGACATACGGCGCTTCTCTATACGCGATTCTGTGCTGTACTTTGTGTATGTTGGTGGCAATCACACAAATTGCTCACAGGAACACTCTGGGATCAAGAGGGACAACACACAAAAAGGAAAAGAGGGCTGGTATATAAAGCCATTGAGTACCTGACCTATTTTCAGTGGTCTTATTTTCACTGTGGGTCAGGAGGTGTGGAACTTTTGTTCCCAGAAAGGGATGTCTTTTGTTGAATGGGAGACAAACCCTTCACAAGCTGTTTTACTACCGTTGCGAAAAAAACCACGCAAACACCAAGCATTCTTACAAATGGACTACCTGTTCTTTGCTTTGATGTCATTCATGGAAAGATGGATATCTCTAACAACAACAAAAAATCTTAACTAATGTATCTCCCAGGCAACCGTTCCTCAAAAACCACATTCACCGTAATGACTCTGTTGCTGGAATAAATCCTCTCCGATTCTGCCAGCTCAGTTAATGAATGGCTGTCTAAGGCTCACTCCATTAGGCCTCTCTCTCTTTGGACCAATCAGTATCTTCTGCAGTATCTATAATTCTATGTATGTAAACAGAGCCTGATGAATGGCCTGACTAAATGACATGAAGCACTTGCCCTAACAATGGGGACCCATCTTGAAAGGTGCTTTTTATTGATAAGGACCAGATCAAACATAAAACATAATCTCTTCATGCCTTGACCTCTTCCCTGTGATTGAGAGGAAAGTCCTAACCTGGAGTTACTGTAGGCTGGCACAGTTAGGCCAGCAAAGTTTGCCCAGCACAAGGGCCACCGTAATATATGTTTGGACAACTCTTGGAGTCAGAGAGGCCAGCACACAGACATGCACCATCCTCCCTGACTCCAAGCGTGGTCCAAACACACTTTATGGTGGCCTTTGTGCCAGCCAAACTTTGCTGGCTTAGTTTATGCCGGCCTAACTCCAGGTCAGGATTGTGCTCTCATTCAACCACTACTATTGTAAAGTCTCAAAGCACAATGTGTAATGATTTCAACTGAAGGAAAAACACACTTCCCCTTCTTTCTTAGCCTGGTTTGTTGAATTGCTTGTACAGAGGAGAACCGCCTTTTACAGCTGAAGCACATGGCTGTATTTCTGAAGCTTAACACATGCTGCTTGTTTTCCACCAACACGTACATGCACTAAGAGTTCAAGCCAGAGGCACTTATCGCTGGCAGTACATGCATACTGCCAGCTAAAAGTATCGCGAACATGCCATAAACACCGTGCAAGTAACCACTTCTTGTGCTAGGCCAGCACTAATTAGTGCTGAGAAGGAGGCTGGCTGGTGTTCCAGCAGTGCCAGCCAAACAATATGGCGATTTGGGGTGCGGGGAGGTGGAGAGTGGGCAGAACTGGGCAGGGGGAGGGGAGAATAGGGTCTGAGAGGGAGTGGGGATGGTGGCCTCTTATGTCCTCAAATCCTGAAGACCCTCTGGAGCCAGGCTGCCCAACACAGGCCTCCTCGATTGTGCACCCATTCAAACATGGGCGCAGAGCTAAGGAGACCCATTGCCGCCCAGTATCCGTGGCAAATGCTCCCTTCCCTCGAGGGGACCTCTGGCAGTATCCTGGCAGGGCCAGAAGCCAGTGGTTGCCATTTCGGGCTGTCCTGCATTTACACTGGCATGAGAACACAGTGAATACAATCCACACAACTGTCCAGCCAATAGCTCCAGTTGATTTCAATGGAGTTGTTAAGCATATACTTATGGTGCAATACTTATGGTGCAATCCTGGGGGCGGAGCGCGTGCACAACCGAAGAAAAACAACGTAAAAAAAAAACACGGAGAAAAAAATAGCCAGAAGCCAGCCGACGTCAGCGAGTGGGCGGAGCCAGCCAACGTTCCAACAAGTGGAACTCCGTCCCCCCGCGTTCCCCCTCAATCCCACCACTGCATTCAGTGCTTAATTTTTTTTTTGGGGGGGGGGGGAAACTAGCAAGCTGTACTTGAGGAGCTCATCCTTTTAATCTTTCCCTTTAAATCAGTATCTGTGCCAGAGGACTGGAAGGTTACCCATGTAATACTGATATTTTAAAAGGGATCCTTACAATCCCTTTTAAATACAAGCTGGTCAGCTTAATGTCTGTTTTGGCTAAACTGGTGGAATGCATAATTAAAAATAAAATAATTAGACATATTGAAGAATGAACTTTGCTGAAGGACACTCAGTAGGGATTCACAAAGGTCCATCCTGCCTCAGTAACCATCTAGAGCTCTTTTGAGTCAACATGCTTGTGGATAGAGGCAATGCAAGTTGACATTATATACTACTAGTTTTTTATAATTAAAAGAAGCTTTTGAGAAAGACCCTCAGTAAAGAACAGAAGCAGACAGTAGGAATAAATGGACTTTTTTGTGGTAGAAGCACCATATATATTTGTGTATAAATTGGAGCACAATCCTAACCTGGCGTTAGGCTGGCACAGTTTGGCCAGCAAAGTTTGATCAGCACGAACGTCACCATAAAGGGCGTTTGGACCACTCTCAGAGTCAGGGAGGATGGCGCACGTCTGTGTGCTGGCCTCTCTGACTCCGAGTGTGGTCCAAACATACTTTACGATGGCCCTTGTGCTGGCCAAACTTTGCTGGCCTGACTGTGCTGGCCTAATTCCAAGTTAGGATTGCTGTCCTCAATTCCATGGATAAGCTGAGGACACGTTTTAAGCCAAAAAACATGGAATTTGCTCTGCCCCATGGATAAGTCGAGGTTAAAACTTACGGTTATGCAATTCTTTGAATTAGATAATTTTGTCTGATTTTACCCCAGGCAAGATCCTGAAAAATGACCTATCAATAATTGTTACCTAAGAACTGGATATAATAGTCTATGGTCTACCTAATTCATTGAAGAGAAGTGAAAAAAGCACTTCTCCTGCTCCCAGGAAGGGGCAGGAGAAATTATGAGGATACTAGGGTAGCCTCTCCCCTATTTTGTGTACTTTGGCTGTTGCTTGCATCGCAGTGCACCCCGACTCCTCCTGCTGCTCGGCGTGTGCTAGTGGAGGGAGGCGCTGAGGCCAGAGAGAAAGAGAATGAGATCAAGCAAAGCTGACATATGACGCTGGTCTTTCCTCCTCCTTGCCTTTTACAGGCAGCATCATGGGTTTTTTTCTACCTCTTCTCAGTCAAGTCCCCCTCCCTCCCCCTATATGTGATTTCCTTGCTTTGCTCTTTGCCGGCAAGAAATATTTTGTACAAAGTGCTGCCAGGGTGGGTAGGAGACAATTAGCTGGAATGTGAGGCTAGCCCGTTTCTCTCTCCCACCCCCATCCCATCCCCAGCACTTGCCTGCAAGAAAGATTTTTACAACGTGCTCCCAGGAACAGCCGGAGATGAGGAAGATGACGCGGCTAGTCCATTTCTCCCCCACCTGGCGTTAAAAGTGCAGGGAAAACCATAACAAAATACCAACATAGCAAGGAACCATGAAAGCATTTGCTTATTCACATGTATACATGAACATGTAGCTCAGTTTCACTGTCCATAAGATACAATATAGCTTAAAGGTTCTCTAAGCGTAGAGGGAGGGACTTCCATTTCGAGTGTTTTAGGGGCGTATGCAGCGATGGGATCTACAAATGAACAAGGGGAATGCTGGGCGGGATGTAGGCAGGACTTCCGCTTGAGTGGCAGCCCGTCTGTAGCGTTCCGCAGCTGCCCTGGCCTCAGGGGGGCTTCTGCTCGCCGCGGGGGACAGGTGAGGGTCATGCCGGGTGCCTGGGTGAGCAGCAGGGGGCGCGCTAACCGGGGACAGCCCCCCCCCCAGGCCAGGACAGCTGCAGAACGCTACAGACGGGCAGCCAATCACACGGAAGCCCCGCGGAAGTCCCGCCCAGCATTCCCCTTGTTCATTTGTAGATCCCATCGCTGGGCTTATGTTCATAGGATCAGGACCATTCTGGTGGCGTTGTATTCCTCTCAGCCTGCCCTTTGCAATGGACCAAGGTACAATTGCCTGTTGTTGTTCAGTCGCTAAGTCGTGTCCGACTCTTCGTGACCCCATGGACCACAGCACGCCAGGCCTCCCTGTCCTCCACTAGCTTCCGGAGTTCACCCAATTTCATGTTCATTGCTTCGGTGACACTATCTAACCATCTCATCCTCTGCCGCCCCCTTCTCCTTTTGCCTTCCATCTTTCCCAGCATGAGGGTCTTTTGTAAAGAGTCCTCTCTTCTCATGAGGTGGCCAAAGTACTTGAGCTTCAGCTTCAGGATTTGTCCTTCCAGGGAGCAATCAGGCTTGACTTCCTGTAGGATTGACCGATTGGATCTCTTTGCAGTCCAGGGGACTCTCAAGAGTCTTCTTCAACACCATAATTCAAAAGCATCTATTCTTCGGCGCTCTGCCTTTCTTATGGTCCAGCTCTCACAGCCATACATTGCTACTGGGAAAACCATCGCTTTGACTATGCGAACCTTTGTTGGCAGGGTGATGTCTCGGCTTTTTATTAAGTTGTCTAGGTTCGCCATAGCTTTCCTCCCAAGAAGTAAACGTCTTTTAATTTCATGGCTGCAGTCACCGTCTGCGGTGATCTTGGAGCCCAGGAAGATAAAGTCTGTCACTGCGTCCATTTCTTCCCCTTCTATTTGCCAGGAAGTGACGGGAGTGGTTGCCATGATCTTAGTTTTTTTAATATTGAGCTTCAAGCCAATTTTGGCACTTTCCTCTTTCACCCTCATCAGAAGGTTCTTGAGGTCTTCCTCACTTTCTACCATTAGAGTGGTATCGTCAGCATATCTGAGGTTGTTGATATTTCTCCCAGCAATCTTGATTCCAGCTTGTGAATCATTCAGCCCTGTCTTCCTCATGAAGTACTCTGCATATAAGTTAAATAAGCAGGGTGACAGTATACAGCCTTGTCGTACTCCTTTCCCAATTTGAAACCAGTCGGTTGTTCCATGTCCAGTTCTAACTGTTGCTTCCTGACCGGCATACAGATTTCTCAGAAGGCAGATAAGGTGGTCTGGTACTCCCATCTCTTCAAGAACTTGCCACAGTTTGTTGTGATCCACACAATCAAAGGCTTTAGCATAGTCAATGAAGCAGAATTGCCTACTTGGGAGTAAACATGCAGTGTGGCTCAGTTTCACTTTCCATAGGGCTCCATGCATTTTCCTGGACAGCTTCTGAGCATGCTCGGAAGACTACAGCCAGTTAGAGCTCCATGGCTTACAAGCACAGTCAGAAGCACTCGGAAAAGGGTAGGGCCTTGCTCTGCCCACTGTTTGACTCATTTACCATTTCAACCCATGTATAAATAGGTGTTTTCTGGGCAATTTTAAGGCATAATTTTTTTTTAACTTCTACGCAATTAAGTAAGAAGTGTGTCCTTCCAGAATTTGTACTGGGTCTAGTGCATTTTTAAAGATGCATAAAACAATTTGGAATTTGGGGTAAAAAATGAAATGGCAAAGCAATTCCAAGTATACCTGGGAAAGTAGAGTGGAGCTGGGAAGGAGGATAGGAAACTGGTGACAAGCCTACACTGATGCGGCTCCCTTTCTAGTCTTGATTTGCCCTCTTCTCCCTCCTCTTCCGGCCCCATTCCACCCACCTCCACCTTCCTCCTGCTCCTGCACTGAGGGTGCAATCTTAAACAGCGCGGGATTGGCGAGGCCAACGGGCCAGTGTGCACTCCCTTACCGTAAGGGAGGCTCCAGCCTCCCCTATGTGCTCCTCGGATCTGCACCCACTAAAGAGTGCAGGAGGAGATTGCGCAGGAGACTGCGCAGCCCGAATCGGGACCACACGGCTTTGCTGACGGGCTTAGTATGTGACTGTACAGCCACCTCCCAAGCCCGCCCAGGTCCCGCCAAAGTCGCACCTCCCGCCTCCCCCCTTCCCACCAATCCCCATCCCGATACTGGACAGAGAATCCCTCGTGCCGGCTGGCTTTGGCCGACGCGAGGGAAGCGCTGTGCAGGCGCAACAGGACCGCTGATGCTTTAGCACCGATGCTCGGTGCCCCCTCTAGGATTGCGCTGGGAGTTACTGGCACTAGGGGTCCTGGATGATGCCCCAGCTGTTAAAAATGATGAATCACCTTTTGTGACAACCATAACCTAACCCTAACCCTAACCTTGCATTGCTGAAACACTAGTTCAGGCAGTGCAAGGCCACACTAGGTGTGGGTCAACAGTCCTATAACGAACCCTTAAACAAAAGCAGAAATCCCATTAGTTTGAATCCCAGACACCTATTATCACATCACAATCTGGACAATTTTTTTTTTCCATGAAAACCTCTCTTCTCATTTTGCAAGAGCAATATTGTGCACGTCAATAGCATTGCCATTATGCAAATAATTCATCAGAGTGGAATTATCTCTCTTCTCACAGAGGAATTATTTTTAAAGGCTTTCTGATCTCAAGGTTAAAAAGGCTGATACAAAATATGTCAGGTGGATGCAGAATCTCACGTCTGAAGAAATTACACCAAAATTGTTCCATAACAATATATTTAATATATAATCAGCAAATAGTCATGTTCATAGTGCAAGGTGTTATCCCCAGATTTTAGCTGGAAGAGCAGCTTCCCTATGGCCACCTAATAGGTTCATAACAGGGGTACCTGAAAGATCCCAATTCATAGACCAGTCTTTTAACTACTATGCTACACTGGCTTTTACATGGCTATGTGACGCATCACAATAAAGAACAAGGAGGATCCCTGCAGTCTGACTAATTTCAGTGGGGTTTACTCCCATGTAAATGTGCATAGGATTGCAGCCATGGACTTCAGCATTCAAAATTTGCCATCTGGCAACCAGGCATTACATCAGGATTATATAAATTGCTTCCACCCAGGAATGTATACTTCACTGTAATGTGGTGAAACTAATACTGCTTTACAGAAGAACAAAATGGACTGAAATTATTGGCTTTTTAAGGCCACAGTCCTATAACACTTTCTTGGGAGTAAGACCAGGATTTACCTGGGAATTACCTCTGAGTTGATCTGAATGGGATTGTGCTGTAAAACTAGTGTTTCAATAGCCTATCTGTTCTTTATTTTAATATTCTCTTTGGGTAAGATCACAAATACTTTAATTGTCCAATGCTTGGATTTTAAGGGTGCCCCAATACATTATGGCCTGCCAGTTCGAAATGAAAAAATATCACATCTGGCACAATGTATGAAGTCTTCCGTTTTGGCTTTGTTTCATTGTGTTTATGCGCGAGCTAATTTGCAAAACTCTGTAATTTGCAATGGGTCTCCCAGTCATTAGTGCAAATTAGCATGGTTCTACTGTATTTGCATTTAATTGCCTTTTAAATTAATTAATTTATTTTAATTCCTTTATAATAATTTGCTACAGGATATTACTTTCCCTGAGAGGGTTCATTTCCCTGAAAGCGTTTGTTCTGGTTTTGTGGTTTACTGCATATTTACGAGGGGTTTTCTTTTCCCCCCCGGGACGTGCTACTGTATTGACTCCTGATGCAGTTGGTCCTGACCTGAATATGTATATATCTGTGGTTTCTTAGTTCTTTCCAGTGCTCCAGGCAGGCCTAATACTAGTGTTGACAGCTACATGTAGAATTTCTGATCGCTAAAATCCATGAAAGTTGCTAAAGAAGACTTCCTTGTCTTCTCCTCAAGAAGGACTCCTGGCTTCATTTGCTGCTGGAAATGGTTAGCTTATATCTCTGCTTTAAGTCATTAAACAACCGTTGGGGAAAATGCCCCACCACCCTTACTTCTCCAGTTGAATGAAGAAGTCAAGATCAAGGACTCTTCAACTATTCATTCCTAACAGCCCAATCCTAACAAAACGCCTGTGCAGTGGCAATGCCGTGGTGCCAGCTCAGGCTATGTTACATGGGCAGGCTATGTTATGGGCAGGAGGTTGTAGTCGAGAGGGTTAAAGCCTCTGTTTGCCTGAAGATAACATCCGAAGGTCGCCAGTTCGGGATCACTGGAAGTCTCCGTGAGCAGCAGACCTTGTAAACTGCAACTGATTAGAGCTGAGCTACAGCTGCCTGTGAGAGGGGAGTGTGCTGGGCCAGCCACTTCTGTGGTGAGAGCAGAAGCTGCTTATCAGCCAGCAGGAAGGCAAATTGTGTGGCCAGAAAGAAGACTACACCATGAAAGTACCAACTGTATGTTGTATGTTCTTGAAAGATAGAACTTCCTTGTAATTTGTAAAAACCTTTGTGTTTATGAATAAAGCCTGCCTATGTAAACCCCCATGAGTTAAAGTCAGAGGAGCAATCTAATGACCTAAGAAAGGCGGTATATAAATACAAGCATTATTATTATTATTATTATTATTATTATTATTATTATTATTATTATTATTATCATCATCATCATCATCATCATCATCATCATCATCATCATCATCATCATCATCCCACAGGGAATGTTCAGCTGCTGGAGGTCTCCTTTGGGTAAGATTCAATGATATCGCTGGCGCAAGTCCATGTTGATCTGTGGAGGCAGATCAAGCTTGAGAAGAGGGTTATGATATGGTGCACACCACTGCCACCAATCTTGCCCTCTCCTGGGTCCAATCTGCCCATCCATCCACCCACCCACCCCTCCCCAACTTTACACTGGACTTACACTGGAGTGACTGGTCTGGCAGGCATCCTGACAGCTGGTGGTTCACACAGGAAGCTTCAGGCCTTCCCAGCGCTTCTGCAATGGCAGAACACATGTTCCAGTGGTGCAAGCCCTTAATCGGACTGGGTCACATCTCACTTTGTACTTCTGTTCTGCCACTGAGCATGGGGTGGTACTTCTTATCGGCATACATTGATGTCTATATTATCCTTTGCCTCCACAAAGACTTATATTGACCAATTCAGGTGGTGTCTAATATGGTCTAGCATTTTGTGTACTAAACAAGAAACTAATGGACCATGCAAGATTTTAATGGACCATGGTCTCAAAAGAAATAATTACTTAGGACTGTTCATCCAAATTTCTGCCAGATTGTGGACATCCATACTACCTGGTCTTGTTTCTGTAGCGGCAGTGATGTATTAGGAATTCTTCCAATTTAACTTCTGAATTCTGCACAAACTACTGGGAAGAACATAAGAATACAAGAAGAGCCCCACTGGGTCAGGCCAAAGGCCTATCTAGTCCAGCTTCCTATATCTCACAGTGGCCCACCAGATGCCTCAGGGAGCACACAAGACAACAAGATTACATCTTGTTGCCACTCTCCATGGCTTACACCATTTGCCATGATTTTCAGTTCCCTCAACTCATTCACATTTTTCTTCTCAATAGTGAACATGAGAAACTATACATTTCCAAGAATGGATTTGAGTTTTGTCAATTATAGACGTCATATGTGGAGTGAGATTTTCCAGAATGGCCAAATTACAAAATTTATTGTGCCACTGTATATTTGGTACAACACATTTCATCTTCCAGCACCTGGAATAATAATTCTAGCTGCCATAATTAGGGAAATGTTTATACAAGAAGTTTTCCTTAGATCAAAATAGATTGAAAAGCAGCTGTGTATTGGAAAAGACAGGAGATATCCCGAGGATAGGGAGTGGTGTCAGCAATGGCCCCTTGTCCAATGGTGGACCAGGGATTATAGGGTTAATCCCAGAAGGTTTTGCAAGCCTCTGGAGCACAGCTGATGAGGCTGATGAGGCCAGCACAGGTACAGATGGGCGTGGCTGATGTTAGAGTCTGCCCAGCAACCTACATGGATTGGCTGGCCTCAGTATAAACCTGGAGGCAGCAGAGGGAGAAAGGGATCTGGGATGGGACCTGGGAAGGTAGCTGGATAGGTACTGGAGGATGGTACTAGGTTGGCATTGGATGGATGGTCTGCTGGCTGGACTGGATGGACTTATTGCCTGTTGGACAGACTGCCTGAAGGACTGAAGGAAGGACAGTTGGACTGGCTAAGGTAAGCTCATTGTGGGGAATGACTGTGGGGAACAGTTGTTTGGCTGCCACACCCCTGGAGCCACCAGTGGAGGAGGCAGTTGTAGCTGGGACAAGCTGGCTGCCTATTGTTTGGTGGTGGGGTATTTTGAGCGAAGCCAGTGATGAGGGCAGTCTGGAGGAGGCTGACCAGCCAGTGATCCCAAACAAAAGCTGCTGAAAGAGAGGAGGCCCAGTGGGTGACTGACCCCCTCCCTCTTACCTATCTCTGAGGCTGCTCTGTGGGGAAACTAGTTAGCCTGGTGTGGGCATTGAGGTCCTTGGGGAGGCCTGGCAGGGAATTTGGCAGAACATTTGTCTTCCCTAACTTTAAGTTCTCTGTTGCAGGACGGGATTTGGCAGAACAAGCTGCTTCTGAGTAATCCTAAGTAATGATATCATGATATTTTGTGTGAGATGTTTTACTGATATGCATGTGCGGTTGACATTGATAAAACACTACCACTGCCAAAAACCAACCTGAAACAGTTTTGCAGACAGTTGTATAAAGCAGAGGCATAGGAAGAGTGCCACAGGGGGAGGTGAACTTGGCAGGTGCTGGCTACGGTTGGTGCAGCAGTGCAGAAAAACCCGTGCACTTTTCTCCCCCTGCCCTTCCCTGCGCTCTTATTGCAACTAAATAGAGCAATTCTGGGCATTTGGAGGTGTGGCGGGACGGCTGCGCTGGGGTGCATGTGCAGTGACGTCACGCTGCCTCAGGCACACGCAAATGGTGTTCCTCTTAAATTTAGCAGGGGGAGCGTAATTGTCCCTATTCACCCCTGCGCAGTATCTTTCTTGTGGCTGTTGCTCGTGGTCTGCCTTTTTTTTTTTTTAGAATGTGAGCCCTTAGGACAGGGAGCCATTTAACTTTTTTTATTACTATTTGCCTGTAAACCACTTTGTGAACTTCGTGTTGAAAAGCAGTATATAAGTACCGATTGATTGATTGAACCACTGTTCTAGGGCACCAAGGAGTTTGATGTGGGTACTGACCACTTCTATTTGGAGTGGGTTTTGCACAGGCCAGATCCACACACTAAAATGTATGGAGACACACAGAACATTACTTTGAGAACAAACCTTTTTGTGGAACAAGACAGTAATTAACTGCAAAGAACAAAGGAACTTATGTCAGTTATTTTCTTCCCACCCAGTTCTCATCATAGACAAGCATCTTAGTAGATCCTATTTTCTTACAGGGAAATCAAAGTTTAAGATATGATTTAGGTTGTTGTTTCATCTCCACTCGTCCACAGATCTCTGGAATTAATTCTGCAGACCTTGAACCTTATGGATGTCATTTTTTTGTTAATTATGATTGGCTAAGCTGTCATTAGGTCACTCAATTAATTTTACTTTCTTGATTACTTCTGAAAAGTCAGCAGGAGGTGGTGAGGATGAATCTTTTCATAGTTCAAGTCTGAAGGAAAAGAAGCCCAAAACAATTAAATGCTTTGAACTAAAATGACTTTCTCTGAAAACGTCCAAAGTAATTAAAAGTGCCACACGCAGAGAAATGGCTCACTTTTTTGATATGTGAAGAAGTTAAATTAAGGCCCATATCTTACAACCTCAGACTCAAAAAATCTGAGCCAGAAGTGACAGCTAGTTTAATAATATTCAGCCTGACTCTAGTATTGCTAATGGCCCAGTAGGTGACACAAACACAACTGTGTGTTGTCTAATCTGCACTTTCCATAATCGGAGGAAATGCATAAACAAAAATTTTGTAACCCGTTTTCTAACAAGTGGAAATTAGAAGGGAAAGGGAACAAAAAGTAGCGTGATATGCTATTGATGCTGTCTTTCTATGAAATCCTGTTAACTCTTTGAAAAGATTGAGGGCCTGGTCCAATGGGATTTATTGCTGGCAGTACATGTGCCACGTTTGTGGATGACACAAAACTTTTCCGGGTGGTGAAGACCAGAAGGGATTGTGAAGAGCTCCAGAAGGATCTCTCCAAGTTGGGGGAATGGGCGGCAAAATGGCAGATGCGTTTCAACGTAGACAAGTGTAAAGTGATGCACATTGGGGCCAAAAACCAAAACTTCACCTGTAGGCTTATGGGTTCTGAGCTGTCTGTGACAGCTCAGGAGAGAGATCTTGGGGTGCTGGTGGACAATTCAATGAAGGTATCGACCCAGTGTGTGGCAGCACTTAAGAAGGCCAATTCCATGCTTGGGGTCATTAAAAAAGGGGTTGAGAATAAAATTGCCAATATTATCATGCCGTTGTACAAATCGATGGTAAGGCCGCACCTGGAATATTGTGTCCAGTTCTGGTCGCCGCACCTCAAAAAGGACATAGTGGAGCTAGAAAAGGTGCAGAAGAGAGCGACAAAAACAATTACGGGGCTGGGGCACCTCCCTTATGAAAAAAGACTGCAGCATTTGGGGATCTTCAGCCTAGAAAAAAGGCGCCTGAGGGGGGACATGATTGAGACATACAAAATTATGCATGGAAGGGATAGAGTCGATAGAGGGATGTTCTTTTCCCTCTCTCAAAACACCAGAACCAGGGGGCATCCGCTAAAACTGAGGGTTGGGAGAGTTAAAACAGATAAAAGGAAGTACGTTTTTTCCCAGCGGGTGGTTAGTCTGTGGAACTCTCTGCCACAGGAGGTGGTGATGGCATCTGGTCTAGATGCCTTTAAGAGGGGTTTGGACGGATTTCTGGAAGAAAAATCCACTGTGGGCTATAGGCCATGATGAATTTGCAACCTCCTTACATTAGTAGTAGGCTACTTCAGAGTACTGGGAGTGGCAACAAGATGCAAGCGTCTCGTGCCTCCCTGGGGCACCTGGTGGGCCTCTGTGAGATATAGGAAACTAGACTAGATGGGCCTTTGGCCTGATCCAGCAGGGCTCTTCTTATGCTCTTATGTTATGTGAACTGCCAGCTAAAAGTGTCATGGTCATGAATGTGCTGTAATGCATGTTTGTAACACCATGAGAAGAGGGAGCACTGACACTAGGGGATGCTAGTGAGCTCCCAGCGTAGGGCTAAAAGGATGGGCCGCTAGCATTCCAGCAGCGCCAGTGACCGTTTTTGGGGTGGGGCACAGGTAGGGAGGGCGAGGAACTGGGCAGGGGAGAGGAGGATAGGACCTGCACATAGGGTGTGACCTGGCAGTATCTTTCACTGACAGATCCAAAGTCCCTCCCCAGGAAGGGCAACCTAATACTCACAAAACAAATGCAAAATGGAGAGCCTCTCAGCCAGCCCTGGCATTCACAGGAATTAAGGGACGAAAACCACAATGCAAATGTTTGAATTAAGTATTTTGAGCTTTTTTTAATGCTCATTCTAGAACTTCATTGCCATTGTAGCAGGAGTATCTTCATCAGATTGGGCTGCCTGCCTCTTTCTCATCATTACAGGCAACGGCAATGTCCAAGATCAATCAATCAATTAATCAATCAATCAACAGGTACTTATATACCGCTTTTCAACACAAAGTTCACAAAGCGGTTTACAGGCAATAGTAATAATAAAGTTAAATGGCTCTCTGTCCCAAAAGGGCTCACAATCTAAAAAAAGGCAGACCGCCAGCAACAGCCACTAGAAAGACTGCGCAGGGGTGAAGAGTGTTGCAGTTTCACATCTCACAGTCCAGAACTGGTTGAAACTGGCA
>JAJKFI010000027.1:2039863-2067410 GCA_029204185.1 Lerista edwardsae | reverse complement strand
GTGTGTGCGCTAAGATGTAAAGCTGCACTGAAACGCCGCCTGCGAGCAGCAAAGACTTCACCGGCTTTCCTAGCCGGCAGACTGAAACTTTTCACCTTTCTCACTTTCGCTACAATAAAGAGACTTTGTTATGGAAATGTGGCGATTGCTTCAATCCTTCGCTCCGGAGCGCTAAGGCAAGCGCTGAAATGGGTATCCGAGCCTTCAACTCTGCTATTCTTCACACAAATACACAACAAAGAGGGACAGTTACTCTTCCCCTGCTAAATATAAGAGGAACGCCACTGGAAAAAGTGCCTCTTGTCCAGTTAGCAGGGGTAACCCAGGTTAAGCACTGCCCAATGGCTCCTGAGCCCCCAAAGGCCTGCTTGGTCACCCCTGAAGACCACTGGTACAACCTGTCTGCTCCCTATCTTTCTCTACCTTCCCCATCTGCAAATTAAATGGACTTTCTCAGTATCCAATCTTGTATGCATCTTATATATCTTACCTGAGTGTAAGGGTTTGATCATGCTGTAAATGACAGTGGTGGTGGTGGTAGTAGTAGTAATAATAATAGTAGTAGTAGTAGGGTGATCATCATCATCATCTTACTCCTACTGTTACTACCACCACACACACACACACACACATGTTCTGGTGCTTCCAAAGTTGGACCTATTCTTGGATATATTGGAGTGCTGATTCCAAAAATGGCATCTGTTTTGCCCTATCAACTCTAGCTTTGGAAATATGGCATAGTCACATTAGATGTTGATGTGCAGACAATTGGTTGAATCATCGTATAAACTGGCTAGGCCATGTCTCCAGAGCTAGAGCTGATGGGGCAAAATGCCATCTTTTGAATCAGTGTCCCAAATATATCCAAGAATAAGTCTTACCTTTAAGGCACCAAAATTTGTTTTGGGCTGTGTTAGTGGTGGTGGTGGTGGTGGTGGTGGTAGCAGTAGCATCTTACAAAATAGTTAAATAGCTCAATAAATCAATAAAGTTCCCTGTATCCAAAGGGAAAGAAAGAAAGAAAGAAAGAAAGAAAGAAAGAAAGAAAGAAAGAACTGCTGATGGAAAAGATACCCTGCTGAGGTAAAGAGGGAAAATCTCTCCCCCTTGCTAAATATAAGAGGATACCACTTTAACAGATGCCTCTTTGTACAGTTAGCAAGAGGTATGCCCAGTAAAAAGCTGCCACCCTGTCCAGATTGCAGGGAAACCCATAGTATCTGATGTGCATTTTAGTACATTGTTTTCTATGGACCAACTGGCAATCTGGGCAACTAGACTGGGAATGTTGAAAACTTAAGCATTGACATATAGCCTTAATATTTTCTGCAATGTTTGCAAAAGCAAAAAATGAAAATCGGAAACGTTTCCACCTTCACCATTTCTCCTGGGAAGCAAAAAACTGCTTAGTTTGTGGAAGTGCGATTCTCCAGAAACAGACCATTATACGGTAATGCAATTCTATACTCTGTGGCCAATCCCTGCACAGGCTTTTCCCATCTTTCGCCTTCAAAAGCTAATCTCCAATCATGCAGCTAACTCGGCAGCTTTTTCCAGGCATGCAGAGCTTGTCAAAATGGGTCCTTCATTTCTGGTTTCCTGTTGTCTAAGCAAAACAACATATACACATCCCTTGGAAATCTCTCTGAATACTGATGGTTGCAGTTCACATGCACTAGCTAGGAAGTAGGTTTCATTGGACTTGTAATATTTTCAAGTACATACATTTAGGACTGGGCTGTAAGTGTCTTCAGAAACAGAGGTGATTCTCTTCACCCTTCCTCTTATATTCATGCAAGCCATATATTGTGCCCTGAGCTTTCTGAAAACAGCTCATCTCCCCTCACCCCACCTAACCCCCAAGTATTCCAAGTGCATAAGTGGGGTTTTTACAGCAGATTTTTAAATGGAATTGTTGCAAGCTACCCATCTCCTAACCACTGAGAAGTTCTGGGGCAGCGATTTTCAACCTTTATCATCTGACCACACACTAAACCTGTCAAGGATACCATCATTTTTTTTGTCACTAACAATTGAACCTTCCCCAAACACCTGCAGCACATCTGCAGACCAGTCACAGCCTACCAAAGTTCTGTGGCACAGTGGTTGAAAATTGCTGTTCTAGTAGCAGCCCAGGGCTGGCCATCCATGAGGCCAGCTGGCCACTTCAGGAGGTAAATGTGTGGGAGGCACACATTTCTGTCCACCTGCTTGACTTCACTGCTCCTCCTTTTTCAACTCTTTGGGTTGGAAAAGGAAGAGAAGGGACAGGATGGAAACACATGTGGAGAGAAGAGAGTACGGGCCTGCCCCGGTATCTGTTGGGGTTCCATTCTGGACCTCACCGTGGATACCTGAAACTGTGGATACTGGGGACGCCATTTAAAGGTAGGGGAATATCAGTGGTTTTGCTGCAAAAAGTTAGAAAAAAGAGATTTGTTTAATTTTTCCTTATCTTTTTAATAGGCATCCCAGTATCCATGGTACCCATGGATAACAGAAGCCATGGATACTGAATCAATGGACCAGCAAGTCCTCTCCCAGAGTTCTCAGCCAGTGGGAAGATTGATACGGGATAGCAGGTGGTCCTTTAGATACCTTCAGCTTCCTGTTTCGCATTATGTCTATTTTAATCCGTTATTCCGGCTGCTGGCAGCCTGCTCTCTTTGTGCTGTAAACCTGAATGCTTATGGTGCCCTGTTTATTATTATTATTATTATTATTATTATTATTATTATAAAATAATAATAATAATAATAATAATAATAATAATTTAATTTATATCCTGCCTTTCTGCCCCAAGGCACCCAAGGCGGCTTACAACAATAAAATACAATAAAATCACAATTTACATTTAAAAACAATAATTAAAAACAACATTAAAATAATTAAAATTTAAAACAAAATTTAAAGCAAGAAACACTGGTAAGATGTCAAAGAACATTAATGGGTGTGCAGGGGGAGGGCTGTGGGCGGGCTGCTATTACACAAGCACCCCGTATCCACGGTTTCCATATCCACTGGGGTGGGGTGTGTTCCATGGCATAAATCCCTGCGGATACAGGGGCAGGCCTGTATTTCAGAAGAGATTGTGCCGTTTTCCAAGTAAGTACCCTAAAAAGTCATCCCCAAACCATTAATCAGTGCTAAACATGTGATCGACAGACATAATGAATGTGATGATTATGTTCACTAAAGCACTCCAAAAAGTGTGTGTTCTGAGAACATTCTCATTAATCTCGAGTAGTTGTACATTCAGACGCCCTTCTTTGCATCCTAATATGCTCTCTTGATTCACCCATGAATGGAGGAATTTGGATTCATTGAAAGAATTGCAGCTTTGCCACCACTTCAAATGAGAGATGAATTGCATCCTAAATATCTAGCATTAATACAATGGAAGTTAATAGTACATTCATAGCTAACTGTTCAATGATGCAGTTCATTGCCATGAATTGAATACATGTCTCCCATGGAACACAAGCTGTACTACCTTCCTCGCAAACAGCTCTGCCCTGGTTCTCTGTCACTATTTCTTATTTATTTTGCCTATGAGACGATGTAATAAGGGCTGTTTTGTTGTTTGCAAACCATCCCCATATCCTTTAATGTTACTATAAAAATTGCCTGGCTACAAAGTACACAGGCTGTTGATTGTACATTCATCAGAAAAGCACACAAATATTTACTGCATTTATCACATTCGCAGTTCCCCAGAGGACATTATTTCATGCAAGGACAATCATCCTTGTTTATTTTAGTTCCTGCTAAAAAATCTGGAACACGGGGATTTGCATGTGGTTATGGATAGGCGATCAACAGAAGATAGTTGAACCGGAAAATGAAAGTGTGGTTACATAACTGCACAAAAACCTATAAATTGTGCCTTCTGCTTCCGTATTTAAAATATACATTTGCTGGCAAGCGAGTCTGCATGCAGGTGAGGTTGTGTAGTCTGCAACTCACCTTCATTTCTTGGCAGCTTTAGGTAACTGCACTCTGTGAAAATTTCTCAGAGCCCCAGCTGCAGCCCCTTCCAATTTTGTTGTTCAACATACAAACTTCCGCCTAAAACTGCAAACAAAAATAGCAGTGGGAGAAGGAGGAAGATGCTTTTTAAACTGTGGATCTATAACAGAGTAAAAGAAGCAAATATTATGGGTAAAAAGCCTAATTTTGCAAGACTACAAAAGTTAGTAACATGTACGCGGGCAGTGTTGTAATATGTACCCAGCAGATCAGTTCTACAAGCAGGTACAGGTAGATTATCTCTTATCCGGACGTATGAAATCCAGGCTGTTCCAAAATCCAGACATCTTTGTCCAGGACTTAAAAAAAAACTTTCTGTAGAAAGAAGGTCTTGTGTTCATTCCCACGTACAGGCTGTAAGTTCTATTGTCCCCAGACCCCTGAATGATGACAGACAACTGTGAATTGGATGTTAATAGGCCATTTATTTAAAATGACAATTGGTGACTTGCAACACAACATACTTAACACTATCTCAACCCTTCTCCCTGCGGGGTAAAGCAACTCTACCAGGGAGATGGCATGCCATACTCCCCTGCTTGATTCTCTTTGGGCGAAACCAAACAACTCGAGGAGGCACTGCTATCTAGCCATGCCTGCCTGTCCTCATTGCCCCCCGGTCTGGGGGACCAGGGGAGCTGGCTTACAGCTGCAGACGCCCTGTCAGCTTTCAGCCAGTGAAGAAGCCTGGCCCAGCAACTCTTCGAGCCGTCAAGCATCATCTGAGCCACCAGAGCCACGCCCCCTCACCTTGCCCCCCGGCCTGGACACCATGAGAGTCCCTATCCATGCTTACCCCGCACTTCTCACGCCACCAAGAAGGACAACCTTGCGTTTATCCTTCTTGATCGCCCATCAAGAGACCCCTCAGACCCTGCTGCAAGTCACCAAGGAACAAATCATTGCCGGCTGGTGACAAATGGACCCCATCAGTGTGGAATAGGGACGGATCCCGATGTACAATGCCCGGGTGAGCTATCACCCTTCCCCCCTAGTGCCCGCACCACCCTGCCCAGGTAATCGCTAGTCTTCCGTCTAGCAACATCCAGTCTGTGGATGCTTCTGGCACCCCGCCAGACCCTTCTGGGTAACAGGCTAGACCATACCAACACTGCATTCGGCAGCCACTTACGGATGGTATGAAAATCTTGCCTTGCCTGAAGACGCAGCGAGAGGGCACTCCGCTGCCCCAGGTCGTTCTCTCCCAAATGAATAACGATTACCTGTGGTGGGGTGCGGGAAAAGGCATGGGAACGAACCACCGGGAGCAGCTGCCCCCATCTCATCCCCCTGTGGCCTGCCCACGAAACTCAAGCAGCAGTGCTCAACCCCAACTGAGAACCAAAGCCAGAGTTCAACGCCCTCTTCATGGCCCAAAAAACAATCGAATGTCCACAGATTAGGATCCGGACCGGATATCCCCACTGCAGACCTGTTAAAAGAAAAAACAGTAAACGCCAATGGGCAAAAGTACCGTAGGGGCCCCGCGGGCACCCTAAGCAACCAGGGCACACTGTCCCCACCATAGGCCCATGCCTCCGGCAAGCCCCGTATGGGGAGCCAACTCAGGGGGGAACTCCCTCTCTGTAGCCGCCCGGCTACCTAGGGAGCTGCACCCAACTACACATTCTTCCTCACATACCTCCTGTATGCACTGGACTTCCAACGCCCAATCCTCCGAATGCAATTGACCGACAGGCCCAAATGAGCCGCGGCCGATGCCGCTCCAATCCGAAATGAATGGAGCCCAAAGTCGTTGGGTGACAATCCCAATGCCTTAAGTGCCTGCTTAAAGACAGCAGAGAATTGGTACAGCATGAGCGGGGAGGAGTTGAGGTGCCGGAATAGAGGCCCAGCCCCAGCCGGGGCTGCCTGTTGATAGTGCATCATGGCCCGCACCAAGCATAATTCCTCACTGTTCGCCCTGTGCAAACACACCCATTGGCCTTTACCAGCCTGCTCAGTCTTAGACCGCCGTACCAGCAGGTATAAGGAGTCCTTTAACAGGACGCAATCCTCCCACTGAAGGGCTCTAGAATGAACAAAACATGACCGCACTAAAATTTCAGAGGGGCGAAAAGCCCTGAGTAAGAAAATTAGTGCTGTAGTGTCAAAAAGCAACACCTCAAACGGAGATGTGCACAACTCAGCAAACTTCTGCCTCAACCCAACTAAAGTAACCATGGAAACTGGTTTTCGTCTATCCCTGCTGACGGGCAACTCCTTTTTTAAGCCCTCAACAACTCTCCTCACTCTAAAATCACCCGAGTGATCAAACCAACCCAGGGCCTTAGACTGGAAGGAAATAGCGGCCAAATAGATCGACAAGGAAGTGGCCCTGATGCCCCTGTCAAGCAGGAAAAACATGAAGCGTATCAGCTGCTCTGCTGGGATCGGCCAAACCTGGCTAAGGCCCGATACAGTCTTGAACTTTAAGAACTCTTGAATCTTGCTGCTGTAGCTCGCTCTGGTCTCTGGGGCCAGCGGCGCCCACATTGCCCTGTAAGCTCTCCGGACCCAAGGCTCCAAAGCCAATGAGGCATGGGCTCCGGATCCTGACGAGCATCCGGGGCCAGCAGCCGGAATCGTTCGCCCTGGAAACGAGAGAGGGCGTCGGCTAAGCTGTTCTGTATGCCGGGAACATGTCTGGCGATAAACTGCGTGTTGTTCACCAAACATTGCTTGACAAAAGCCCTAACTAGGCGCATAACTCTCGCGGATTTTGATGTTTGCTGGTTAATGATGCAGACAACCACCAGGTTGTCGCACCAGAAATGGACACTCGCGTTGGCGAACTCGGAGGCCCAAATGTGGACTGCAACCACGATGGGGAACAACTCCAAGAACGTCAAGTCGGTTGTGATGCCCAAGCATTGCCAATCATCCGGCCACGGTTGAGCACACCACCTGCCACGAAAATATACCCCAAAGCCGAACCCTCCGGCAGCATCGGAGCGGACCTGGAGGTCCGCCTCCACCAGCTGAATCTCATGCCAAAACGACACCCCATTAAAATCACAGAGGAAGTCTAGCCACAGCCTGATGTCCTCCCTCATTTCCAGAGACACCCGAATTCTATGGGCGGGGCGCTTTATACCAATGGTGGCATCACAGAGGCGTCTCAAGAAAGCCCTGCCAGGGGAAACCACACGGCAGGCAAAGTTGAGATGCCCCAAAAGCACTTGTAAGTCCCGAAGCCGAATCTTCCTAGCTTTTACAGCCGCTTCAAGCAGGGCAACTACTTTCACTAATTTAGCTTGCGGGAGCCTGCTCTGCTGGAGTTGGGAATCCAGTTCTATCCCAAGGAAGGTCAAGCAAGTGGTAGGACCCTCAGTTTTTTCGTGTGCCAGCGGCACGCTGAGCTGCTCACAGAGTTGCACAAAACTCTGCAACCAGACCCCGCATTCCTCGCTTCCCGCTGGCCCGACAAACAGGAAATCATCCAAATAGTGAACGGAGGAAACTCTGCCCACTATTGTCCTGAGGGCGTGTCCTAAAAAGCTGCTAAAGGTTTCAAAATGGCTGCACAATACCGCACACCCCATAGGCAGAGCTTTATCGTAATAGAAAGCGGCCTCAAAGAAAAACCCCAGGTGACAAAAATCGTCAGGATGTATAGGCAAAAGCCCAAAAGCCGACTCAATGTCGGCTTTTGCCATCAGTGCTCCCCTACCACAGCGCCTGACAATATCCACAACCTGGATAATATCCACAATATGGACAATATCCACAAGCTCCGGGGGAATTCCTGAATTCACTGAAGAACCCTCTGTATACGACAGATGATGAATTAAATGGAACTGACCAGCCACTTTTTTGGGCACAACCCTCAACGGTGATACTTGCAAATTAGCTATAGGCTGAGTTAGAAAAGGGCCCGCTACCCAGCCTGCCTGCACCTCCTTAGCAATCTTTTTACGCACCACATCCTCCAGGTCCCGCACTGAGCGGAGATTATCGGCAAAGGAGGGGCCTCGAGGAGGCAGTGCGGGGATCCGGAAACCATCCCGAAAACCAGCCTCCAACAACTGGGCTGCTGCCCTATTCGGGTATGTCCACAGCCACACCACAAGCTCCTCAAGCTTAATCGGTGTTGGGCCCCTTTTGAGGGGCAGTGGCTGGAAGCTGACCGCCTGCTCTCTTTTGATTGGTCCCGTGGGCCCTCGCTCCTGCTCTGGCGGTGCCGAGTTTGGGGCAAGCAGACACTGCATGCTTCGCTCCGCATAAGCCACAGGCGTGAGTGAACGTACAGCGTGCCCTGGTGCATTTGCCAGACGTGTTAAACTCATAACACGTCTTGGGGCTTTGAACCCACTGAGCACCACCCTGACCCCTAGCTGCCTCGGGCTTGCTACGAGCAATCAAATGCCCGCTGTCCGACCTATCCCCCCAAGCTGGACGGGACGGGACCACCAGCTGGGACCATAATTCCCACTGGGGAATTTTTCAGTCAAGCGCCGGATCATGAGCAGCATGTAAACGGAAGTGCTGGTCATAAGCCTCCCAAGCTGCCCCAGTATAATCCCTAAATGCCCGATGTATAATATCAAGGTACTTAAAGAGTGCAGTCACCTTGCCTGGGTACATCTGCAAGGTGACTGAAGCATAGATGAGGTAACCATTGAGCCAATTAGCCCACGTCTTGTCGATCTTACGCTTCCTCATGGTTTCCTCGTCTCCAAGAGGGTCACCTAATTTCGGGACCGGTTTGGGCTCCATATGGAGGAGGCTGAATATGTCTACATATTCGCCCCTCCAGATTTTCTCCTTGACCGACAACGCAAGATGTCCGCCAAGTGGAAGAGCTATCTCTCCATATGCAATACGAGGTCTGTCTCTTTGATCAGTTACTAGAGCGCTCTGCCAGGGGGCTGTAGCCACAGGGCCCCAAAATATACCAAGGGAGGAGGAGCTATCTGACCCCCCCATTGTTGACCCGCTGGTGTAACCGCTTGTGCCCCTGGCCCAGAAACAGAGCCTTGCGCTGGAAGATAAAAGCTTCCCGACCACTGTTGAGGAAAGGCACTCTGAAATGCTTGAGGCATCGCCTGACCCTGATAGCTTCCTGATGAAATTGCCACCGGTGTATCCTCCTGCGCCTGGGCGCCCAACATGTCCCCCCATACCGCAGCCAAGTCCTGTGTGTTCAAAGAGGGTGTCTCACCCACAGTTGCAGCCGCCGTCCCAGGCTGGGTCGTGCCTCCACTGGCCTCGAGTTCCATGTCCTGTTCCAATGCATGAGCCACGCCACTATCCACAGCCTGAACTACTGAACCTGAAGCCGCCTTGGCCACGGATCTCCTGGAAGCCAAATAATCATTGAGCCAGGCGCCCCTTCCTTGGCGTGTGGATTGCCTGGGTAAAACAAGCTCCTCCACAGAAGCGCTTCCCGTAGCTCTAACCCTCTTCCTTGCAGCCTTTGCACGACACCTAGCCTCCATACTGGCCAGCAATACCCGCACCTGCCCCATTTCTTCCTCCCCAGAGAACAAGGAGGTCGCTGCTGCCAGAGTAGCTACTGCCCGACAAGGGGCTTTCCCCCCCTTTTTCTGTGCTTTCTTCCCTTTACCAGCCATCTGTGACGTCCCCTCTACAAATGCCTATAGCAGCAGGCAAGTGTTGTTGTATGGGGGGGGAGGTAAAGCACCCAAACGCCCCTGCCCAGCTTCGTCAAGCCCTAGGCCCACCCTGCCCAAGGCCCAGCCACGTAAAAACAGGCGGCGCTCCACAAACGCGGCCTTTAAGCCCCTTAGTGCAGCACTCTAAGAGCAGAGGGCAGGGGGTGCGCGTGCCAGAAGGCCTCCCCGAAGCCCGGGACCGTCCTTTTCCACCCCAACCTGGCCCGTTACTCCCTGCTTGAGCCTCCCAGGGGTGATCCGCCTCCTCCTGAGAACCGGGGTTCGTCGCTTGCCACTCGACGCAGCGCTCCTCCAAACGCCCAGCTGAGCCTCGCAGCGCAGACACCTCCCCGGTAAGCCTCGCAAGCGCGCCGTTCGCAAGCGCTCCAAGGCCTCAAAAAGAACACGACCCTCTCCCTCCACAGAGCTCCGGACGCGTCCTCCCTGTCGCCAGCCGGACCGCACTGCGGAATGCAGGGGAGGGTTGCCTCGTGTACGGGCCATTCAGCCCGCCCATGAGGCAACCCGCAGCCAATCGCTGCTGTCCCCTCAGCTGCCTGTCTGCTAGGGGCTGGTGGGACAATTAACGCTAGCGCGGGAACCGCGCCAACGGACACTTCTGTGCTCTGTGGTGTGTGCCTATGCAGACATTGTTGAAATATATATATATATTTAGGCAATTATATTTAGGCAATTTAGGTATATATCTCATTATATTTAGGCAATTATTCTGAAATCTGGACAAATCTGAGATCTGAACGCCTTCCCTTCCCAAGCCGTCCGGATAAGGCATAATCAACCTGTATAGTGTTTTGAAGCTATAATACTATCTCTAATCAACAGTGCTGGAAGTATTGCTTGTTGAAAGCTGTAGTATGAGAAAAAAGGAAGCAGGAAGAACCAGAAGTGGGGAAGAATTAGCAGGGAATTGGGAATTAGAGGGTTCAGAAGTGAACTCCTGATGTTCAGAACTCACAAAACCATTACCAGTCTCTGAAGAGGGATGTTTCAGTTTTATCTGTCCTCTAAGGCAGGGCTCTCCAAACATTTCAGTTCAAAGGTGTCACCCCCGCAACCGCCCTGCTGCCTCGGACCAGAGATGGGGGGCTTACTGGGCCTCAGGGGGCCGTGGGTGGGCGGTTAAGAAGCCTGATGTCGAGCCCCAGGGGAGTCGAAGGCAGTACCGCTGGCACGAGGAAGCCTGGCCGAGCTCAGGGAACGTGCAAGCAGCCTGGGTGACTCTCTGAGTAGAGGTGAGGAAATGGGGAGGATCCTGCAAAGGACCAGCCCAGTCTCATGAGAACTGGGCCTGGCAATGAGACAGGAAGGGGAGGAGCCCAGGGAGGCTGGTCTGGAGCTCATAAGGAGCTCAAACAGCAGAGGGAGAGGACGCACCTCAGAGGGCTGGAGAAGGGAGGTGGAGGGGCAGACCAGGCCTGAGTGGGAGGTTGCCCCACTCTGGTCCTCACCTTACCCTAACCTTGATGGGGCAGCCCAAGCCCCGCTCCTGTCTCCCGGCCCTGAAGTTTCCGGAGTTCCAGGCAGGCAGCCAGCTTTGCCCCAGCGGATCCAGCATCCCCCGAGAGGCAGCTCGAGGTCCTTGGGCCTGGCCTGGATGAGCACCAACCATCTTATCCTGCGGGCTACTAGGCCAGCCCCACTCCAACCTCCCGAGGGCCTCTCAACTGGCTGGGATCCCACAAGCTGTGAACCCTGGCCTGACTCAACCCGCCGCCGGCGCCATCGATCCTACTGAGGAGAAGGGGTCGTTGTGACAGAGCGCAACCCTTGGACGGAACCCCACGCCCTGGCAGTCACCTCAATTTGTATGGACTACCGGGGGTCCCCGTGAAGTAACGGGCCCCCATGAATGTCAAATCATTGACCAGAATAAACCGATCATGTCGAACCTCTACCCGCCTCGCAGGTAATTCTCGCCGTGCCCTGTGCTCTCGGTCACCCCAGGGCCCCCGGACCCGGCATGGAGCTGACCAAGGGCCACATTTTCACCAGAGAAAATCAGTTTTATAAATGAATAAATGAAATTGAAATGAATACGTTTTTCTTGGATTTTTTTTCTAATCAGCATGATATGATTCAGAACAAAAGAGAAACATGACATTTACAAAGAAACAATGCCATGCTTAAACTGAGAAATGATATATCATGAGTAAAAATGTGAAATATTCTCAGTTGCTGCAAGCCGGATAAAACCTTGTGGCGGGCTGGATTTGGCCTCCAGTTTGTAGCATGGAGACCCCTGCTCTAAGGAGCCACAGAACTTCTTTTCTTTCCAAACAAAACCAACCAGCCCACTTAGGACAACAGATACTAGGAATAATATACTTTTGGATATATTATTCCACCAGGATGCATGGAATCCAGTACACACAAGCATAGCCTCTTCTCAAATATCACTGTATCTATGGTGTTTCAGCATCTCTTGAACATACCAACCAGCTGCATCCATGCTGCATACCAACCAGTGCCTAGATGCTGCACTTTGTCGTGCCAGTTATGCAATATATACCTCCCATTAAAAGGGAATTATATGATACCAAGCACTTGGGGATACTGCTTAAAACAGCATCCCTGTGTCATCAAGGTAAAGGTTTCTCCACAACCAAATAGCCTAGTCACGACCGACTGTAGGGGGCGGTGCTCATCTCTGTTTCTAAGCCGAAGAGCCGGTGTTTGTCCAAGGACAAGCTTCCGTGGTCATGTGGCCGGCATGCCGAAGAGCACGGAATGCTGTTACCTTCCCACCAAATAGGTATCCATCTACTTGCATTTTTACATGCTTTCGAACTGCTGGGTTGGTAGGAGCTGGGACAAGCAATGGGAGCTCACTCCACTGTGCGATCTCAAACTGCCAACCTTCCAGTCAACAAGCTCGCAGCTCAACGGTTTAACCCGCTGTGCCACCACGTTCCTCTGTGTCATCAAATCTCACCCTATTTCTTCATATTGTTTCATTCAATATCTAGCACATATGTCTTGATGTTATTATGATGGGTGTAGGCTTAGGGTCACAACTAGACTTCGGTTATGGGGAAACCTTTACCTTTTTAGGCTTACCTTACCTCCACTTGCAGCCACTAAGAATATGGAGCAAGGGCAGGGAAATTCACACCATGATGACATCAGTGCACAGACTAAACTAATGTAGATGTTACAGATAGGGAGATTCAACACAAAGCTGCAGTTTCCAATGGCAGCTCCATGATTCACCCAAATTTTAAGCAAGTAACCGGTAATTTGTTAACTGCTTTTCTGCGTTTGGCATTTTGAATTTTGCCCAAGTAGTTTTTTGAAAGCCAATTCTTTCAGCTGCAGAAATGTCCCTGCCCCTCCCGGGTGCATAGGGAAAATAACCCAGGACTCAGTCAACCTTGTTATTCTTGTTAGGCTTAACCTTGTTGATCTCTCGGTCAGAAGTAAAACCTAATTTATTTATCATTGCCTACAGAAGATCTGTCACTGAAGGACATAAGGGACTTTTTGTACTGCTCATATTCATTCCCTGAACAAGTGAATTTTGTGTAAGTTATTAATCTGAGCCTGGCTTATTGCAGCTGTCAAACAGAGGCTGAAAGTCATGAAATTTTAATATATAATTATGTTTACAAAAAACGGTAAATGCACCCAGAAGCTTAAAAGGTCCCAGGAAATTCTGATATAATATAAAACATGTATAAGTTTTAATGGGAAAGGGAGCAAGAGGAAAACAAATACCTACTTGCTCTTTAACACATTTCTCTTTTTAGTTCCGCAAACAGTGAGCAGTGGGTACTTTTATAAATGATGGGAACAGAGGGGTGGGGGAGGCGAGTCATCTGTTTGCATCTGCAGGTGAAATGGTTGGATCCTAAAAGTATGGGAGGGTCGAGTCACATATGGATGGTCTCAAGCAACATCGTATAGCAACGTTGCTCAGTGATTTCTAAGAAGGGAAATGGCACCTGGGAAGATGGTCAGCTCCCTACTATGGTGAAAAATGGAAAAGAAACTCAGTGGGAAATTCATTTAAATTCTATTCCAGCCCAATCCTATCCCCACCCATTGTCCTCAGTGTAGCCATGTTGATGGAGTGCTGGCTGCATCCAATGGTGGTTGTGGATGACCTGGAAGCAGATCAGAGGTGAGTATTGGAATACCAGAGGAGGTATTGGGCTGTTCCTGTTGTCCTCCTTCCCACTGCAAGTTCTTCCCTGTGATGAATTGAGCAGGGGGGAAGAAATCACCCACCCCCTGGTAAAAGGAGAATTATTTTTGTTTGGATTGGCAGCATTTCAAACTGTTATATTATATATCAATATATTGTATTGATATATATTATATCAACATTTTATATAAGGAGTTTAAAAGGAGGATCTGACCCCTGCAATTCATACTTACAAAATGGCATGTTAACAAGGCATTCCAAAAGGTAGCAAAAGGTACAGCAGAACAATGATGTACAAAAGATGTACAACCAGAACAGTGAGGTAGAACTGGAGCATATGCTTTGGTCTTGCTGTCATTTTCCATGTGTGTCAAGCCGTTGTGCTTGGACTCCTTCCACCAGAAGTCAAAATGAACACTTGGCTTTTTCTACTGTTCATCATTTTAAATGGAAGAAGCGCAGTCCCCAAATAGGACAATTCGCTATGCATGCCTGCACTCTGAAGAGCTGCTTCCGCTAGCCATTAAGTAGTACTTGCAACGGAGAATCACGGCAGCTGAGCTCTCATTTCCCCTGCTTGAACTTTCCAAAGGGAGAGGGTGTGATTTCAAGACAGAGTAGAGAATTCCTTGCTTTTGCAGAACATTCAGTTATGACACATTTTGATCTGGGCTGCATTTTATCACCTGAGGGGACGACGGGGCTATTTTTAAACCTTGTTAGGGCTGTGCTTTGCAACTCAAATTTGCTTTTGGGATTTTATGTTTCTCCGTGTCCTATTACTGCTATTAGAGATGGAAAGGGCAGTAAACCAACAATCTAAACCAGCAGAGGGAAATATTTGTCTTTGCCTAATCTGTGGTGGAAAGATAGTGCGTCTTTTGAAATATTAGGATTACCATTTTTTTTAAAAAAGGATTGACATCACCCAAAGTCCCCAAAGTCCTTAAACTGCAAGCATATGAGTATACATATATGAGGATACATGAAAGATGTATCCACATAGCACAGGTTAGGTGATTTTGGAAATTTAGGAAGCCAGTCTTTCTGGTGCAGCAGTTCCCAACCTATGGTCTGAGGACCACAGGTGGTCCATAAGAACATGGGAGGTGGTTCACAACCTGGCTGGTCTCATCAGCCAGCTGGCAAGAGGTGCGCCATGCACTTATTGGTTCGCTGGCTTTGAGTGGACAATCCCACCCTCCTTTGGCTGCTGAAATTGGGCCAATCTGGGAGCCATTGGTGACTGTGCAACTGCCCTCCCTTGGCTCCAATCAGCCCCAAATCAGGCTAATGGGGGAGCCATTGGCGATGGCACAATCACCCTCCCTTGGCTCTGATTGGCTAAAAATGAAGCCAATATGGGAGCCATTGGTGACAGGGTGTTCACCCTCCCTTGGCTCCAATTTGCCTGAAATCAAGCCAATTTGGGAGCCATTTGCAATGGTGCCATGACATCATCGTGCCTTCATCACCTCCTTCTGCAGCTGCACACTCAATGGGTCCAAAATGGACCCGAGAGCTGACGCAGTAGTTCCATAGCTTTTAATTACCCGCTGGGTAAAAAAGTATTTCCTTTTATCTGTTTTAACTCTCCCAACACTCAATTTCAGTGAATGTCCCCTGGTTCTGGTATTGTGAGAGAGGGAAAAGAACATCCCTCTATCGATTCTATCCTTTCCATGCATATTTTGTATGTCTCAATCATGTCCCCCCTTCAGATGCCTTTTTTTCCAGACTGAGGAGCCCCAAACGTTGCAGTCTTTCTTCATAAGAGAGGTGCCCCAGCCCCGTAATCATTTTTGTCGCTCTCTTCTGCAAGAGACCTCTAGCATGGGTCTCTGGTTGCATTTTACCTTGAAAACAAACAAGCACAACAAATGGGAAATCAGAAACAGGATCTAAATGAAGATCTTATTCCATGTAAAATAGCATTTGAAGTATGCGTCATCCTAATAGCTCACACTGTATAAGCAATTGCCCAAACTACGTCCATGTGCAAGGATGATTTATAATAGTGAGCTTGGGAGAGCATTTGCTTGGGAGAGCATTGGGGTCACAAACAAGGTTGTTTAACAGGGTGACGTTCATGACAGTGAATTGTGTGTCATGTTTTTTTGAGACGACAACCATTTGTATCAACATTCATTAAATTATACTGCATTTGTCTATTGCCAGCAATTATAAGCAGACAATAGGGACAGTGTGATAAGCATTAAATTTTGCCCTTGGGGTTCTTCTAACAATATTATTCATGTAAATTCTCAATCACGCAGCTTTTAATAACAGAGCTTGCACCAGAACAAAAAAAATTAATTGGTATCTATTAAAGCCAATCATTTTTTTTTTGTCATAACTTTTTTGGTTACTTTGATGAAAGACCTATAAACTGAATGTCTGGCAAATATAAATGGATGTTCTACAGCACTTAAAGAGTGCTTTATTCTTTCTGTGTAAGAGCTTAATTGACATATTTTTTTCAGTTAATACTTGGAGCTGATAGTTCTAACAACACCTTCTCAACTTTGATAATCGACATCCAGCCAAATGGAAAGGATGGGGAGTATTTATCCATTTGATTTTATTACCAAGCTGTCTTGGTTTGTTCTGAGTTGTCCAGTCACCTTTCCTGTGACTGTTCCCAAGTGTGGGGAGACTCATGTGCACATCATACAAGCTGCATGAGACTTTGCACCCCCTAGCCCATACTTGTATTGGCCTGTTTCAAAATTGGTAACAAGCGGAAATGAAAGACAAACCTTCCTTCCGAGTTCATGCCCTCCATGCTTCCCACGTTGGGTGCAAACTGCACTCTGTTGCCATCACGCTAGGGTCACCAGACAAATCCTGGAATGTTCTGTGCAGATAGTTTTCAAGGGATGGTTAGGCTGGTATCTGTACGACATGTTTTAGATGTGCAGCCTAATTCTAACTCAGAGCGCAATGCTAACGTGCACTGGAGTGGGCAAGCCGGCTCACATGCCTGTGCCATATCCAGTGCAAGTTAAAAGTAGCTGATGCCTCCACGGGGCAAGGGCATGTTTGCGCCCTTACCTCAGGGTAGGTGCCAGTTGCCCTGATGAGCTTGCTTCAGATCTATGCCTGCTGTTTAGCAGGTGCAGCTCCAAGCAAGCCGCATGGATTAATTGGGGCTGCGCTGCCTAGGGCCAGGGAGGTTTGGACGCGGCCTAACACCCACATTTTTGCTCCATCCTTCTCCCTAGGCTGGCACAGCTTTACTAAAGTCCACTTCCTCCTGCCCAGAAACACTCTCCCTCCCCCCACCCTGAAATGCTCCTGCGCCAGCCAAATTACTGGACCAATGCTGTTGAGGAGGGCTCAGCAGCAGCTATGCTGGTGCACAGGGGTGGACCTAGTCAAAATGGCGCCTGGGGCACCCAATAGAAGTGCGCTCCCATGGGAGCCCAGGTCTACCCATTCGGACCAGCCATGGTTAGACCTGGGCTCCCCTCGAGGGAGCCCAGGTCTATCCATTAGAAACGGCTGCGGGTAGACCTGGGCTCCCTTTGAGGGAGCCCAGGTCTACTCGCGGCTGGTTCCAATGGTTAGACCTGGGCTTTGGAGCCCAGGTCTACCCACACAATGTTGCAGGGGCCACTGGCGCCCCCCCCCAGATGGCCCCAAGACGGTGCCCAGGGCTCTTGCCCCGCCTGCCACCCCCTAGATCCGCCACTGCTGGTGCAAGGGTGCTAGTCGGCTGCAACCCGTCTTCGTCTCCTTCCCCAGACATGCACGCCTATTGGCCTGCCCCCCCCCACCCCCGTTCTCCCTCCCGCCCAGAACTGCTCTTGCACCAGCCGAGTTCATCTGCAACACTGCCTCTGCCTGGTGCCGGTGGGCCAATGCTGCTGGTAGCGTCGGCCCAATGTCACTAGCACCAATGCGAGGGTGCCAGTCAACACTCCTGCATCAGCACTACTGACATTGGGCCAATGCAAGCAAGTTGCATTGGACTAACATCACTCTTAAGATTGCACCCACAATGAGTTTCTTCGTTTACTTGGTTGAATGTGTTTGCTAGTATTCATGTTAGATCCCCTGGATTAAACATCTGTTGACAGGACAGTTTCTATCAATGGCTCCTAGTCATGAGTGCTATGTGCTACCTCCAGATCCAGAAGCTGTAGGCCTCTGCATGAAGGGGAAAAATGGTAGGACAGAAGTATGTTGTCTCTCCTGCTTGTGAATTTAGCTTCCGAGAGGCAGCTGCTGGACCACTATGTGAAACAGATATTGGAGTCTATGATCCTCTGGCCTGATCCAGTCAAGCCTTTCTTATGCGAAAGAATTAAATACTACATGAATGATGCATGAGAAGTGTTTTATCGTAGCAGATACTCTACCACAGTAAATGGTACAGAAAGAAATAGATTACCTTTTAGAAAAGAAACATGATGATTGAGTTTTATGTACAGCTCCATAAAGTCACCAAGATATATAATTATAAAAACCTAGCAATTAGCAAGAACATATATAATAGCTTTCATTACTCAAATTAGGAAATCGCTTTCATCTCTCATTAATGAAAACATCATTCACAATCAGAGAAATCTGTCTCTACTAATGGACATCCATCCTACTCCCTTTTCTTTCTCGACTTCCCTCCCACGTAATTCTTTGATTATTATTGAGTTACTACGGATCTAACACAATTACATCACTGAGGGACAATGCAGGTCCCTATGAACTAGCCAGATTAAAATTCAGAACAAATATATATGTTGCCCTGCCTTATGGATTTTAGCATTAACCTTACTAATGTATCAGGCCCATGAATGGATAGTCTACTAATGCATTGTTAGCAAGGTAGACTAATAAAAAAAGGTCACGACAGGAGTATTTTATTATAGCTTTCATATGTTCTTAGATACCAAAAGAAGGAGAGAAATGCATTAATTAGTAAGATAACTTGATCTGATCACAGGAACAAGATGGCAAAACATTCCCGAGAGCTTCAGGTCAGCTGCCTCTTCAGAAATGGACAGCCTGATCTTATCAAACTCCCTGTGCAGCAATGCAGTGGCCCCAACATGGCGTCTGCTGCAGTGATGTCATGTAGCCTGGACACTCCGGAACGCTGTTCTGGTTGTTCCGTGTAGGGCTGGCTCCGCCCACTGCAGTCGTCGCTGCCACGCGCCCCTGCATTCCGTGTAGGGGTAGCTCCGCCCACTGCAGTCGTCACTGCTGCACGCCCCTGCAATACGCAAATGGGGCTGGCCGCGCCTGCGCCCTGCACGCCTGCAGCCAGAGGTTTCAGCCAGGCAGGCAGGCAGGCAACGGACCGCGGGGGAAGCGAGGATGCGCAGAGGAACTGCCAATCAACCGTGCGTCCCGGTAGCTACTTCCCGCGTTCCGGTTGTTAGAGCAGGTAGATTCCACCACTGGTCTGCTGTATCTTGCAGGGGAGTTTTGGCATGTTGAGTCCTCTTCAGAACATTTGTTCTCCTGCTCAAGGCAAGGCCCTTGCTGGCCCAGTAGGTCATGTCGGACCTGCGCCACCTCCGTAGCTGGCACAAGCTCAATCCCTTCCCAGGCTCAAGCTGCTCTTCTCCTCACTACACCCCATCGCCTTCCTGTTCCACCACTTGAACCTCATTCTACCCCCTCCTTTTGAGCCTGGAATTTGACCCGGGGGGGGTCAGAGAGGACCAGCAAAGCGCACAGAGCCGACTACGTGGTAGCTGCAGTGCTGGCTGCACAAAGCAAGACACTAGGCTCTCCCGGTTCGGTTGTCTCAGCACAGCAAAGACGTTTAGTGATGCACATTGGGGCAAAAAAATCAAAACTTCACCTATAGGCTTATGGGTTCTGAGCTGTCTGTGACAGCTCAAGAGAGAGATCCTGGGGTGCTGGTGGACAACTCGATGAAGGTGTCGACCCAATGTGCGGCAGTGGTGAAGAAGGCCAATTTCATGCTTGGGGTAATTAAAAAAGGGGTTGAGAATAGAACAGCAATACTGTATTATCATGCCATTGTACAAATCAATGGTAAGGCCGCACCTGGAATATTGTGTACAGTTCTGGTCGCCGCACCTCAAAAAGGACATACTGGAGCTGGGAAAGGTGCAGAAGAGAGCGACAAAAATGATTACGGGGCTGGGGCACCTCTTTTATGAAGAAAGACTGCAGCGTTTGGGACTCTTCAGTCTGGAAAAAAGGTGCCTGAGGGGGGACATGATTGAGACATACAAAATTTTGCACGGAAGGGATAGAGTCGATAAAGGGATGTTCTTTTCCCTCTCTCAAAATGCCAGAACCAGGGGCCATCTGCTAAAACTGAGGGTTGGGAGAGTTAAAACAGATAAAAGGAAGTACTTTTTTACCCAGCAGGTAGTTAATCTGTGGAACTCTTTGCCACAGGAGGTGGTGATGGCATCTGGCCTAGATGCCTTTAAAAGGGATTGGACAGATTTCTGGAGGAAAAGTCCATCGTGGGCTATAGGCCATGATGGGTTGTGCAACCTCCTTACATTAGTAGTAGGCTACTTCAGAGTGCCGGGTGCAAGGGAGTGGTAACAGGATACAAGCGTTTTGTTGTCTCATGCGCTCCCTGGGGCACCTGGGGCCACTGTGAGATATAGGAAGCTGGACTAGATGGGCCTTTGGCCTGATCCGCAGGGCTCTTATGTTTATTGTAGATTCAAGGAGCAAAGCAAGAAGAATAATCAGTTGTTGGGTCCAAGGTCAGCATACAGAAGTCAACAGCAATAAATCAGAACACATGGTAACTCTTCCCCTTAACAACTCACAACCCTCAACCCATGCTAAGCAGAGGCTGCTTTCCTTCCTATATACTTCTGTTCAGCCAACCAGAGGGCTATTCATCGCGTATTCCCACACGCAGGTGCTGGTGATTAGCAATCACCCAGCTCTGGGCCTGCAGTTCCCTACTGGAAAAGTACTGCCAGGGAGCCTCACAGGCCTTGACACCTCCCTAGCTTATTATAAGGGACCTCCTGTATTTAAGATTTAAAAATCTTCCTGTATCAATGTTGAACGGGACTTTAAAAAATCCCATTCTAAAATTCTGCTGCTGTTGCTGCTTGCTGCTGCCTCACCACTGCATCATTTCCGTATTATTTCTGGTAACCATGGAGTGGCTTGACAGAAAGCAGTATCCCGATACCTGGGTGTCCCTTATTGTCATTTTGAAAACCTGGCAAGTCTATCGCTGGCATCGCTGCATTTGTGAAACCCGGAAAACATGCTATGCTGGTGGAATGCTCATTCTGCCTGCATAATGTACGCTTAAGATTGGGCCATAAGAAAATTTCCAATTGCTCATCTCCGGGAAAAAAAAATACTAGTTAACTAATTATGCTAATCGCCAATCCAATTTGATGCTTTGGTCTCTCTGTTTTGGCCTCTCTTCCGGTGGAGTTGCACTGGCATGCCCAAGCAACATCAGCACAGTGTTTTTCCAACATTGTGCTGGCATCTTTGGTGCATCCACAGCAGACAGATTTCTATATTATTATTGCCCTGGAGTATGCGGAGACATGCTAGTGCATCTAGAGGATAGGATGGGGCCTTTGGAGTAGGCATACCAATGTTTGAATGCTTGCACAGTCACATGGGTTGCATTGTGTTAGCCTTCCCAAACACTGTGGTAACAAAGGCATATATGAAATCTGTTTGGGATTCAGCTTGGCTGCCTGTGTGTCTGTCAAATCAATCAGAGATGCCCTCTTGATCGCTGTTGTCAGAAATGCTTGGCTTTCAGCTCATGGGATTAACTAAGCCATTTAGATAATGGCCCTTGAGGTTCTGTAGTGCAACAAATGGTAGGTGGCCTACCTCCTACATTGTACCATCAGAATTTGAGAAGTCATTAAATGGAAGTGTATTTTTCTCTGTTCATTTCTAAATGACAGATGCTCACATTTTCCTTATTTCTCTTGATTAATTGTCTTGCTTGTTTAAATATATTGAATTTTTAAATATATTAAATATATTAAAATATATTAAATATATTGAATTGGCAGAAGATTTAGCCGAGAGGGTTATTGCCTCCGTTTGCCCGAAGATAACAGCTGAAGATCCGAAGGTCGTGAGCTCGAGACTACCGGAAGTCTCTGTGAGCAGCAGACCTTGCAAACTGCGGCTGATTAAAAGCTGAGTTCCAGCTGCCTTGTGGGAGGAGGAGTGTGCTGAAGTCAGCTGCGTCTCTGGTGGGAGCAGGGAAGCCTCTTATCAGCCAGCAGAAGACAGATGGCTAAGTCCAGAAAGAAAGATCTGTATGAGTGTTGTTTTTGAAAGATAGAACATTTCTGTAAATTGTAAAAACCTTCAGGTTTGTGAATAAAAGTCTGCCTATGTAAACCATGTAAACCGCCTTGAGTTACAGTCATTAGAGAAATCTAGTGATCTTAAGAAAGGCGGTATATAAATACATGTATTATTATTATTGGGCTTTCCATGGAGCAAGTGGACAAATATCCCTTACCCAAAGGTGAGCTAAAAATGACCGATGGCATATGGTGGGTGTGGTGCCAGAGCCACTGCATCTCCACATGGAGACGCATGTAGGCAGAATTGGGCTGCTACACATCCTTCCCTCCCATTCAGGACTGCCCTTGCCGTTCAAAGAGCAGCATCTTTTACTGGAAAGATGCCAGTAAAAAAGGGAAAGAGTTGCTTACATTTCACTTTGGTCTCAGATTCCTCCTCTTTGGTTGTGTTGCATAAATACATAAATACATGCATAAATACATGCAAGGATGGTATCCTCTGCACTGAAGTGGGCGGCATTGGAGCTTGTGAAGCTAATTCATTAGTTCACATGTCAGTTCATTTGACATTTGGTGCCTGGGTAGGAGCCTGGGTAGGAGCAAAGGAGACGGATGGCCACTCAGCTAACCCTTGGTCTGTGACAAAGTGAATTCACCTTTCATTGCAGAACTTCACATTTAGAGCCCAATTCTAAGGCTTTCACGGCGGGCGGTATGCTTGCACTGCGAGTGGCACTGTCATGCAAGGCTCTGCAAAGCGCCTTCAACACTGGCAGTAAGCCGTTACTGCCATAAAGTGCATACCCTCCCTTGCTAAAGTCTTGCAGAAAGGCAATATTTAAAAAAAATAGGAAGAACTATTTTTGATTGCTTTTGCCTGTGATTGATGGATTTAGCTCCCCGATGGAATGATGATGCCTTCTAAAAAAAAATGGATTTTTTTTTTTAAAAATGTTCCAGACAGAATATGTTACGGTGGCTTAAATTTTTTAAAAAAATATTAGTTTCATTTCCTGCCATTTCCTCCTTGAAAACAAATCTGAAATACACTGGGTGTATTTTGTGAGACAGCTTTTTTGCAGTGTCCTCTGTACTACATTGCATCAATGTCTTTCGGTTCATCTTTATGATGTGGCAGTATTGCCTTAGCTTTCCTGAATTCTGCCCAATCACTCATCTGTAAGCTGGTCCAAAAAGAGCTCTCGTGGCTCATCACTGAACTGAGGATTGGCTGGTGCACTGCAAATAAAACAGGAGAAACAGGGAGTGCTCAGCAGCAGTGCTTTGCATAAGGAACAGCAAACAGGGTGCCACATTGTGGAATGAATCTCATTTTCAAAAGTCATTTTAATGTCGCGTTCCCACAAACTGTATCAGAAAAATAATATCACGGATAATAAAAACGTTGTAGATAATGCAGAGAAAATAGCCAGGACTAGTAAGCTATTTTCTTCTGTCATTTCACGGCAAGAGCCAGTACATGAGAACAATCAGAAAACAAATCAATAAGTGGACGGTTTTGTATATTTAGTTGACGTGTGGGAAGCTAAGTGTGGGACGCGAACAGTCAAAGCCTTTCAGACCTGCACCAGCAGGTCATGTCAGAACTGATGTGGAATGGTCCCAGCGGGGGATTTTGCCACACTGAAAGCAAATTGCTGAGCACAAGGAGTTTACAGAAAGCATACTTCAAATCTGTATAAACGCTGCAGAATATTCTTCTATGCCAATTAAGCAGAGTGCTGTGAGCCAGACTCTGAAGGACTAGAACATATCTGATCTTTCTTTCTGTGCTAGACTCTGGCTTAAATCTGCAAATTAGGTCACCACTAACACTCAAAGCAAAGGGGTGTTTTTTTTAGTGGGGAAGGGGGTTTCCTCCTCAGGTAGAAACACTAGAAAGATTTTGAGAAACCACCAAAGTTCCCATAGAGTAGCAGCAGTTCTCTGCCTTTTTGTACATCACTGCCACACTGCATTCTACGGCAGTGGTTACCAAACTGTGGGTCAGGACCCATCAGTAGATCGTAATCCAAATTCAGGTGGGTCACGAAGCACCTAGAGCAGCCATATTGAAAATATTGGAAAATGGGATAGTGGAAAGGGAGAGGGCATTGTGGTTGTTTTGCGTGTATTCAGGTTGTAAATAGGCTTTTTTTCCCCTTTCTGATTCACTTTACTGTTGGAAAATGGCTGAGAAATAACCCCACTTATTGCTGCATTCTCAGGAAAGCAGCAGACTCTGGTGTCACAATGATGGCACTTCTGGCCATGACATCACTTCCTGTGGATCCTGGACAGGTTGGTGTTCTAAAAAGTGGTCCCTGTGCTAAAACATTTGAGAGCCATTCTTTCTAGCCTTTTCCTGTTAACCAAGGTAAGGTCTTCTACCCTGCCTTCCTATGCATTATGACACATGTCCTATGGTGTTCAAAGAAACATTAATCTTAGGTAAGTGTGTATAGAATTGTAGTCTTACACAGTGAGTGCTTTGAGGATTGCAGGTTACATTCCCCGTGAAAACTACTTTGCGATGGAAATACCTTTCCAAATTAATAGACAATGCTTTTCCCATGATCTAGCTCATCCGGCAGAATGGCAAAGGCAGTAGCGTCATTACAAGGGTGTGGCAGGTGCAGGTTGCATCAGGCGTGAGCCTCCACAGAGGGGTGTGATAGCATACCACCCAAGCCTCTGTTCGGCAACCTTCAGCCCAATTCAGGCCCAGCTGCCTCATGCTTGTGCCGACTATCATGTTTTTGACCCAGTTTGGTTCTATGTGATCAGCGGCGTCATGCAGCTGGAACGCTGGGCGGGCTGCCGCTCCCCCGTTCCCCCCGCCCAGCGTTCTGGCTGCATGACGCTGCTGAATGTGATGGTGTGTGTATGTGTGTGTGTGTGTGTGTGTGTGTGTGAGTGAGTGAGTGAGTGAGTGAGTGAGAGAGAGAGAGAGAGAGAGAGAGAGAGAGAGAGAGAGAGAGAGAGCAGTATTGGCAACACAGTCAGCTGGGTGAGCTTTTCTGTGTTTGTGGGTTTTCTGTCAGAGTCCCCTGGCTGACTCCTGAGAAGGTCTTGCAAAGATATGTGAAGACTTTAGAGATGCTCATGTAGGTGTGTAGGGTAGGCATGTTCTTGTTCCCTTTGAAGAAGTGGTATAAAAAAAAAGGTATAGCATTGTCCAATTCAGCATTGAATTAAAATTCAACTTGAGCTTGTACGAGGCAGAAGTTACCAAATTCTCATCACGTTATAATATGACTTGGGTGCAACCTACACCGAATACAATCTTCTCCCTTCTTCATGGCATGAAAATTAGAGAGAAAATATAACATTCTTATAGCTGAACCTAGAGTGGTATAAATCAAGATCTGAATTAACTGATAATCCAAAACATTTTAAGCACGGCCATGAAATCACAAGATGGAAATCGCATAAATAGTTTTAGAGACCTGTATTGCATCAGTTTGTGGGTTGACTGCAGAGCAGCAATAGCAATGGCAGCATTTGCATAATTAACCCAGGACAGCAGCCAATCTTGGAACCCATCCTGAAACCATGCGCAGTATTTGTTGAATATAAGCTGCTTACTGTGGGTACACTGGATACCCAATTGCATGTTGAAGGGACAAAAAAAAAACCACTTAGTACGTCATACTTTGCAATATTGTACATACATTTATTCTCCAGGGAGATTCATTAATATGAGTCTTTCTATGTATAAAAGCAGTTTACAGGTGTGCCCTGGTATCCACTGATTTGGTATCCACTGTTTCAGTTATCCATGGATACCATGGATACTGGGACGACTATTAAAAAGATGGGGACACAACAAACAAATCTCTTTTTTTAACCTTGTTGCAACAAAACCACTGATGCTCCTCTATTTTTAAAAAGGCATTCCCAGTATTCACAGTTTCAGGTATCCATGGTGGGGGGTCCAGAACGGAACCCCAGGAGATGCTGGGGCATGCCTGGATCAGAATGGCTCAAAGCATCTGTAAGGTTCATTGTCACATAACAGATAAGTCTTTTGGAACTCATGGGCATCATGCATAGGCTTCCATAATAGAATTCGTCATAGACCAAACTTGCACTCACAATATGGGCTGATGGGTTAGACGAGTGGCCCCAAACAATTGGCCAACTCACTGGCACCTGCACGGCCTTCCTGAGACTCACCTTTCTAGCCTATTACACTCAATTAGTGTCCAGTGTACACATGATTGTTGAGTACAGTTATTCACAAGTTACATTCAGTTAACAGAAAGGAATACATACCATCCATATTCTAGATTTTCAGACAGTCCTGTCCCACCTTGAATTTTAAAGTGGATGCATGTAATTCTTATGCACACATACCCTGCATATGTGTACAATTGTTAGGGGGCCCTGAGAAAGTGGGGTCTTGGGCTCCTGCCTAGAACTAGGTCCCTATCTGTTTAGGGGCAACAACCTGTGTAGGGCCTCTAATGCCATGCCCATGTAGGCAGAGACAGGGAGGCTTACAACCTTCAGATCTTCTCCAGTCTTGCTGAGTTCGGAAATCTCCCTCCAGCTGTCAGTCAGCCCTTTCTCATGCCTGACCCTCTCCTTATATTCCACTGGCTGGTCTCTGTTTCCCTCCTTCCTGGTTCCATCCAGCAGCCTGGTCACCCTCTGGGTCCTAACCCTCCTCTGTTGGAAGGCTTCTGCAGGCACTTACTGTGACTTGCTGCTCCTCGTCTGCTTCCTGGATGCAGATGTGCTCCACTCAGTGGGCCAATGGACTGGGCCCTGCCCTGTTGAGGCCTTTCCGGACAACCCTGGTCTGTACCTGGTCCTGTATCCACTGTGTAGGCTACTTCCTAGGTCAGGTAAATCCAGCCCCAGGCATAACATAATGTGTAAATAGCCCTGCTGGGTGGTCAAGTTTATCTCACCACGTTTTAGAGCAGTTTCTAATATCAATGTTGACAATGCTTTATTGGCATAATGACAATCCAAAAAACTGCAAGTCCATTGGAACAATGAAAAAAAAAGACAGGTAATAATAAAATTGCAGAAATAACAGTGTTTTTGCTGTGGTCTGCTCAGATAATGTGCAAATTATCTTAAAAGCCCTTCCAGGTCCAGTAAAATGTTTCTATTTCCATCTGAACATTGGCCATCAATAAGATGAAGGATTAGTGAAAATTGCAGCATGATTCAGTTCTTAAAAGCCAGCAAGAGGGTGATGAGCCCCAAACGGGTCGCAGCGCTGATTCAAATGACCCTCATGTGGTGCAGCCCAGTTACAGAATTCTACCACCTCAGAATACAAGTGCAGGATTGCTTCTTTGTGATATCCTTATACACTGAAATTTGTGATCTCCTTATACACTTGTGACATGAAAACAAAGATCAAATTAAATATTTGGCCATTGGATCTTGCAAGATTTTATTTATTTTTAAGGGCCTCTCTCTCTCTCTCTCTCTCTCTCTCTCTCTCTCTCTCTCTCTCTCTC
>JAJKFI010000027.1:2014639-2027235 GCA_029204185.1 Lerista edwardsae | reverse complement strand
TAATAATAATAATAATAATAATAATAATAATAATAATAATAATAATAATAATAATAATAATAATACTTGGATTTATATACCGCCTTTCTTAGGTCACCAGATTTCTCTAATGACTATAACTCAAGGCGGTTTACATGGGCAGACTTTATTCAGAAACCCGAAGGTTTTTACAATTTATACAGAAATGTTCTATCTTTCAAGAACTACACACATACAGATGGATCTTTCTGGATTTAGTCCTTCTTTCTGGCCACCCGTTTGTCTTCTTGCTGGCTGATAAATGGCTTCCCTGCTCCCACCAGAGAAGCGGCTGAACTTCGGCACAACTCCCCCTTACACAAGGCAGCCGAAGCTCAGCTGTTAATCAGCCGCAATTAACGAGGTCTGCCGCTCACAGAGACTTCCGGCTGTCCCGAACTGGCGACCTTCAGATCTTCAGCTCTTATCTTCAGGCAAACGGAGGCATTAACTCTCTCGACTAAATCTTCTGCCAATTTAGGATTGCAGCCTTAGGAGCTACCTACTGTCTCTCAGTATTTTCAAGTGAATTTTCAAGTGAGATTTTATTTTTTAAAATGTGTTTCTAGTTCAATATTTTTACATAATAGTTTGTCCTAATCTTGCTTTCTGTCTGGGATGTTTCATGGTTGGGCAATTGCTGCAGTTCAAGAATGTCAATTTGCATTCCAGGAATGTCATTTGACTATGTCACAATAAGGGTACTTCCTGCTTGATGATGTCACTTCCAGGTTAATGGTATACCTTCCAGTGGGTCCCAACATGTGCCATTCTAAAACGTGAGTTCATTGCTAAAACATTTGAGAACCACTGGCTTAGGCTTAGACCAGTGGTTCCCAAACTGTGGGTCACCCACCAATGTGTCACAAGCCAATTTCAGGTGGGTCACGAAGCACCTACAGCAACCATATTCAAATTATAGGAAGATGGGATGCTGGATAGGGGGAGGGCTGTGTGGTTGTTTTGCTTGTGACAAGGTTGTCAATATACTTTTTTCTGTCTAATTCACTTTGCTGTTGGAAAATAGCTGAGAACTAACTGCTGCACTCTCAGGAAAGCAGCAGGTTTTGATGTCACAATGATGACACTTCCAGCTATGACATCACTTCTGGTGCATCCTGGCAGATTGCCATTCTAAAAAGTGGGTCCCAGTGCTAAAAAGTTTGAGAGCCATTGCCCTAGCCAAATTTCTCAGTTTTCCTCTTGATCTGTGATAATGTGCTCATTGACCTCTACAGGGCAAGCTCATGACCCACGGAGACCACGCAGTGTTAATCATGGTTTTCTCTTCTTTGGGAAGTAAAGGACTGCTTCCGTAGATAGGGGCTTGTAGCAATCTGTTTCATAAAGATTAGTCAGAGGGCATATGAAAGTATGCATAAGAAAGGAAGGACGTTAAAAGGAAAAGAAGCCAAATCCTGTATTAAACTCTTATCTATAACTAGGAAAGCAACATTAGGGTTGGCGGATCTATGGCTTGTCCCAAGACTGAATAGCGGGTTTGCTCATTTGCATAATTCAAATGTGGCTGTCAACAATTAAAACATCCAGTCTCATTTCTGAGCCACTTTTTTAAGCTCGACGTACTCATCCATTTTGCTTAAACTAATTACATGTCCGCAATCAAATTTATCAGATGCAATAATCATAATTCATATTATCTGCATTAAAATAAGTATGCATTAATTATGGATGAGCTATTGTTATGAAATATGTAACACAAAATATTGGGTCTCTTGGTAGAAACAAAATACATATATAAAGTGTGCTGTTTTATTTATATTTTCATGCATATTCTAGTATCATTAAGAGGCTTGCAGATGAGGGTGTATCTGATTTCAGTCGAAACAGGAGTCTGGGTTTTACAATAAAACATGTGGATGGACTATTTGTGACTACGAAGGCAAGAGGATCTCACCTGATGTCCCAATGGCTACATCCACCAAGCTGTCCAGTTCTATTTTGAAACTGCTGCTGATGCTGGGTAAAGATCAGGAGGGCACTGGAGCCAGCCTGCGGGCCAGAGTTTGGAGCTGCCTGGTGTAGAGCTATGAATGCTTTACATTGGTGGCCCCAAATATCCCAACAGTAGTGCAATGTTTGTGTCATCGCTGGGTCTTTTGAAGTTCCATAGTCATAGAAGGCTCATAGAATTGGGCCGTAAATCATGCATGTACAGCCCAATTCTGTCTCTTATTGTATGGCAGCAGGAGAGTGTCCTAGACAGGAGGCAAGGACCAGGCCAGGGGGAGTGGATTTTGGAGGCAAATGTGCATGCCAGAGCCAATCCCCCTTGTTTGGGCCTCCTTTGCAAGGCTGGTAGGCCTGCATTGTATCCAACACAGGCTTATCCCCTTATCCCATGTCGTGTGCCAGCCAGCCCTACGGGGCTACTTGGATCGGCACCAGCGATTTCGCAAGCCCATCTTGGCCAGCCTGTGTCAGGCTGGTGGACAGGATTCAGCCTTGGTCAACTAGGCCGGTCCCACCCCTCTCATGGGTCCAATCCATCTCCCAGACATCCCTGCCCAGTTCGCCCCTCCCCACCTCTGTTCTACCCTCCCACCACCAACTGCCCTCTCACACCCCTGGAGATGGTGAGTTTGGGCTGGCCCAGGCAGAGAATGCAGCGAGCCGTGTAAGTGGCCATTCCCACTCACCATCGGAGCCATTCTGGGCAGTGAGGGCAACACTGGGCTGCCCCCCCTGTAGCTATGCTACTGTTCACGGATTCTCATGAGTTGCTTAAGGGCAGTTCAACAATGGAACAGTTTGCTGGGGGAGGTGATAGATTCTCCCTCACTGGAGGCCTTCAAGCAGAGGCTTGACAGGCACCTGCTGGAGATGCTCTAGGGGGATTTCCTGCTACAGGCAGGGGGTTGGACTAGATGGCCTTTTAGGTCCCTTCCAACTCTATGATTCTATGACTTTTTTATCCTTCCCATGTACAAGAAAACACTACCTATGCAATGACGAAAATAAATCCTTTGGACTGGAGGAATGCAACATTTATCATGCAGCATTTATCAAGGGACGCAGGACCTTAACGAGTCATACTATACCAGCAATGTGATGCCCACGAATGGTAAGGACATTTGTGCCTTCAGCTCCTGCATGAGATATGAGGCAACTGTTCTTGGCTGCTCATCTTTCCGGATGCCAGAAACAATCTTTCTTCAAGTGTGCTCACATGGACTATAGGATGACAGCAAAATGACTGCCAGGAACATTTCAAAAACAACTATCATGGAGGCTGTTATTATCTATACCATTCAAGTTAAGGGGTCTGTCAGCATTTCCCTAACAAACCATTTTTTTTATAGAGAGAAAGATTATAATTCAACTGTACAAACAAATCCTCTCCCTGGGCTCAAACTCACCTTTTAAAATAGGGAAAAGGGTAATCCAGGCTGACAGCAGAAGACTTGCAACAAATGTGGAAAAAAAGGCAGTGTTACGAGTTCTCCTCACCTTTCGGCCCCAGTTATGCATCTTTTTTTTTCTTTTCTTTTTTTGCTATTTCTGTATTTTATTAATAAAGAATCTCAAGCACTTTTGTTACAGCTGCAACTTTATTTCTACGATTTGACTCGAGATCATTTGAAATTATTATTATTGTTGTTGAGAATGGTTTATTTATATCCCCCAGTCCATTACTTGCTGTGATATCTGGAGCCTTCGTGGAAAAGAAATCAATTCAAATTACAGATTTCATTTAGTAATGGCTTACTCTTTGTTCTTGAAGATATTTTGCAGGCTTTTTTTTCAGAATGTGCTCACCCCTGAGAACCAAATAACCCCAGGCCTCATTAAAAAATCACCCCATCTTCCTTTAAACTGGTTTCCAACTGAGTTTTATTGCAGATACAATTGTATAGCTGCAGGCCTTTAGCTTGAACAGAGGGCAGGCTGTGGGTTAAGGAGAGACCGTTGCACTCACATTTGCATATCGGTTGGATAGCACTTATTCAGAATCCTGCATTTTAAGAAATCGCAAAGATTTACAAATCATAAAAAAATGCACACTGTTTTTAAAAATGGTTTAAGAAAATCGTTATCAGAACATTGGAAACATTTAAGAAATAGGCAGTCCTTACCCATGGCATTTTCAGACAGGGTTCTATCCAGATGGTTTTCCTCTGTAACGTATACAACTAACTACTGACATGAGTGGTCCATTCATAGGAGCTGTATAATAGCAGAAGACACTTGTTCCACATGATCATTATTCCTCTTTCCATGATGAAAAGTGCTGGCTTGCACCCTAAATGGCATGTGCTGAACGAAATTCGTGCACGTGAACTAAGTTTTAGCTTCCCAAGTTTGACTCAAGGTTTGAAATTACAGATAAACCCCATTAGGCTCTCTGATGAATTCCCTGGTTTTCCTCTATTTTTTTCCTATTTTCCCTTATTTTTGGACACTTCTAATGCCTGCTATTCCTGCAACCCTTCATGCCCCAGTCAGCAGAAACAGATGGGTAATCTTGGTCCTTGACAAGGCCGAGCCATCGACCCCCAAAGCCTCGTCCTATTTTTCTGTCTCGTGTCAAACGGATGACGTGTTTAGTGCTTGTATCCTTTTCCACCTGAATGATAGTGTGTTTCATGTACTTGCTTTTGTGTGTGTGAGTGTGTGTGAGTGAGAGTGTGTGTGTGTGTGTGTGTGAGAGAGAGAGAGAGAGAGAGAGAGAGAGAGAGTTTAGCACTTTCTTAAAATGTTTTAGGGAGGCTGCAGTGGCCCCGTATGTGGCAATAGCTAGAGACTTGTCCTCCAACCCAGGTAAGTCAGCGAGGGAAATGGGATGGGGCAGAGAGAGGACAGAATGGGTGTTGAGGAAAGTTGGAATAGGTAAGCAAGAGGGAGAGAAGCCAGATTAGGTCTGGGAAGGAGGTGGGTTTGGCAGCAGTGATGGTCACCAAATCTGAAGCCCCAGAGTAGATCCTACCACCTTGGTCCACTCAGACCTGAGCCAGCCATTTTGCTCGTTCAGGTCTGAGTAGACCCCAACATCCACAGTGGCTTGCCCCTCTTCTCTCACCCAGAGAGATCTCTGGGACTGCCCCTCCGCAGGATGCAGCACAAGCAGTTTGGGCACACCTGCATTGGCAGAGGGAAGCATAGGAATGGGCTGTTGGTTCAGCAGTCTTTCTGGAAAGAGCTATTTGGCTAAATGTATGTGCATATACCCTGATGTTTAATTTACCTGAGAACTCTTCATTTGCTATTCCAACAGCTCTGCTTGCTATACATTTTGGTCTCACACTGGATGCCATCTCTTTGTCAATCATTTGTGTCTTGTTAGAAATGTCAATAAACATATTTTCCTCTGAAAACATTTTAAAAGAAGCAGGTTGTGTCGAATCAATGAACTCACCATATCACTTTGGTCTATATGACTTCTGACAGTTTCAGCGTACAATCCTAACTTGCGCTGGAACAGCAAGGCAGGGGGGCCTGCGCATATCCAGCGCAAGTTGGAGTAGGCACGAGCCTCCCTGGGCAAGGAACATTTGCACCCTTACCTCAGGGTAGGCATCAGCCGTGGCTGTGGGCTCCTCGGCTCTGTGCCTGCTGTTTAGCAGGCACAGAGCCGAGGATGCCACATAGCCTGAATTGGGTCCACCCAGAAACGCCCTCCCTCCCACCTTCCCCCCACGCAGAACCGCTCTTGCGCCAGACGATTTTGGCTGGTGCAGGAGCGGCAGAGCATGGCCTTTGGCCAGCACTGTTGGGCCAGCGCTGCTGCTAGCATCTGCTCAAAGACAGCAGCGCTGACACGAAGGTGTTGGTTGGCACTCTCGCGCCAGCGCTGCCGCCCACGGACCGATGCAAGCAGCTAGCGTCTGGCCCAAGGGCGCACATTGGATTGTGCCTTCATATGCATTGCCCTGAGTTTTTCCTTTCTTTCCTATTCAGCATCTCCTGAAGTATTGGGGGATGCGAGTGGGATGTTTTTCCTAACCATAGAACTGCCTGGATGCCTGGCTCCTAGAGAAGAAACAGTAAATGCATATTTGAAAAGACTTGATGGAAAAAATAGAATGAATGTTGCTGATTTCTCGGCAGCATTTAGTGACATGCATGATAATTTAAAGCAGTGAGAGGTTGAGGCCAGTGAGGGGTTGAGGCTGGGTTTAGTGACATGCATTAAAATTTAACCCAGTGAGGGATTGAGAACCTCCTGTGTTCTTTATCAAAAATATAAAAAATTGCCAAAAGAGTGTTCTAATTAGATGATAACAGAGCAATTGTAATTCCTGTAGGGCTTCAAGGACATGACCTTGCATTGTGGGTTTTTTTTAAAAAACCAGGAGATGAAAGTTCAGATAACCAACCATCTTCTCATACGATGCTTGTTCATCCTTGTGTATGAAGCCAACAGCTTGAAAAACAACTGACTTCTGCATTAAATTTTGTCTAAGCCAGTGGTATTTTTAGACTGGGACCCACTTTTTAGAATAGTACTTGTGTCAGAACCCACCAGAAGTGACATCATTAACCTGGAAGTGATGTTGTGGCAGGAAGTGACATCATCAAGCAGAAAGTGCTATCATTGTAACATAATAAATTAATACCCCTGAAATAGAATTGGCATTCTTGGACTGCAGCAATTGTACAACCATGAAACATCCCTGACAGAAAGCAAGATTAGGACAAAATATTATGTAAAAAATGGTAAACTAAAAACAATTTTTTAAAAATAAACTTCACTTGTAAGTTCAAACGGTTAACACTCACAAAAGGAACATAACAAGAGTAAGGTCTTCAGTTTCCAAGATGGCTGCTCCCAGTTTTCCACAACTCACTTGACATCAGGTCGTGACCCACCAAGTAGGTCCCAACCAACAGTTTGAATAACACTGGTCTAAGCTTACTTGTGTCAAAACATTGAGTTTCTCTCTTGATAGTTACACAAGCAGGAACAATTTCGAAAAAGTCCTGTGCTTTGTAGAGATAACTGAGGCAGAAATTCATCAAATTACCCACATAGGGCAGAAGATTTAGCCGAGAGGGTTAATGCCTCCGTTTGCCCGAAGATAACACCTGAAGATCTCAAGGTCGTGAGCTCGGGACTGCCGGAAGTCTCTGCGAGCAGCAGACCTTGGAAACTGCGGCTGATTACAAGCTGAGTTTCAGCTGCCTCGTGGGAGGAGGAGTGTGCTGAAATCAGCTGCATCTCTGATGGCAGCAGGGAAGCCTCAACAGCCAGCAGACGACAGACGGGTGGCTAAAGAAAGAAGGCTAAATCCAGAAAGAAAGATCTGTAGGAGTGTTGTTCTTGGAAGATAGAACATTCTGTAAATTGTAAAAACCTTCGGGTTTGTGAGAAAGTCTGCCTATGTAAACTGCCTTGAGTTCAATCATTAGAGAAATCTAGTGATATTAAGAAAAGCGGTATATAAATAAATAAATTTATTATTATTATTATTAGTCCTGCCCTGTCCATAAATTGTCCTCCTTTTTGCCTTCTTCCAGTCCTCAATGTCTTCGAAACATCCAGTTCCTGCAATACTATTTTTGCTCATTGTGAAATGCACCAGTTGTGCTATCAATCTCTTCCCCTGCTTGTCTCCTTTCTCAGTCATTTTGCGCTTGTTCTGTTTGGTGTTACTGAAATCCATTTGAAGGACATATTACTTCCGTGCTCTTCGCCACACCTCAGATATTGTCAGCGCTAGCTAAATACTAAATCATTATAACCCTCTTTTATGATATACAGCCTGATGTAGGATAAGGTATATTTCATGAGCACCCTTACCAGACGCGATAGGTTGCCTTGGCATTGCAGCCGGCAGTGGAATGAATAATGCAAACGAGATTTGCACTGAGCAAATTAACAAAATTTGTCTTTCCCGATCCTTGTGGAGCAAAGATGTCAACCTTAATGTCTGCCAAGGTATCTGGCATTCACTGACATTTAACAATTTCAGTCCGAGTGATATGGGTGTCAAGCAGCCGTATTCAAAATGAGCTCCTACTCTTTGAGGCAAGGGCTATGATGAAATCTGAACCACAGAGAGATTTTCAAGGATACGTTTTTAAGAAATGATTTATTTTGACATCTGAATGAGAAGCTTTTATAAACAGCCACAGTTTTTTGAATGTCAAGGAAGCAAGAAGATTATTTATCACGTTGGCATCATACTCTTCCTCAAAAAAACTTAGCGGACAAGCAACATGGACTTCATATCTCAGGAAGTTGGTCTGGTCTATACTGAGAGCGCGATCCTAGCCTAGAGTTAGGCCGGCACAGGCTAGCAAGGTTTGGCTGGCACAAGGGCCACGATAAAGCACATTTGGACCACTTTCAGAGTCAGGGAAGATGGCACATTCTGTGGCCCCTGTGCTGGCCAAACTTTGCTGGCCTAACTGTCAATTGACCTCCAGGTTAGGATTGCTCCCTGAATTTGTTTTTCTAATTTATACATGCGTTCTCTTATTGTCCTGGTCTTTTTCAAGCATCACCTGAGTTTATTTTTGTCAATTTCCTGACACAATGAATTTTTATGTTAAGGCTACTGTTGTTTTGGCAAGATACAGCTAGTTGCACTGGGGCAGGCCATGGACTTTCTGGAAGACATGGAGTATGGCAGCTCAGTGGGCCAGCTGTGAAGCCATTGGAAAGCTATCAAGTCAGCCTTCCGAAATGACTGGGCCCACCACACCAGTGGCAGATCTTGGGAAAACGATACCCATGGCAAGCACTGAAATTGCACACCTGCCCAAACAGTGAAAATTCTGGAGAGGGAAGTGAGCCTATTCATCCCATCAAGTGAATGTATTTGGTGGGCTACACAGGATCCATATGTCAACAGCCTGGACAGTACTGCATAATGATTCTCTTTCCTACAAGCATTGTGCATTTGTGACACCTTTGTTTCAAGTATATGGAATCGCCTTGAATTTTTTTCTGCAAGCATTTTTGGAGGTCCTCTGAAACACCAATGGCTGTGGTGCAGAAACACACCATCAGTAGAATACAGGCAAGTCTGTGCCCAACACCCCCTTCAAGTGCCGCCCAGGGCAGATGCCCCACTTGCCACATCCTAGATACACCACTGCACCACACTGCCCACAAGCAGTCCAGTGCCACCCCCCTCTAGCAGATACTCTGCCAGTGACTATGATACCTGGACCGCCAATACACAGGTAGGCAGCTCTGGGGCTGGTGTGGCAGAAGCCCTGGTACAAGGCAACTGTAGGAGAGAGGGCTTTGGTCTTTCTAATGTCTTAAATTTTGAAGGCCTTAGTTTGGTGGTGGTGGTGGTGGTGGTGGTGGTTTGGGACTGTGCCCAATGCTCCTATTACAATTGGCAGAATAGTGACCTTCTTCTTCCATAGCTGTTCTATTTCAATTTGCAATTCCTTGTATTTTGTGATCTTTTCAAATTCCTTTTCTTTCACTCGTGCGTCTCCTGGTATTCCTACTTTATTCAAGGCGGTTTACATAGGCAGGCATTTCTAAACCCAAAGCGTTTTTACAATCACAAATAAGTTCTAATCTTACAAGAACTGCTACATTCAGATGACACTTTCAAGCCCAGCCTTTCTTTCTTAGTTGCACGATTGCCTTCCTGCCGGCTGATAAACAACTTCTTGCTCTCACCAAGAAACAGCTGGCCTGACACAACTCCTCTCTCACAGGCAGCCGACACAGCTCAGATCTTATCAGCCTCATTCTCGAGGTCTGCCGCTCACGGAAATTTCCGGTGTTCTCGAACTGGTGACCTTCGGATCTTATCTTCAGGCATGACTGCGGCTTTTACCCTCTCCGCTAGACGTCCTGCCCATTCTCCACTCTCCCTTGTCCAGTTCCTCCTTCCCATGCCCTCCCCAATCCCCGCACTGCTTGAGTTCTGCCAGCCTTCCTTGGATGCTGTAAGGCCTGGCCATCAGCATGGGGAGGCCAGGGCACGTTCGTGCACTGGCACCCCCTCCTCTAAAGTCAGCACAAATGCAAATGCACTTTATAGAGCATTTGCAACGACATTGTGCCGGCACAACGGACTCTACATGACGGCAAGCAAAGGTTACCATTGGGATACCACGGATCGATGCTGAAAATACAACTATAATAGAGCCCTCAACTGATGCCCATTTCTCTTGAAAATCAATATCCCTGGGCACAGCAGGACTTTGACTAGCAACAGTTACAGTCCTAACACACAGTTACAGTCCTAACAGCTAGTGCCATTCTAATCACTTAGGTATTTTTGCTGTCAAAGAAGATCTTAGAATGGGAGAAATATATGCTATGGCGACACTCTTGGAAACCGCTGTTAATAACTGTGATTTACAGATCCTCCTTTCACTGCTTAGAGGCTTCCATTTTGCTTCAGGCACAACTTTAACTTCCAGTGGCTCAGTTGTTCTCAACATAGTTTCTGTTGAATTGGATCAAGGATTGATCCAGTCACATGGCCAGGATGCAGATCTACATCCACTATTATATCAGTGTGGAAAGGTGAACACAGTCAGTCTACAGCAGTTGTTATTAAAACTGGGGCGGGACCAATTTGGTGAGTTGCAACCTGATGTCAGGTGGGTCGTTTTTGAATTTTGAATTGTTTTTAGTTCAGTGCTTTTACGTAATATTTTGTCCTAATTTTGCTTTCTGTCAGAGATGTTTCATGGTTGTGCAATTGCTGCAGTCCAAGAATGCCAATTTACATTATAGGAGTGTCATTTGATTACATCACTCTGACAGCACTTCCTGCTTGATGATGCCACTTCCAGTTATTACATCACTTCCAGGTTAATGACATCAATTCCGGTAGGTGCCAACACAAGTGCCATTCTAAGAAGTGGGTCCCAGTCTAAAAAGTTTGAGAACCAGCGGTCTACAGAATCTTCCTGCAGTTTCAGCCCAACTTTCCAGGGCTCAAATCCACCACCGTCAGTCCTGAGCCAATGGCATGAAAGCCATATCACTGTCATGCATGCCGGAGCTGCCAGTGCAAATGGTCAGAAGCTCCGGATTTGCGACAGAAGCCCCACTGGAGTAGGTGATTTGGTATGTAGGAAACATGGAGAAAAATAATGGGGGGTGGAGCTTGGTGAGGAGTAGGCTGGGCATCAGGGGTGGGAGAGGGGAAAGGGGGAGAGTATCTTTGGCAGTCTCGCACATGGAACCACATGGAGCCATAGGTCCTTCCTAGCCTGGACCTACCCCCTGATTCTCCCCTTTGAACTACAATACCATGGTGATACTCTCATACCAACTGCACCATGAGGTACTTTAAAGCTGGCAGCAGCATCACAGTGCCAGTGTTAACACAGCGCCAGTTGGAGCTCGCCTCAGGGCTAAGGAAGACGACGCTGTGGTGCTGGCGGTAGAGAGTGTCTCCACCAGCCTGTGGAGCATCTTTGCTGTGGGGAGAAAGGCAGCGGAAGGTGAGGAGGGGGCGGAACTGGGTGGAGGGAGGCAGGCCTGAAGGGAGGATTGGGCCTGCAAGCGGGTAGAGACAGTGGCAGCTTCTACTGATGAATTCCATGGTTCTTCCTGAGCCATGGAGACTACATGGGCCTCCTCAGTTCTGTGCCCAGTGAATAGCAGGTGAATAGCTTCGAAGAGACCCATTGAGGTTGCTGGGGCTTCACATGGGATAAGGGAACAAACCCTGAGGAGGTTCTGGTGTCTCCTCCAACCCATAGGATATAGCAGCAGCCATTTTGGCGCAGCCAGGGTTTAGGATTGGGCTGCCCATCTCCTAAATAGCTGCAGAGAGACAAGGATACCCTTTGGAGGTGAGGTGGCCTACCGGAAACTAAATAAAAAGGATTTTTACTTACCTCTTCACACACACCAATACCATGCAGTGTGCACCCAATCAGTGGCATGTCATGCTATGGGTTGGTGGGGCTAGGATTGGGCCCTTTGTGTGTCTGCTAAACTCACATGAATATATGAAACTGCGGTAAAGATAGTAAACGTCTCCCTATATTTTTTACCTATTTTTCACTATGTGTAGTTGTGACATGTGATTACTTACACAGAAGAGTAAGCACTCTTCTGTTTACACCTCCTACACCTTTTTCTGTACACAAATCATGCAGCATCTGAAGTTCCCTGGGATCATCTGCATTGTGGATGCAGACTATTTTCTTTATTCTCTTTGCCTACTGAACGTGTAATGAATGAACAGACACTTCCAACAACAAAAATCATTCTCAAGCTTGGCTTCTCGGCATCTGGTTTTGATTTTAACACATGTCTGTATTTTTACCGATGTTATGGGTAAGCTTTCAAATGAATTCACGCTTTAATCTCCTACGTCTTTTTTGCTTCTGAGCACACAAGTAACTATTTATCAGGCTTCCATGGCTCTTAGTACTGGTGTTCCATACAAGCGTATTATAGACTCCTGTCTGCTCTTACGCCCAGCTCTGATATCCTCTGACAATTTTTCTATCGTTTCTTTTTACGGTAGCCTTTGTTCAGTTGCTAAGCTGTTTGGTTTCCTGAACTTCACAACATAAGGGTAAAGAGGAAGAAATTGTAGTGATACTATATTATAGAGTTGTTCTTACTACTACTACTACTACTACTACTACTACTACTACTACTACTACTA
>JAJKFI010000027.1:1999443-2014629 GCA_029204185.1 Lerista edwardsae | reverse complement strand
ACTACTACTACTACTACTACTACTACTACTACTACTACTACTACTACCTACTGATGATGATAATGATGATAATAAGTATTAATAAATATGGGACTTTAGGATACAGACGGATAAACACCTGAACCTTGATACCCCTAATATGACTGTCATAGACAAGGAAAAGAAGAAGGTGACAATAATAGAAGTAGGAATACCAGGAGACGCACGAGTGAAAGAAAAGGAATTTGAAAAGATCACAAAATACAAGGAATTGCAAATTGAAATAGAACAGCTATGGAAGAAGAAGGTCACTATTCTGCCAATTGTAATAGGAGCATTGGGCACAGTCCCAAACCACCACCACCACCACCACCACCACCAAACTAAGGCCTTCAAAATTTAAGACATTAGAAAGACCAAAGCCCTCTCTCCTACAGTTGCCTTGTACCAGGGCTTCTGCCACACCAGCCCCAGAGCTGCCTACCTGTGTATTGGCGGTCCAGGTATCATAGTCACTGGCAGAGTATCTGCTAGAGGGGGGTGGCACTGGACTGCTTGTGGGCAGTGTGGTGCAGTGGTGTATCTAGGATGTGGCAAGTGGGGCATCTGCCCTGGGCGGCACTTGAAGGGGGTGTTGGGCACAGACTTGCCTGTATTCTACTGATGGTGTGTTTCTGCACCACAGCCATTGGTGTTTCAGAGGACCTCCAAAAATGCTTGCAGAAAAAAATTCAAGGCGATTCCATATACTTGAAACAAAGGTGTCACAAATGCACAATGCTTGTAGGAAAGCGGGGCAGGGCTGCTGGTAGGCCACATCCTAGACTCCATCCCCAGGTCACACGGCCCCAATTCTGGTCACGCAGCTTCCTCGGCTCTGCGCCAGCTATTTAGCAGGTGCAGATCTGAGGAACCCTATGAGAAGGCTGGAGCCTCCCCAGTGCGCCTGAGGTGCGCTGCATACAGCGTAGACTCACCAGCGTTACCATTCCAGCACCATGTAGGATTGAGCTCTCAGGTGATTCTCTCCTGTGAGGCAGGGTCTCATTGTTTCTGAACCATCCAAAGTTCTGCAGCAGCAGCTTCCCTTTTTTGTATTTCATTCTGTTTATTTTTTTCTTACGTTACCAACTGGCTAAAAAACATTTCTATATATATTAAATCTTTGAAGTAACCTAACAATACAGTTTTGTTCTACTAGTTATTTTGAATACAATCCACAGAAACTCTTGTAAGGATTTCTTAATGTAGTGACATTCCTCCCCGACATGCATAAAGTTAGCATTCGTAGACTAGTGCATTTCCAACAATGGTGTGTTTTTGTTCTGTAAAGTGTATTCAGCCTGGAGGGTATTCAGCTTAACTGATACATCATTGTCGGTAGACCTTTTTGTGAAATCTAGACATAATGAAAAAGAATGGAGCAACTTGCAAATTGTTTCCAGCCTATAGGTTCCAATACAGCTCCTAAATCATGATTCCATTTGTTTATAAAGTAATCTTTCTTATCATTCACTTTTAAATGGGAGGCATAAAACCCAAAGAGTATGCATATCTTCAAAATGGCAGTCCAAAATCCAAAATTTTTTCTATCTCTGCATAATCTGTATATGTAAGCCTTCAAGAAATAGTTGGCTTCAAAATCTATCTAGTGTTGGAAAAGAGATGGTGCCTGCATAAGATATTCACCTCTGCTAACTGGGCAAGAGGGACTTTTTCAAGTGGTGCTCCTCTTATATTTAACAGGGGGAGAGTAATTGTCCCTCTTCACCCCAGCACAGTGTCTTTTCTAGTGGCTGTTGCTGGTGGTGTTCTGCAATTTTTTTAGATTGTAAGCCCTTTTGGGACTGGAAACCATTTAACATTATTATTATTACTAGCTTTTTGTTACCCGGCGTTGCCCGGGTAACAAAATGATCTTCCAGAGTTTATCAGTTTTGCACCCCTTCTCGCCCCCCACGCTGAGGGGGGGCCGAACCCGGACTTCAACGGTGTCAGGAGTGTCGCCGCTCGCCCTGGTGACCCCAGAAACTACGGATTCGACGCTGTTTTTGACCATTTTCACGCAGAGACCCCCGCGTACCCCCAACCCTGGGGGCGCTAAGGGGGTCTGACCCCCGCAGTGTTTGTCGCCAGGCCGCAAGTTTGCGTACCATGTTTCGTGTTGATCGGTACAGGTGTGCCAGCAGGGCCTGGTGGACCTTTTGTTTTGCACCCCTTCTCGCCCCCCCACTGCCAAGGGGGGCCAGAACCCAGACTCCAGCGGCATCGGGAGTGTCGCCACTTGCCCTTGCGACCCCGGAAACTATGGACTCAAAACCAATTTCGGCCATCTTCACATGGGGCCCCCTGCGCACCCCACCCCTGGGGGCGCTGGGGAGGCCTGACCCCCGCAGTGTTTGTCGCCAGGCCGCAAGGCACGCGTGTGCATGCCAAGTTTTGTGTCGATCGGTACAGGCGTTCCAGCACGGCATGGCAGATGTTTTGTTTCGCACCCCTTCTGGCGCCCCATGCTGAGGGGGGCCCAAACCTGGACTTCAATGGTGTCGGGAGTGTCGCTGCTCACCCTGGCGACCCTGGAAACTATGGACTCAACGCCGACTTTGGCCGTTTTCAGCCGTCTTCACGTGGGGACCCCTGTGTACCCCCACCCCTGGGGGCGCTACGGGGGTCTGACCCCTGCAGTGTTTGTTGCCAGGCCTCAAGGTGTATGCGTGCCATGTTTTGTGTCGATCGGTGTAGGGATTCCCCCCCAGGGGGAATGGAAAGAATCAGAGGACACCAGAGTAGTTTGAGGTGAATTCTCACTGATGGACTGACTGAACTCTGTCTCGACTGAACTGGACTCAACTCAGTTTTAGTTTCCTCCTCAGCCTGTTTTATTGAATATCGTATTACACATCATTAGCATATGCATGAGCAGATTCATTATGTATACAGAACAGCTAAAGAGCATCTGATTGGCTGGTGGCCTTTCCTTACACCTGAAGGCTATTCCTTCGTTGCTGCTTTGTGCAAAAGCTGTGTTTTTCCATTAACTTTTAGCGTTTCTCTCACCAGGCTGGAATGCAACTTCTGCCTGTCAGCTCAGGAAGCCCTCCCTCTCGTGCTATCCCTGAGTGTTCTCAGGGGGGGAGGGGGATTGAAAGGGTGTGCCCCTTCGTCCAAACTGAAGGTCAGTGCATAGCAACACCTAGCAACAGAAATGCAACGCTACAGATCGGTCCAGGCGTTCCAGCAGGGCATGGCGGAAGTTTTGTCTCGCACCCCTTCTGGCCCCCCATGTCGAGGTGGCCCCGAACCCGGACTCCACCGGCGTCGGGAGCGTCGCCGGTCATCTCGGTGACCCTGGAAACTATGGACTCGACGCCGATTTCAGTCGTTTTTGGCCGTCTTCACACGGGGACCACATGCCCCCCACCCCCGGGGATGCTAGGGGCCCCCGACCCCCGCAGTGTTTGTGGCCAGGCCACTAGGCTTCCGCATGCCGAGTTTGGTGCCAATCGGTCCAGGTGTAACAGCGGGGCATGGCCGACGTTTTGTTTTGCACCCCTTCTCGGCCCCCACATTGAAGGGGAGCTGAACCCGGACTCCGACGGCATCGGGGGTGTCGCTGTTCATCTCAGCGACCCCGGAAACTATGGTTCCGACACCGATTTTGGCCAGTTTTGACCATTTTCACATACGGCCCCCTGCGTACCCCACCCCTGGGGGCACTGGGGGGGCCTGACCCCCGCAGCATTTGTCACCAGGCCGCAAGGCACACGTGTGCCGAGTTTGGTGCCAATCACTCCAGGCGTTCCAGCACGGCATGGCGGACGCTATGTTTTGCACCCCTTCTTGCCCCCCACACCGAGGGGGGGCTGAACCTGGACTCCAACGGCATCGGGTGTCGCCGCTCGCCCCGGCAACCCCAGAAACTACAGATTCTATGCTGATTTTGACCATTTTCGACTGTTTTCATGAGGGGACCCCCTGTACCCCCACCCCTGGGGGCACCAGGGGGGCCTGATCTCCGCAGTGTTTGTCGCCAGGCCGCAAGGCACGCGTGTGCCGGGTTTGGTGCGCATCGCTCCAGGCGTTCCAGCACGGCATGGCGGATGTTTTGTTTCACACACCTTCTGGCCCCCCGTGCCGAGGGGGGCCCGAACCCGGACTCCACCGGCGTCGGAAGTGTTGCTGCTCGTCTCGGCGACCCCGGAAACTATGGACTCGATGCCGATTCCGGCCGTTTTTGCCCATCTTCATGCGGGGACCCCCATGTACCCCCACCCTGGGGGCGCTAGGGGGCCCTGAGCCCCGCAGTGTTTGTGGCCAGGCCGCTAGGCTTCCGCATGCCGAGTTAGGTGCCAATCGGTCCAGGCGTCACAGTGGGGCATGGCGGACGTTTTGTTTTGCACCCCTTCTCGCCCCCCACGTCGACGGGGGCTGAACCTGGACTCCAACGGCGTCGGGGGCATCGCCGCTCATATCGGTGATCCTGGAAACTGTGGATTTGATGCCGATTTCGGCCGTTTTTGACCATTTTCACACAGGGACCCCTGCGTACCCCCGCCCCCATGGGCACTAGGGGGGCCAGACCCCCGCAGTGTTTGTCGCCAGGCTGCAAGGTGTATGCTTGCTGAGTTTCATGCCGATCATTCCAGGCGTTGCGGAGCCTATGCGAAACATACATAAGAACATAAGAACATAAGAAGAGCCCTGCTGGATCAGGCCAAAGGCCCATCTAGTCCAGCTTCCTGTATCTCACAGCGGCCCACCAGGTGCCCCAGGGAGGCATGAAACAACAAGATCCTATTGCATCCTGTTGCCACTCCCTTGCACCCGGTACCTGTAGCCCACCACCTTTGTAAGGAGGTTGCACAATCCATCATTGCCTATAGCCCACGATGGACCTTTCCTCCAGAAATCTGTCCAATCCCCTCTTAAAGGCATCAAGACCAGATGCCATCACCACCTCCTGTGGCAAGGAGTTCCACAGATTAACTACCCGGTGGGTAAAAAAGTACTTCCTTTTATCTGTTTTAACTCTCCCAACCCTCAGTTTTAGTGGATGCCCCCTGGTTCTGGTGTTTTGAGAGAGGGAAAAGAACATCCCTCTATCGACTTTATCCCTTCCATGCCTAATTTTGTATGTCTCAATCATGTCCCCCCTCAGGCGCCTTTTTTCTAGACTGAAGAGCCCCAAACGCTGCAGTCTTTCTTCATAAGGGAGGTGCCCCAGCCCCGTAATCATTTTTGTCGCTCTCTTCTGTACCTTTTCCAGCTCCACTATGTCCTTTTTGAGATGCGGCGACCAGAACTGGACACAGTATTCCAGGTGTGGCCTTACCATCGATTTGTACAATGGCATGATAATATTGGCTGTTTTATTCTCAACCCCTTTTTTAATGACCCCAAGCATGGAATTGGCCTTCTTAATTGCTGACGCACACTGGGTCGATACCTTCATTGAATTGTCCACCAGCACCCCGAGATCTCTCTCCTGAGTTGTCACAGACAGCTCAGAACCCATTAGCCTATAGGTAAAGTTTTGGTTTTTTGCCCCAACATGCATCACTTTACATTTGTCTATGTTGTAACGCATCTGCCATTTGGCTGCCCATTCCCCCAACTTGGAGAGATCCTTCTGGAGCTCTTCACAATCCTTTCTGGTTTTTACCACCCGGAAAAGTTTTGTGTCATCCGCAAACTTGGCCACCTCGCTGCTTATCCCTGTCTCCAGGTCATTTATGAATAAGTTGAAAAGCACGGGCCCCAAGACAGATCCCTGGGGCACTCCGCTTTTCACCTCTCTCCATTCTGAAAATTGCCCATTGACCCCCACTCTCTGTTTCCTGGCCCTCAACCAATTCTGGATCCATAAGAGGACCTGCCCTCTTACTCCCTGACTGTGAAGTTTCTTCAGCAGTCTTTGGTGGGGGACCGTGTCAAATGCCTTCTGAAAATCCAGGTATATGATATCCACAGGTTTACCCACATCCACGTGCCTGTTGACCTTTTCAAAGAATTCCAAAAGGTTTGTGAGGCAAGACTTACCCTTACAGAAGCCATGCTGACTTTCCTTTAGCAGTACTTGTTCCTCTACATGTTTTAGGATTTTATCTTTGATGAGGCTTTCCACCATCTTACCCGGAACAGACGTTAGGCTGACAGGCCTGTAGTTTCCAGGGTCCCCCCTTCTCCCTTTTTTAAAGATTGGCGTGACATTGGCAATCCTCCAATCCTCTGGCACCGTGGCCATTTGAAGGGACAAGTTGCATACTCTAGTTAAGAGGTCAGCAACTTCGTTCTTTAGTTCCTTAATTACTCTTGGGTGTATACCATCTGGGCCTGGTGACTTATTTATATGTAGTTTATCAATTTGATCTAAAACATCTTCTTTATTCACCATTATCTGATTTAATTCCTTCGTTAGGAAGGGCTGTTCGGGCTGTGGTATCTGCCCAAGTTCTTCTGCTGTGAAGACGGACGCAAAGAATTCATTTAATTTTTCTGCAATCTCCAAGTCCCCTTTTATCTCCTCTTTCCCTCCCTCACCATCCAGCGGGCCAACCACCTCTCTGGCAGGTCTCCTGCTTCTAACATATTTGAAGAAGCTTTTATTATTCCCTTTTATGTTGCTAGCCATGCGTTCCTCAAACGCTTTCTTGGCCTCCAGTATCACCTTCTTACTTGTCCTTTGCCAGAGTTTATGTTCTTTTTTGTTCTCCTCATTGGGGCAAGACTTCCATTTACAGAAAGAAGCTTCTTTGCTCTTTACAACTTCTCTAACTTTGTTTGTCAGCCATGCAGGCACCCTCCTGGACCTTGTCGAACCCTTCTTTCTTTGCGGTATACATTTCCGCTGGGCCTCTACTACTGTTATTTTAAACAGCCTCCATGCAGCCTGGAGGGATTGGACTCTTTTTACCTTCCCTTTCAATTTCTGTCTAACTAGTCTCCTCATCTGAGGGAAATCCGCCCTTCGAAAGTCAAGGGTTCTTGTGTCAGATTTGCTCTGCACTCTTTCCTGGTACATACATACACACATACACCCACACCCACGCTCTTCTTTATATATATAGATGATGATGATGATGATGATTAGCCTGTAAAACTGCTTTGTGAACTTTGTGTTGAAAAGCAGTATATAAATACTGTTGATTGATTGATTGATTGATTGATTGATTGATTGATTGATTGATTGTTTGATTGATTGATTGAAAAGGGCATTAAAGGTCATCTCATCAGCACAGCTGTTTGTCAGCCCAATCCAGCATAAATACCCACACAGCAATGCACCAGGGGCCAGCCCAAGGTACGCTGCATCCTGGGTAAGGGAACATTTCTCCCCTTGTCCCAAGGTAAGCCCCAACAGCTGCAATGGGTCAATTCAGACCTGCGCCAGCAATATCACTGCCACACATCCACATTGATCTCTGCAGGCAGATCAGGCCTGGAAAGGGAGTTTGGACATAGCATGTGCTGGCACTGCTGATTCCAGTCCCCTCCTGGGCTCTATCTGCCCCCGTTACCACCCCGTTCCACCCTTTCCCCACCCTGTTCAAATCCCTGCCCACCTTCCCTCACTCCTGTGCTGAACATCCATAATCCTACTCCTCCCTCCTTCCCTTAAAGAAAGGATCACAGTCAGGTTTTAAAAGGGAGGGGGGAAACTGTCATGACAGACAGAGAAGTGGTCTAGGCCAGTGAAAAAGAACCAGGCTTTTCTCTGTGAACAGTGGCTCATGGCACTAAGCCAAGGAGCAGAATGCACCTGTGTGCAGAAGCTGAGCAGCATAATTAGAGATGAGCTACAGCTGTGGGTTGAGGTGTACGTGTCTCAGTGCACATAGTGAATGGCCACCAAATGGACTGCACTGATTGGTTGGCAAGCCTCAACTCAGGTATATGAGGAAACAGATCCCCAGTGTAACTTGTGGGTAAGACTGATTAGGAGGGGATGCTGTCTGGTTCAACTGAAAAGAGCTGCTGTGTAAGTTGCCAACTGACTTATCCTGTATGCTGTGCAAATGCCTGACTGATCTGTATGGAATGAGACCTTTTGCCTGGAAACTGACAACGCTGAATACATTTCTTATCTACGCTAAAACTGTGTGTTGTGCATTCCTTTGCTGAAGCAGAAGAAGCCTTGCTGTTATCTTGGGAAGGCAGTTTCCTCTGTGCAACCGAGCTGTAACTCTGCTGAACATGCCAGGTGTTGGTGTGAGAGCCCTTCACATTTGGGGTCCTCTCCAATGCCACCTGGGCATAAGTCTTGGGGAGATGCGACAGGTTATGGGCCCAGTGGAGCCCCCTAGAGGCAGCAGGCGAGAATGCAAGCGACAGAGCTCCAGAGCATGTGAAGAGTTCCAGGTCCGAGTGCTGAGTGCTGCAAGAGCTGTAAGCCGGGAGCAGGCTGTGATGGGAATCTGCCTGCAGTCCCAGACGCCAGGGAGGAGCTGGGGAGCTGTGACCGGAGAGACAGCCCAGCTGGAAACCTCAAAGATGGTGTCAAGTTACAGGAGCATGCTACAACGACCCACCCTCAGCAGGACAGCAACGCTCCGAGAGGAGACGCCTCAGGAGCGGGAAGGAGAACCCCTCGGGAGGATGGGAGAGAAAAACAACCCATCCTTTACCCTTGGCAGCGGAGCTGAGGGAATGCCATGCGAGTGTGAGTTTGCGCCTAGGAGAAGCCACAACAAAAGGCTTAGTTTTCTCATCTGGGGATGCTTGGCATCTAGGGCTGTGATGAGCTTCTGTGTATGGCTGCATGAGCAAGGAGAGAGCCGTGCAGCGAGCAGGGGCCAAGCCGATGGGAGGCGCACATGGCAACCAACACGCATCGGCTCAAGAGCGGTGATGCAGAGGAGCGAGCAATGGCAAGGCTCCGTGAGAGCGCGTGTCCCAGCCTGGAAAAAGCGCAGGAAGAGGACAGCATGCAGCGGGTGATTCCTGGGACCACGCCAGTCAAGCAGGAGGCGGCGTGGGGCACCCAGAGGCGAGCCGTGCTTCGCAGGAAAAGTGCAGCCCTCACCCCATCTCGGCGACCAGCAAAAGTTGTACCTGTGTTGCATGCTGTGAGATTTGGGGCTTGTGAGGAGGGCGGTGGTGGCACAACAACGTTTAACATGAGTACCCCCTGTATGTGTATACTTAAGCTGCAAATGTGTGTTAAGTGCAGAGACGCCCATGTAGAAGGCAAGAGGGGGATGCCGGCGTTTGTGTTTGTGCCGGAGAGAGAGCGAGAGTTTGTTCCCAAGGGGGAGAACAAGGCTAGGAACAGCCAGCTCGGTTTACATGAGATAGCTGAGGAATGCTGCTTTTCCTCAAGCGGAGCAGGGAAGACATTTAACCCTGAAGTTGCTGGAAAGTGGGGAACTGAGGAGAAAGGAAGCTTAGTGGGTACAGCAAGAGAGACCCAGGGTGCTTCATTCCCGAAAAAGCAAAACAAGTAAAACCAGCAGCTCTGTACCTCCCAGTATTGATTAACCAGCCTGTGTGGATAAAAGGCTTTGGAGGGAGGGGGCAAATAGGAGAAGAGAAAATGAAACTTAACAAAGCAGCAGGAAAAAAACAGAACTCCACGAAAGCTAGGCAATTCCTGGTGTAACAAATATTTGATGTGGTCAGTGAGCCAGAGTAGGCACAGAGAGTTAAAGGTCTACTAACAGGCATAAACCAATGACCAGTGAACATAAGCCCTGTGAATGCTTATGCAGTGTGAATAGTGAATTGGTACAAATGTGATGTGCTGGAAACATGTAAGCAGCAACAGTTACAGGCTGTGAGTAGTAGCAAACAAAAAAGGAGAGTCACGTAGTGAAACCCCAAAAGTGTGCAGGAAAAGTGTTAAGCACAGAGTGGGGAGACACAAAACAAATCCAATGGTAGGTGCTGTCGAGTTGCAAGCAATTGATTGTGTATAGTGAAGTGAATCAGCTGTGTAAAAATGAAGCTAGGGGGTTAGTCCTGAGTGAGGTAACCCCAGCTAGGCAGCGCAAGCCTTGATGTAACCTGTATCCAGTTCCTAGTTAATTGCAGACGGTCTTGCACAGGGAGTTAGGGTACAGGAATGTCCACCAGTGGATGACAAGGGGGAAAAGGGCCAATACATGCAAAAGGGGTGCCAGTAGTACTGAATACAATGGAAGGGAAACTGGAAAAGGACCATTCACCCATAGCAGCATGGGACCACCCAGGGTGAAAAAGGATAGTAACCCGACTGGTTGAACAAGGCAAACAAAGTCAACAGTATAAAATGTAAGAGGATGCCTTAATAGCCTATGTTTCCGTCATGGCGCTGGAAATAATGCCATGAGGGTAGTGGTGACTGAGAGTATCTCTCAGTGTAGACAGGGACCTGACAGTCCTTGAGAGAACTCAAATGTTCCAACCTAAAGGAATAGGCAAGCCTGTGTGATTGCAGGTGAAAGAGAAGGTACTTGCATATGTTGATGTATTGATTCACTGAGGCATGACTAAAATTGTGTTGATTGCCGATGCTTGCGAGTGAGTGATGTGAAAAAGGGACAGCACATAAGGGCAATATTGGCTAGACTACCATGGAGGATGTACAGAGTGTAATGCTACAGTCCCTGTGTGAGGAGAGTTAACAAATAGAAATTATCTCCTACAGTTTAGAAATCTGGATGAGAAATGTGCCAATATTTTACCAGGAAGGAGGGGAAGTTCTGTGCAGTGATCTTCCAAACAAAGGAAAATATGTTTGCCTAGGCTTGTTCATAGTTTAATCAACTTAATGTGGAGTGGTCTTCCAGACCAAAACAAGATGTTTGTGTGGTAACAAGTGGGAGACCTGTTATGTCTCCAAGGCTGAACAAAAGCTTTTATCAGCCAGTGAGGCCCAAGAAAGCTCATAGTGTGGAGGGGCCGGAAAATGCAATCAGGCAGTGTGCACGGTATTTGCACATGTGTAAGGGAGGAAAGTTTAAAACAAAAGATCTCCCTAGGGCTGCTGTAATCTGAGCAGCACAGGCTGAGGTAAAAGGAGGCCAGTAACAGTTAATAGAAGCCTTAAAACCTCAGAAGGAAGTCCACAACTGCTTGTGGTGTGTGGGAGTGAAGAGAAATAGTTGTACTTCACCCGAGCTTGAGAAATGGCACACAGTGTTAAAGCTAACATCAGGTAGCAAATGTAAAACAAGCAACCTGAGTAAGTGTGTAACAATGTTGAGCACTGTTGTATGTGTGTGTGCCATGAGGATATTGGCAAGTATGCATTCTGTGTTGGAACAGCATCATGGTCCTGTAAAGAATTGCCAATGATAATCCGTATCCCAAACAACAAAATAGAACAGGACAATGAAAGAGAGAGAATACCAGTGCAGACAACCACAAGCTAGCTTAAGTGAAGGTGAATGAAGGTAAATAGCCCAAGAGAAATAAAAGGCTTGATGTAACTAGCTATAAAAGTGGGAAACTAGAAGTATAAAAGTGTCTGCAATGAATGTAACAGTGTTTGTTTAACCATGCTAGAGAATGAGTTAAACCAGTATGTATTCTCCCTATGTGTATGTAAGATGTAAAATGTATAACCATTCCTGTAGTATGTAGAGACTTAGATATGTGTCTAGAGATATGGAATGTGTTGACTGGGCTAAGGGAAAAAGGATGACAATTAGCCACATGCACCCCAGAGAAAAGGGAGGGGTGTCATGACAGACAGAGAAGTGGTCTAGGCCAGTGAAAAAGAACCAGGCTTTTCTCTGTGAACAGTGGCTCATGGCACTAAGCCAAGGAGCAGAATGCACCTGTGTGCAGAAGCTGAGCAGCATAATTAGAGATGAGCTACAGCTGTGGGTTGAGGTGTACGTGTCTCAGTGCACATAGTGAATGGCCACCAAATGGACTGCACTGATTGGTTGGCAAGCCTCAACTCAGGTATATGAGGAAACAGATCCCCAGTGTAACTTGTGGGTAAGACCGATTAGGAGGGGATGCTGTCTGGTTCAACTGAAAAGATCTGCTGTGTAAGTTGCCAACTGACTTATCCTGTATGCTGTGCAAATGCCTGACTGATCTGTATGGAATGAGACCTTTTGCCTGGAAACTGACAACGCTGAATACATTTCTTATCTACGCTAAAACTGTGTGTTGTGCATTCCTTTGCTGAAGCAGAAGAAGCCTTGCTGTTATCTTGGGAAGGCAGTTTCCTCTGTGCAACCGAGCTGTAACTCTGCTGAACATGCCAGGTGTTGGTGTGAGAGCCCTTCACATTTGGGGTCCTCTCCAATGCCACCTGGGCATAAGTCTTGGGGAGATGCGACAGAAACCCTGTTCATATCCATGTTCATTGGTATTGAAAGTAGTCCAGCATTTCATTATCTTGTTACTTTACATGCCTGCCTTATTAAAAAAAGGAAAAAGGCCCAGAAACTTGGAGTTAAGCCTGTACGCATGTGTAGCCTGAAAATGGCAAGGAAAATGTAATCCTATCATCTTCATCTTAGTACTCTCCCTGATCTAATTAATATGGATTTAGGCTGAAGAATTGACTTGCCACCTTTCAAAGCGTTACCTGCAAGCACACAATCTACTGCACTTAATGGTACTAAATTACAGCCCTTTGTAACCATTTTACTACCCCTCATAAAGCGTTGTCCCATATTTTTAATTAAGCATTTTCAAGCTTTAACAAACAGAGACTCTTTAGTGCTTTCAGCAGGGTTGTAAGAAAGCACACTGAATTTTAAAATTGGTCTTAATCCCTTTTAATCTTTTCCCAAGCACTGGATTTTGAAGCATTTTTTTTTAACATGGGTAAACCATTATTTAAAGAACTCTTTATGCTGTTACTATCATAAAGTGTTGGGGTAGGGATTTTTGAAGGTGGAGATGCCTGGTAAAATATATTTGTTGTGCCAGACAGGCCTGTTATTATACTTCCTTTCCACCTGTTATTATACTTCTTTTCCACCGCCATCACAAAGCTGGCAACCCCTGCCCTCATTTCCACTGGACAATCATTAGCTTCTCAAGGTGAAGGATACCAGTCTTATTCGCTAGAACAGGCTCCACAGAAGTGGTGTGCATATCAACATGGAGAGGACAGTAAATAAGGATATGGGTGAGGGTCTTGATTGAGACCCTGTTTGCATTCAGTAAAGCTGTGGCCCATTTTAAATGCAGCCTCTCTGTCTTGTGTCTTACTGGAGGTGTGCTGGGAACAGGTAAAAAAAGTTACAACATCACCATTTATTGCAAACAATTATACGTGCACTGTAAACTAAATAACACTTCCTCAAGCTAGAATTAAAAGTCCCCTTGTAACCATAAACCCATTTCAATGAACCTTTTATGTATTTATTTACATTTCTTTTAATGAGACTTTCAGAAGCCGTATTAAACCTGCAGTCTTATTGCCGTCTCTTGTTCCTTCTCCGTCTTTCTCCCACATCTCCTTTGCATTTTATCCTCTGATTTGTTACCCTCTTTCTATTCTGTTTCAGTTTTCAGCCTGTTCACCTTCCCCCCTAAGGCTCAGCCATGTGCCATAATGTGAAGAGACACTGAAATTATATACACCAATGAAAAAGACTGGAGAAATTCTACAGGAGTCTGTGGAGTTGGAGCATAATGAGGTGTAACATTGGAACCAGACCTTCGGATTCCTGCAAGCAAAGCTGTATGTTGCCGACAGAAATTACTTGTCCCCAAAGATATTTAGTGCAACTGTACATTTGCATCCTAACCAGAGATCCCTACAGAGGTTTCTTTGATGGGGGATATGAAGGCAAATGACTATTGTGCAAAAGCATCTAAAAAGAGACTACAAAATACAAATCTGGCTAACTATGTGAATTTGTGCACCAAGAACTACACCTGCAGCTGCAAGAAGGAGAACAACATTGGGGAAGGAAAGGCAGCAAAAGTTCCCACACCAAAAGCATCAGAGGGACATGAGCACAGGCATAACACCAAACAGAGTGTACATAGGACTGTAGTCAAATCCTGCAAAAATGTTAATACCAGGATTTGGCTCTTGACAACTACAGTTTTGTTAAAAGCGGACTATCATTCAGAAATGACTGGCCGAATTATCCAAATCCGTGGTGGGTTTTAGGGGAAACTGCAGCTTGTGCTGTGCGTGATCAATGAATTTCTGTCCATTGGCCAAGATTATTGCCTCACCTCCCTCTAAAAATGGCAACAGGCAAAGCAGGAAGGTGGCACCTTCGTATTGCTGAATGCACTGAAGGGAATTTTCTTAAGCATCCTTTAGGGCTGCTTTCGGACTCAGCGCTTCCAAAGCAGTCCTGCCCACCCCCTGAAAGAGCTGCCTGAGATGAGCAGGCTGCATGTAGGGACAAAGTAGTTCTAACCATCCCCACCCACTGCACTGCCTTACCAGTGCCAAATGTCTCCCCTGATCTGCTGGTGTGCAGATCCAGCTGCCGGTTTGTCGCATTTTGAGACAGCTGTAAATGGCCTTATGTCTCCAAAACCAGTAGAGACACTCTGGCGAGGTATGGCCCTGGTTGGATTGCGCTGTTTGGTTGGTCACAACTGCAGGTTCCATACCGAAGTTAATGCATTGGTCAAAGGGGATACAAAACCAGTTTCCAGACCAGTCCAGGGATGGGGAATGGGAACCCGAACAGCAATGGCTGCAAACACAGCCTCCAAGTCTGATTGACTTCAGATGAGAAATCCAACCCTAGGGCATTTGGACTCCTTTAGAGGGTGCAAATGGTAAACTGGGATTATCAGAAAATAATCTGCAGCTCTTGGAAAAGTGGGGAACAGACAGACAGTAGAGCAGAACTGTTTCTCTCAAGGTAAGAACTTGTACCAAAAGGGGGAGGAACGGAAAGATAGCTAGACCTGACTGCAGTTTATGTTTCATGTCTACTAACGTGATGGCTCAATCTATAGTCCCAAAATTCTTGTCTAATGTCTCATTGGATGCACTTGTTGGCAGTCATTATTTTGCATTCTGTGTATTTAAACTCAAAATACATGCATGTGAGGTAGATGCCTTTCAGCAGATCATGCCATCACACTGCTTGGAAAAACCTTTGCAGTGTTTTTCGTTCATCTCAGAATTCCCAGAAGTTCTGTAAAATGCAAAAGCACATACACAACCACAACCACATGCTGATCCAAGGAAAGGCGACATCTTTGCATGTCTTCCACTGTTTGTGGCCAGCATAGAAATCATGCACAACATGATTAAGGGCGTAATCCTAACCTGGAGTT